>PVJL010000147.1:280000-335000 GCA_004026885.1 Lyroderma lyra | reverse complement strand
TAATTCTTGCTAACCAATGTCAATAAGTCTAACAATAAGAAAAAAGATTTGTGTGCTTTACTATAGGTGAATTTTGACAATAAAAATTTTAAGTTAGAAAATTTAAAAATTAGTTGTTGCAAAGTCTTCTATCTTATGTATTATCTGTAAGTTCATTTTCTTTCTTTACTAAAATCATATCCCAGACTTCTCACAAATACTGTGAGTACCAGGTGAAAAATATATTGCTATTTTTCTTAAATGAAAGCTCCTTGTTAACACACCAGTATTAGCTGAGAGAAGTGGTCTTTAGCCGTGACATGGTGTCACAAGACTATTAAGACAGAAGCACCCAGATCAGAATAGTGGTCTAATCATTTTGGTCATTTCCCTGCTACACACTTTCTTATCATTTATACCTGACTAATTAAGAAGATCAAAAAGAGGGAGTTCCCCAGTGGTGTAGTGGCTAGGCTTCAGCGCTGTCAATGCTGTGGCCTGGGTTCGATTTCCAGCCAGGGAACTGCTCACATTACAAAAAATAAAAATAAAATAAAAATAAAAAAGAAATAATTAGCTTAAAAAAGAAGAGTGTATATTGCAGAAAAGTATCATACTTTTGGTGACCTAAAATTATCTAAGGCAAGAGTTACTAGTACTATCAAGATTTTCTGAATTAAAAAAAAATAAAATAACATATTGACAAATTAATATTAACCTGGCAGGAGAGTCCTCACTCCTCTTGTATATACTATTTTACTTTTCAATTATAAGGGTTTTTTTTGTTTTTTTGTTTTGTTTTGTTTTGTTTTTTGCTTTTTGGTATGTGGGCAGCTCCCTGACTGGGAATCGAACCCAGGCCGCAGCGCCGCCAGCGCCAGTGCCGAAGCCTTAAGCCACTACACCACCAGGGAACTCCCCTAAGGTTTTTGTTTTGTTTTATGGGGAGGATATTTTTATGGGGGGTTTAGAGGGAAAGGAAAGGGCACGGGTATGTATTGGCAAAAAATGTTCTATGAAAAAGCAAGCAAATCCATCAGTTTTGTTATCTGATACATGCAAAACATTCTAAGTGGCACTAAAAAGTATTATATGTGCTCTCTCAACCCCTCAATTTAATCGTCCAGGAAAGAAATAAACACGTTAAAACTAAAATAAACAGATTTACAAATAAAGGATTTTTAAAACAACTAGAATAGTATATCAATACCAAGTAAGTAATACAGACTGGTGCCAAGATTTCAAACCCAGGTAATATCATTTCAAAACGCTTCCTGAAGAGGTTAGAATTTATGCAGATGGGCAAAGAAATGAAGAGAAGGCAGAAATTCCAGACTAGAAGAGAACCGCCAACAAAAGCACCAAGGGTAGGAAGTTACAAATTTAGCCCAGAGTTCAAGTATAATAGATGATGAGTGAGGATTAACATTAAAAAGACAAAACAATGGGCTGATCACGCTTGAAAAAAAGTTAGCAGTTATCAAATCCAATTTCCCACTTTGCAAATGTGACCCATTCAAGGCCACTTATGGTAGAGCCAAGGCAAGACCGGTCCCCTAACTTCAGCTTCTGGGCTCAAGGCTCTGAGGTGTAGGTAACAGGGAGTCACTGAGAGTTTATGAGCAGAGGACTGAGAGGATCAGCACATGCTTTTAGAAATTTAACCTAACGATGATGTGGGGACCCACAAGGAATGAAGACAGGAAAACCAGTTAGAAGACAACTATAACTGACTCGTCATCAGACATTCAAGATGACTATGGTGAAACAAAAGAAAAGAGAGCAAGGGATAAATTGCCTGAGCCTGGAGCACGATAATCAGGAGGCTCCCTGGGTGATGGGACAGGCAGGATAAGGGGCAGACCATGAAGAGGGGAATGCGAGTCCTACTGAGCAGCTCATTTTGAGAAGAAATAATATGCATGCTTAACATACTGTTTAGCATATAGCATGATTTTTATCAATATCTTTCAGGTGAATATGTTGTGTTTGTAATGTATTGAGTATGAGCTGAAGAGAGAAAAGGATCTCAAAAAAGAAATACAGAAAGAAGTATGAGGCTGGAGCTTGGGAGAAAAGTGGGAAAGAAGTGTTTAGAAATCTTTGTTATAGATATTATTCTGAGTATAGTAGTGAAAATGTATCTCTAACAAGAAAGAGATAGAGAGAGAAAAAGAAGAAAGACTAGCAAGAGGAGGGAAAAAGTAGAGAGAGAAGAATGCAGGGCGGGGGGTGGGTGGGGGTCAAAGACAATGTCTGGGAAATGCAAGGGGAGGAAGCCAAACGAATAAAGTAACCTGAGAAAGAAGGTCAGGATAACAGCCCTCCACCTCAAGAAAAGCACTTCATCTTGTTTGATCCCCATAACAGTGCCATGCAGAAGGCAAGGCCAATATCATTATTCTCACTTAGAAGTGAGGAAACGGAAGCTCAGAGGAGCTAAGTGGATGGATAGAAGCACTTCCGTGCACAGGCTATGCCACCAGCTGTAACAGAAAACACTCAGGTCTCGTCTGGACTCAAAGCCAAGTGCAACACTCTGCCCCTATGCCCTGTGGGAAGAAGAAAAGAAAGTTCATGTCCCACATTACAAGGCACTGGTGCTGAGGACTGGGAAGCGACTGAAGGTGGGGCCGTGAATCCCATTCCGGAATAAAGGGCTTCTCTGAAACCTGCCAAGTTCAGAGCCGGCGCTGCCCAGAGGCTTTGCTGTGGAAAATACCGATCAGGGCTGCCTCTGGGCGACATTGCAACGGGGCCCAGGATTTGCTTCAGTTTCCCCTCCTTCAGCGCACTTTCGCCTTATATTAGTTTCCTGTGACTTCCATAACCAATTACCACAAACTGCATGACCTCAAACAGTAGAAATTTATTCTCTCACAGCTCTGGTGACCAAAAGTCCAAAATCAAGAAGTGAGCAGGGTTGGCTCTACCCAGAGGCTCCAGGAGATAGTCTCCTCCTTGCCTCTTCTAGCTTCTGGCAGCTGTTGAACATCCTTGACTGTGGCCAAATCACTCCAGTCCCTACCTCTGTGGTCACAATGCCTCCTCTTCAGTGTGTCTGTTCTCTGCGTGTCTTTTATAAGGTCACTTGCCATTGGATTTCGAGGCCATCTGGATAATCTAGGATAATCCCATCTCAAGATCCTTAACTAAACTACATCTGCAAACCTTTTTTCAAATAAGGTCACATTCATAGGTTCCAGAGATTTGAGGTGGATATCTTTTGGGGGGCTGTTTTTTCAACCACCACACCCTTCAGGCCCAATAAGGTTATTAGGCTACCTTGTCTAACCCACCAACACCCAGGAATGGCTGTGCTCCTGCCACCTCCCCCATCCCTCTTCTTATCCTCCCACAAAAATCACCCCCTTGGCAGCTAGATTTCAAGAAACTAATCAAATAAACTGAAGAAATTTAATGGAAAAGTACCCAAAAATCTCTTCTACAAAGCATACGTAAGTCTTTTTTACAGACTTCTGGAGACAGAAGACTTCTCTCTGTTACCTGATCATTTCTTAAAGAACGTTCTGTGGAACAAGTTCTCTATGAGGTTAGCAGGGATTAAAATAAAAAGAGTGTTGAATGTTCACATTAATTTGGGTGTTCCAAAGTAAGAAAATTAAACAGGACCCCTTATTTCAAAATTGTTATAGGCACTAAAAATACTTGGGAAAAGAGGCTATAATAGGCAGTACTTCTGAAACTTATTTGACCAAAGTCCTTCTGACTTGAGCATTTCAAGCAACTAATGTTCTTTGGAAAATACTTTGTAAAACATATCCTAACCTAACAGTGACTTTAATGATTAAAGCTTCAGACCAAAATAGACAAAGCTGACTCCATGAAAGGAGGCTAGGGCTGGGAGGGTAGGGGCAGAGAAGGAGGTTGGATAAAAGCAGACAAGTATTTGGGGACACAGCTAAAATCAAACTAGGTGGGTGGTCACCTCCTCATAGGACCAGCACTGCTGACAATTCAATTGAGGGCTGAAATTTTAAAAATAATCTTGTACTCTGATACAAGATTCTCAGCAGCAAGGCATGCACAAACACTACTCCACTCCTCAAGGAGATGTATCTTAAACACTGGGGCTTTTATTATGTCCCCTCCCAATGCTTTTTCTTCACACACACACACACACACACACACACACACACGCACATACACACACGCCCTCAAAGGGACATGGGATTGGCCCTGAGCATGTCAGTGCATAAAAATGTTTAGATTCATAGATACAATGCAGCCTCCTTATTTTACAATGAAGAAAAAACTTAGGAACATCAAATGTCTTATTCAAGGTCACACAGCTAATTAATGACAGAGCCAGAACTAGACAGAATCCAATTCAATTCAATGCTTTAACCATTTGGACCACACTCCAAGCCTAGAGCAAAGGAGAATTTTTTTCTATTGAAGGCCACTGTTCATTATTTAAAAATTAAAATATTTTAAATTAAAGCAATATGAATGAAAAACAACTTAGGATAAATATATTCAATGCTTGTAACTAAACTCTAAGAAAGAAAATCTATTCAATGAACATATTAAGTGATAAACATGCTTTCATTCTTTATTACATGTTAAAATGAGGAGGAAGGAAGAAAAGAAAGTGGGGCAGCGGGGCGGGGGGGTGGGGGGAGATAGCAGAGAAAAAAGACTACCAAATCTTTTCCAAAGCAGGCTTTGAAAAATATTTTGTCTTAAAAAATGAATAGATAGCTACTTTAGGAAAATGGCATTTGAATCAGAAGCAAGACATTCTCGAAATTCCTCTTATATCAGTGACAGTGGGAGATGTCATCTTTATTTCAAACAAAGGCCCTCTTTTAGGATTCACATCCCCAAGTTCCAAGCTCCAAAATTCATTGAAAGCATTGAAAGTTTGTGAGGTTTTCGTGTGTGCAGCTATAATCATAAATGAGACCACATATTGATGCATATGCTATAATTCAAGCTCTTTTGAAATCAAGTCAAATGCCAGATCTCACAGGTTGGCAATTTAGCTACTCCTGTTTCAAAGCTTAGAAATTACAATTCTTACTATTTGGCAGGAGGCAAAGAGATGAGTCATAAGTTATCTTTACTCTGAAATCAGGTGAGTAACACCTCTTAGTTGAAATTTTCCTCTGGGGAATCATGACTGTGGTTAATAGGGTGAGACTTAGTAAAGGTTGATCACAATTTAGAATATCTTCTTTCCAACTTTTAACCACAACCCACAGTCAAAACTACATTTTATGTAGTGGACCCATGTATAGGCACATATATGTACTGATAACTATAACAAAAGTTCCACAAAATAATGCCTACTTTATCTTTTTCTTCCATTCTAAACTATTCTATTTCATTATTAATGCTTATCTTGACTCATTACAGCCATGATCCAATGGGTCACAAACCCCCAGTTTGAAAGACTCTAATCCAGATCTCAGTCACCAGTGTGTATGTCAAGACAGTTAGCTATCCTTGACTCACAATGGAAACACTGACTCACGGTAAAACACATGCCATATGGCAGTGCTCCCTGAAGTGTGTTCATGGAAAAAGTACCTCGAGATGATCGACACAAACGATTTCCCAAATGTGTCTGTGAAACACTGAATGCTATAACCTCCTCTTGGAGATTCACAGTACATATAATACAATATCTGATATTAAGTTCACCAACTCGCCACCATACACTTACATTGGCAGCACTGTACAAGGTTTCAGAGTACATCTGTGTCTCATAGCTGTGTTTATGCTGACATGTGGCATTATCTTGCTAAGTGGCATTCGTTATTGTTGTTGGGTGTTTTTATGTGCTGTCATGAGAATGTCAGAGGTTGAATTAGAGCAAAAAACAAACATTAAATTTTTTGCTAAATTTGGCAACAGTGGAAGTGAAATCAGGGACATGTTAGTCCAAGTTTATGGGCATAATGCCATGAAGAAAACAGCAGTGTACAAATGGATTAAACGTTTTTCTGAGGGAAGAGAAAGCATCACTGATGAAGAGAAGTCAGGGCAGCCAGTAACAAGAAAAACTGATGAAAACATTGCAAAAATTAGTCAGATTGTGAGTCAAAATCATCAGCTGACTATGAGAAGCATAGTAGGCCAAGTAAACATTGATAGAGGAACAGTTAGGAAAATCATAGCTGAAAATCTTGTCATGAGATAGGTGTATGCAAAACTGGTCCTGAAGGAGCTCACGATGAATAAAAGCAATGGAGAGTAGAAGTTTGCCAAGACCTTCTACAGAGGCAAGATGTCGTTTTGAGCCATGTTATCACTGGTGATGAAACATGGGTGTACCAATACCACCCTGAAACAAAGCATCAAAATGTGCAATGAAAGTCAGCCAATTCTCCACGACCAAAAAAATTTCATCAGTCCAAATCAAGAGTCGAAACAATGTTGTTAACCTTTTTTGATATCAGAGGGATTATTCATTATGAATTTGTACCAACTGGACAGTCAACCAAGTTCACTATTTGAAAGTGCTAAAAAGGCTGCATGCAAAAGATAGAACTTTTCGCCAATTACTCATGGCTCCTGCATCACAACAATGCACCAGCTCACATGCCCTGTCTATGAGGGAGATTTTAACCAGTAAACAAATAATTGTGTTGGAACACTCTCCCTACTCACCAGATCTGGCCCCCAATGAAGATAAGGGAAATATTGAAAGGAAGACATTTGATGACATTCAGGACATCAAGGGTCATATGACGACAAGACTGATAGCCATGCCAGAAAGAGTTCCAAAATTGCTTTGAAGAATAGACTAGGCACTGGCATTGGTGCACAGCTTCCCAAGAGAAGTACTTCATAGGTGACCGTAGTAATATTGAGCAATGAGGTATGTAGCACTTTTTCTAGGATGAGTTCGTGAACTTAATAGTCAGACCTTGTATGGCAAGGGCTTTGAGATGTCCTTAGAGAAGAAAAACTGTTCTGTGTAACACAAAATTTCCAAATTTATCTGACCACATGATGAGTGTTTCTATAACAACCATCCTGCTAAACACTTTTGGGAAATATTTTATATAGAAGAAACTGTGCTAGAGATGAAAATTTGTGTCTAAAAACTCAAAAGTAACGACATCTTCTCCAATCATAAACATTGTAAAAGAAGGAGAAAAGTTAAATGTCCTCTTTGGATTCAGCAAATTGAATCAAGTATGTATCAGATCCCCCCACCTAGCTGAAGTAACTACCTAGCTGCTGGAATTATAATTTTGTAAAGAAATAAGTTTCAAGGCTTGATACAAAATATTCCTCTAAACTAAAATGTCCAGTGAATTGCATTTCTTATGATTAAAATACGCAAAGGATCGATTCATGCGCCTCCTACACACATGCCGACTCACTGACACGACTCCGTCAAGAACTGCCTGTATTTTTATTTCCCCAATCATACCATGTAATAGCTGAAAGATACAAAGGTCATACTAAGGCTACCAGAGCCCAGTCAGGCTGACCAGAGGAAACAGGATGTCTTTCCATTGAGGGTGTTTTGTTGTTGCCAAATAACATTCTCAGAATCTCCAGAGTCATGGTATTATCACTACCTAACATTGGATATATTTGGTTTTCATCTGTCTCCTCCCACAAAAGTATAGGCTCCCTGAGGACAAGGATATTATCTACATTATGCATCTGTGTATCCCCAGCACCCCAAAGAGTTCCTGGCACATAGTAGAAGCTTAATAAATAAATTCCAAGGATTGACCAGGAGACAAGGTTGAGTGGTGAGAAGACAGGTATGTGATCAGAGTTCTGCAAGAGATTGGATGCCTGTGCTCTGTTCCTTCATTGACATTACTTCTGTCCTCTTTTTGCCAAGGGCTGGGTGGAAGATACCTATTCACCCCTGGATCCCCTTTTACACTCCAAATTATACCCAAGAGGATGTAAGAGCCTTGAGGAAAATGCCTCGGTCTTGTTCCACATCATAGGGTCTTGATTTCAAGAAGTATCCAATAAAAGTTCGTAGAACTGCATTGAGAAACAAAGCAATGTTCCTTGAAAGGGCAGAGGCTCACCAGACACTCATGCTCCTGAGTGGCTTCCCCATGTAGAACAAAGTCTCATCTTTTCATATTTCTTTATCTTCCACACAGTCCAGCACTGCTGGTTCTTCTTCAAAATAAGGTAAGATAAGTTATGATGCTAAGTACAGAGTTCAAAAACAGTTGAGAACTGTTCATGATCATCATTGCATCATCCATACCTGTATACCAGGGGCAGAACACATGACAATTATAAGTGACGAACAATCTTACTCATTTGAAAACACTCATCTATACACTCCCTGAAGTGTGGTGGGTATAGGCCTCTTGAACTTCATACTTCAAAGAACCAGAAAATCTTTCATTCCGGGCTTTTCCCACCAATAACAGCTCACTTTGCTATGCACATACAGCATTTTACTCACCATTTACTTACCAAAAACACCAAAAACATCCACCTGACCTGGCTAGAGCAGGACAAGCCCACACAGTCACATCACTCTTAGGAATACCCTGGCCAGTTGTAATCTCCTTTGTTTTAGATAGTCAGATTAAGGAACAAATCTGTAATCATGACCAAAAAAAAATACAGAATTATGGCCATTTCTGATTTATTATAAATTTACTTTAAACTGATTCTAAGCAGAATACTCTGTCCATATACATCCTTCAGTCCATAGCTGGGATTAGGGTGTTAGAGGATTACATTAGTTCTAGAAAAGTTTATCTCAAGGCAACAACAAACTAAATATACAAATAGGCTTAGGTGTAATGAACCTATGAATTTGAGTGGATTATGATCATTGTCCAGGAATAGTCAGACTGCTCTCAAGTTTCACCATGAAATCAATGCTGAGAAAGAAGGAAAATGCAAAACAACAACAAAAAACTGTACATGTTAAATTAACTTTAAATTCACAGATGAAAGTTTTATAAGAAGGAACTCTCAGCAACTGAAATCCCTATGGACTCAGCAGGTATAAACAAGTGTGTCTGGGTCCTGCACTGTATCATTAAATTATTTTTACAAGATTCTAGAGGATCAGAATGAAGGCAAACTTCAGAGAAGACATTTACCTGTGAGTTTGTGCTTGGGGTCTGGATGCTTTGCCCCGTATTTATGTCCAAGATGTGTAAGTGTCCATCCTTCATTTCTCCTTCAACAGCAAGGACACCAGATTACCAAGGAAACCACTCCATGGCCTTTAAAGCTCCAAATAATCATACAGGCAAGTCAGCCTTGGAGAAGGTGATGCAGCCAGGTAAGCAAAAATTGCAGATGTCTGCGCCCATCACAGCTCTCCTGCATCTCTGATCTAAAGACAGGAGCAACTGCATTCTCCAGAGATTACTTCTAAGAGACCAGAAAACACCTATTAAGTGTCATCCTCAAATTTTGATAACAATTGCAAATATTTTCAACATAGAAAAAGCACACAATAGTATGTTTGAAAAACTTCTCCAACACATTAAATGGGGCAAAAATCTGCTGCTGGAGTGGTTGACGTGTGCCCTAAAATCTGATTATGAAATACAGTCTTTCTTTGGTTTGTCTACCTATGTCTTTAGTTTCTAGATCAGAGAAGAGAATAAAAGACAAAAGAGAGTTATGCATGATTACTCGTAACTCAAAAGATTTCCTGCATTGTAACTCCTAATAAATTTCTCAAATAAATTGCCTTTTCTTTATTTATTTATAAATTTTTATAGTTAATTTTGAAAAATGAGATTTACCATGGCACATTTATATTGATAATTTAAATGACTATAACAACAACTTTAAATAGCATTTTAACATATATTTTAGTTATAAGCATCTGTTTATACTTATCAATCATCCTGGTAACTATTCCCATTTTTGCATATTATCTTCTATATGTAAAAGTGGTTTATAAAGTATCAAACATAATGTATATACTAGCTTATTTTTCTCTTTTTTACTCATTATGTAAATGTTTTCCACATTTAACATATTTTTCATAATTATAATTTTTAAAAATCCCATAATATTCCATTCAGTTATTGTACCTTAATTAATTTTTGTTCTAATGCCAGACTCAGGTTGGTTCTTTTATCTTATTTGGTTTGGTTCACATTGGTTTGGGTTGAGTTTTTTGGAGAGGATTAGATTTGGGTAGGGGTGTTGTATGTTTTGTTTTTGTTGTTTGTTTTTGTAAAGAATAATGTGTTTCTGACAAATTATTTTTTAGGTAAATTCCAAGCTTCAGAAGTTTTCCAAATCCATGTAACCTTTTACGACACCCACATCAAATAAATACACTAATGTCATCCTGAGTTAGAAGTTATTGGAGTTGAGATTTAAATCTCCAATCCCACATGTCCTTCTAGAACTTTGCCCACTTCCCTGTACCAATAGGTAGAATCTCATTTCCTCCCTTTGAATCTAGGCTAGGAGAGAACATCTGGGACACCAAAGAAAAAAACCAAATGGATTTTTTTACTAGAAATAACAATTTTAAATGCAGAGAAATAAGAAGTTATTATGCAGAGCATGGTAGAGTACTCGTTTGCTCTGTAGCACCCTTCCTCCTTCTGGCACCAGGTCTTCTTCCTTGGGTGTGAGCTCATGACCTAAGCCTGGTCAGTCGGTATGCCCATCTCTCTGGCTGCAATTATCAGTTAAGAGATGAGCACGTGACCAAAGTCAGACCAGAGGCCTGCCTAAAACTTTTCCACCAGAGTTTAAGGAAAGACGGTTTCTTCTTGAACTCCCATTGGAAAGAATATGGACCTGAAGCTGCCAAGAGCCATCTTGCCTGCAAAATGGAGTCTGAATGAAAAATAAAACTAAACAGAGACAAGAGCCAAAGGACAGGACTCTAATGACATTATTTAAGGCTTTAGACCCAGCCAATATTTGAAACAGCTGTATGTACCCAGGAATCGGCAGTACATGAGAAGATACATTTACATTTTGCTTATATTCAAGTTTGACTTTGGTTTCAGGCACTTAAAACCAAAAACTTTTAACATACGTGGAGTATAACGACAGTTGACTTTCAGGAGAGGGATGGCAAAATCCAAAACAAATTCTTGGGGGGAAAAAAAACTCAAAGTATTGGTTTAATGGCTTTGTTTGCTGTATGAAGGATACCCACTGGTCTGAGATAAGGGACAACTAGAAAATTATTGGATTTCTTACCTAGACTCCTGTAGGTTGGGGTATGACTTTTATTGGCTGACCTTTTGCACTCACACCTGGGTCATGGGGCCATATAGTCAGCAGTCTGTAACTACAGCCATTGGAAAACAGCCTGCCATCCAGTGACCACTTCAGAGCACATACAGCCTGCTCGTGGCTACCCAGGCGTTATGATGATAAACGTGGCCCAATCTTGACGTTATGAGAAATAAAAAACTGTCCAGTACTTGCACTTCTCCCTTGCTGGTGCCAATGCCAGACAATTTCCCTCTTTTATCCAGGACACAGAAGATAGATAGTTATAAGTGAGACTTAAGTCTCTATTTTCAATCCCATTGTGGTTTCCCCCACTCCAGATGTATAAAGAAGATCCAAGGGCTACAGCAACAAAATTTTGAAAATTCCAGTATAGGATACTCGGATCTATAAGAAATGAATTTCAAATTAGGGTAATTATAGAGCTAAATAAAAATATTTTCAAATGAACAACATTATTTATAGGTAGAGGAGAAAAATTAATACCTCCCCCATGATCAGATCGAAAACAGAATCATGGATCCAAGTAGATCATTAGAAGTTCAAAAATGAAAAAGTTTTTCTGGAAAACTCCAAAGATTCCTGAACTACTTGAAGTTCTTTATAGCTCCTTATATCCCACAATTCCTATTCTACATTGGTATGTTGGTAGCACTTTCTTGTGGGTTAATCCTATCTTCTCAACTAGATTACAAGCTAAACACATAACAAGATCCAACAGAGTTGTTAGACAGATTAATTTATTCATGTTTAAAATATATGCATAAAAATAGACCACCATTTGTACAGTTCATTCTAACACAGTAAAATAAAATGTGTAATTTTTGTGCCTCACCAACACCAGCAAGATCTATTCTTGAACATGAGAACTGCACAAGGAAAAGCCAACTGTATTAACCAGATTTGGATGCTAAGAGATTTGAACATGAGGTAAAGACCCATCTGGTTCTTCCAGAATCAAATTTCAAGTTTATGCCAGAGCACAGGATATAGTACTTTGTCATTTCAACATTTTAGTTCATGATATGAACAGTAACTTACAGTAGTGATTTCAAAGACCACTAAGATGAATCTTCACCTCTGGTTGGAGTATGGAATAGTTTACATCACTGAACCTTTTAGGATGGAAGGATTTGTCTCTGACTCCATCCCTGCAGCCTATAAAAAACAGTTCTGTATATCTGCATGATCCTGGAAAGATAGTATTTATCTTTGAAGGTAATAAGACAAAATGAAGCGAAAAAGAAAATGGTCATCATGATAAAAATGAATTACAAATTTCAGAGGGAGGAAAGGAAACAAAAAAACTGGTATTAATTGAAACAAATTTTTAAAAATATGCAGTGGCATTATCTAAAAAAAAAGCATGTTCATGCCAGATCTACATGTAATGACAACTCTTGTGGGGAGCACACAGACACTGCACGATGCTTTAAGTATGTCTTCCATTACTTGAGATTTTAAAACCAAAGGAAATTTTGCACGTCCATATGTCTATCACATCAATGATTACCTGGTAAACCGAATTAACCTCTCCTCCTGATTCTTTGTCAATAAACATTTGTTGATTCATTACTTTGCTCTTCCCCCACCCCCCACCCCCCACGCCCATTTCTGTACCAGAGCACACAGGGTTACTTTTGGCTAGTTTTATCTATGACTATCTGAGGTCAGGATCGTTATCTTGTGTTCAGTTTTAATTCTCATCAAAAGACCCCACTAAGTTTTAACCACAGGCCACTGTCTTTTCATCTCTGCAACCACCTGGCATCTGACCAAACTGCGAATGACGTGATGAACAGGAACTGAACCCACCCAGGTGACTGTGGTCTCTACGACCACGCGGCTTCTGATACCCACCCAGGTAACTGTGGTCTCTACGACCACGCGGCTTCTGATACCCACCCAGGTGACTATGGTCTCTCCGACCACACGGCTTCTGATAAAAGCATGAGACCCGCACAATGCTGCACGGAGACGCCAGGTTATTATTCACAGCCTCAGTGTGAGCTATGGAGACATGCAATTGTGGGCTGAATTGCAAGTTTATTAGAAGTATCAAGCACTGCCAATACAGGTTTTTAAAAAAGCAAGTACAAACTTCCAGTAATAAAATAAAAAAGTCATAAAGATGTAATATACAGCATGGTGACTATAGTTAATAATACTGCATTGCACATTTTGAAGTTGCTAAGAGAGTAGATCTTAATAGTTCTCATTAATACACCCCAAAATTAAATACTTAGGTATAATTCTAATAAAATGTGTACAATATCTATATGAGGGAAACTATAAAACTCTAATAAAAAAAAATCAAAGAAAATCTAAATAAATTGAGAGATGTTCCATGTGCATAGCTAAGAAGTTTCCATATTACTAAGATGTCGGTTCTTCCCAACTTGATTTATAGACTCAACGCAATCCCAGTAAGTAATTTTGTGGATATTGACAAACTGATTCTAAAGTTTATATGTAGGGGGAAAGTCCCAGAACAGTCAACACAATATTGAAGAAGAAAAACCAAGTTGAAGGATTAACACTATGTGACATTAAGACTTATTAAAAACTAGTTATCAAAACAATGTGGTATCAGCAAAAGAACAGACAAATAGATCAATGGAACAGAATAAAGAGCCCAGAAATAAATCCACACAAATACAGTCAATCTATCTTTGACAAAGGAGCAAAGACAATGCAATGGAGAAAATTTGGTCTTTTCAACAAATGGTGCTGGAATGACTGGACATCCATTAGCGAAAAAAAAAAAAAAAAAAGAATCTAGACACAGATCTTACACCCTTCTCAAAATTTAACTCAAAATGGATGATGGACCTAAAAATAAAATACAAAATTATAAAATTCCTAAAAAAATAACATAAGAGAAAAGTCTAGATGACCTTGGGTTTGGCAATAACTTTTTAGATACACTACCAAAGCCATGAAAGAAATCATTGATAAGCTAGACTTCATTAAAATTAGAAACTTCTGCTCTGCAAAAGACAATGTCAAGAGAATAAGAAGATAAGTCACAAATTGGGAAAAAATATTTGCAGAAGACAAATGTGATAAAGGACTATTATCTAAAATATACAAAGACAGTCTTAAAACTGAACAATAAGAAAACAAACAACCTGATTTAAAATAGGCTAATGACCTAAGCACGTCACCAAAGGGGGAACCCCCAAAATAATAAAACTTATTCATTTATTAAAAATTATGTATTTATTCTTATATGTTTAAACTTGTCTCCTTCAATAGGTGTATGATGCAATACACTTATCAAAACACTTTTTCCACTGCTCAGTTTTTGAACTTGTCAATTTTGATAATTTTTAGTGCTTCAGCCATTTTTTCTGTTTCACCTCTTCCACATCAGCAAAGCCTTTCCCTTTGAAGACTTTTTTCATCAGGTGAAACAAAAAAAAAGTCACTGGGGACAAAGCAGGTGAATAGAGAGGGTGGACACAGTGGTCATGCCGTTTTTTGTTAAAAACTGCTGAACTCTCAACACACGTGGGCAGATGCATTGTTATGTTCCACATTGTTTGTGTAACTCACCCATCATGAAATGGGAAAATGCGTTGAAAGAGTCTCCAAGAAAAATTCACTGAAGTCAAACACAACTTCTCACAACAATGCCAGCTGGTACACTGATGCAGATGGGTTCCTAGAACACTCACCTAACTGGGGAAGCCTGTACTACAAGGGGCCCGTCATCCAGAAGATAATTTTGGGTTTATTTTTGGGTCTCCACTTGTATAGGGCTAAAAACAGAGATTGTATAAAAATCCTTAGACTGAATTTATAGCCAACAGCTCTTTACCCTAGTACTATTTTTAGAACTCTACACATTTCAGAAAGCTTTTATTCTAAAAGAGAAAAACGAGAAAGAAAAGTAGGGCAGGGGGGAAGTGAAGAGGTGGAGAAAACCAAAGCAAAAGTCTATAAAATAATATTATGTCAGAGAAATAAGAGAAAATAGTATATCTATGAAGCATGAACAGGAGAGTGTATTTTAAAAAAATGTACAAGAAATTTAAAAATTAAAACTAGGATAGCCAAAATAAAAAAAGTTAATAGCCAGGTTGTTAGGGACAGTGAGATGACCACCTAGACGACAAGAAAATAACAAGATTAAAAAGAATTGAATAGAAAAAATAAGAAAAACAGAAAATCAATCTATAAAAACCAACACAGTTGTTTCAAAGAGAAGGAAAAGAGAAACAAAGGTGAAAATATTAGTAAAAGATACTTAAGAAATATCCAAGAATAAAAGGACATGGGCCTCCACAATCAAAAAGTTCCACCAGGGAGCTTTTCATTTATGAGTTGTTGTTGTTGTTGTTGTTTTTAATCCACACCAAACTTTATCATTATGAAATTTTAGAACACTAATAGTAAAAGATTTCTCTAAGAGCATCCAGAGAGAAAAAGCAATTGGCATACAAAGTATAGGAAGTCACAGTAGCATATATGACTTCTCAATAGTGGACACTAGAAAATTAAAGCAACACCTTCAAAATTCTGAGTAAAACTAGAATTTATAGACAGCCAAGCTATGAATCAACTGTAAGATTAGAATAAGGACATTTTTAGATCAGCAAACACAGAAAGATCACAACACAACTCCCAGGAAAGAGTGGCTCTAACATGGGGGGAACAGAAGTCCCAAGATTACAAATGTGCAGCTGGCCAAGAGATCAGCAGGCTCTGGGCAGGAGATCCACCAGGGGAAACTGGAACTGATGTGGGTGGGTGCACGGAAAATGTTATTGATAGCTGGGAACAAAACACAAGAACATTTAGGGAAAACAGTCATAGTCCCATAGGCATCAAGTAAATGAAAATATAAAGCAATGTTTTAATTCCAGGAAAAACAAAAAGTTATACTAGAAAAGAGGCATAGTTATAGTACACTACGTGGCTTGACAATGAGTGATAATTGCATAGTAATATCATGTTAACAGAGATTACTAATATTACTTTTTTAAAGTGTGATATAAGTAGACAAAAGGAAGTGAATGAAGCAGTAGGAGAACTAAGGTCTTAATGACTATACTAGAAAAGTCATGATAAGTATCTAAAATTGTAAGAAATAGCTGTTTGCAAATAGTATTTAGAAAACAGATCTAAATACCCAGGCAATAAGGTGGAAGAGCTAAGGGTGGTTACCTCTAGAAAATGGGACTTGGAGGTGGGGTTGGTTAAGGCAGAGGATTACAAGAATTATCTAAATTTTACAATTATGTTATTTAGTCTAATATGAAAATAAGGTATGTTAAGATAAGGAAGAAATGAAGGAGGCAAAGATAGAGGAAGTTAAGAAAGTAGGACAAACAAAATTTTTGTCGATACCTTTCCAAACACATTGGGATTGCTCACAGAGCTGCATTTTCCCATTAACCTGCTGAGTCACCTTCTGGGTCAAAAGTAACTGGTTTAGGCATTTCTGAAAACACATAAGGAGAGTAAGTACTTCCTTAGAAACATATATGTATATCTCAGATGTGATTTGTCATAAAATTGATAATTCACTAGGACATTCAAAAAGATTCCACATTACCAAACCAACACACAACAATTTCTGTTATTAATTAACCACTGTGTAATGAACACAGTGCTGAGCATTTTACATATATTATTTCTAATCTTGTCAACAACTCCACAGGACAGGTATTCCTCAGCTAGAATAAAATCCTCTTTTATTCTTCTAGCCTAAAAATCCTTTTAGCCCACAAACCAACCATAGGCCAAGGATATCATCAAAGCCTGCAAGAACTGAAATGTTGTGACATTTCTAGTATTTTATGAAATTAAAAGACCTCCCCAAAATAATAAAGTTGAGCATTGGTAAAGCCACTTTTTGCAAGAAAGATTCTTTCATGGATGCCTGTCAGCATTCAACCCAGAGATGTTCTCCATCTGTTACTAAGATTTTCCTCTGGGCCTCAATTTTCCTCATTTGCAATGGTGTTAGGATTGAACTAATCATCTTTAAGGTCTTTTTCTATTCTCACATTTACCCATTAGAAATGGGAGCATCGGAGTTCCCCGATGGTGTAGTGGCTTAAGGCTTCGGCGCTGGCGCTGTCAGCGCTGCGGCCTGGGTTCGATTCCCAGTCAGGGAGCTACCCACACACCAAAAAACAAAAAAAAAAAAAAAAAAAAAAAATGGGAGCATCAAGTAAGAGATCTTAAGTACTTGCCTAAATTGCCATGAACACAAAAATCTGAAAAAAAAATCTGATTGTTATTTTTTTGAGTCAGTATATAAAGAGCACCTCTGACATTCTTACATCCAACTTCTATCAAAAACAGGTAGAACTATTAGTAACAAGGGTAAAAAGAAGTACTTACTGGAATTTTCCAAAAACATTAAATAGTAAAGAGTTAAAACAGAGGAAATTCATTTTTTTTCCTTCACAACAATATATTGAATCTTATGTGTAGAGCAATCACTGGATCACTATAATTCAAACAGAAGTCAGAGTCTCTGACAGGCATCACTTTGATACTTTGGTTTTCTTCCCAGATATTATGTCACATAATAGGCTTTGCCAGTCAATGAATCATGGGTTTTTAGGAATTCAAAGTACAATTAAAAATAAAACAGGCTTTCCAAATCTCAGCACTACTGGCATTAGCAGCAGATAATTTGTTATTGTGTGCATTATATGACCTTTAGCAGTGTCCCTAGCCTCTGTCTACTAGATGCCTTCCCTCTCCAGTTGTGATAATCAAAAATGTTTTCAGAGATTGTCGAATGTCCCCTGGGAAGCAAAGTCACCCCCAGTTGAGAACATTGGTAAACAATAACATCCTAAAATGGCTCACTGGCCAGTAGTGGCTCAATGTAACTCTTCACAGATGCACTTCTTAAGAAACCCTTTTCTTCCCTTTTCTTCTTCTTCCTCCTCCTCCTCCTTCTCCCCTTCTTCTCTCTCTCTCTCTCTCTCTCTCTCTCTCTCCCCTCTCTATCTTCTCTCTCCCACCCTCACTACTCCTCTTCTTTTACTTTCTCTTCCTTTCGCCCCCTCTTGCTTTCGTCTTCATATCTGATTGTTGCATTACTAATATATATTTTTCCTGACTGCCATAGACCACAAATCTTACCAGTCATTAAAACTATACTTTGCAAAATACGACTACATATACATATATACACATATTCATACGTAATTACAATGTTTACAAACCGACTAAAGCAAATCTCAGAAACTTATTTAAAATACAATGTACTTTCTTTTTGTTTCATTCCCCCTACACACATACCTTGAAATTTTCTTAGTCAAAGGAAAAGAGAAAAGCAGTTCACTAAATGTGACACTAGGTATTTCTGTAAGACAACAATTCTCTCAGGAATATATCCTTCTTAACATTTCAAAACTGGACTATGGCATTTCTATTACCTCACCAAGAATCAGTGTCTCTTCCTCAGCACTTACCTTTAGCAAGGTCCCAGAAGCTTCCAGATCAGTGGTTGAATGCTCTTCCGCAAAGAAACAGGCTGCCAAACCTCTGGCTTGGCTTTGTCGCCATCTTGTGGTAACTGGCAACAGGAACCTCAGCTGACAGCCTCCTCATAAAGTTGCTCTTAAAATTAGAGTATGTACTATTGACTGTATCAAATACCTATTTAATAACAAAAAGAACTGCAATTTATAGTGACCTCAATGATGCAGAAGTAAAAAACTTTAAAGAGAATTATAAATGATTCATCTATTATAATATAAATATGAATTTTAAATTTTTGTAACCTGGGAGAATGTTAATATATATATATTTAATATATGTATCACAATTAGAAATTAAGGATTAATTACATTCATAGTTATATTGTGTATCAATAAAATATATGAGGTTGAAATAACACTATATACTGAACACTCAAGATATTTACATAAAATTATAACATTTCAAATCTGGAAATAAACAGTCACTTTCTAGTCCACACAACCCCTCTTCACAGTTGTGTGACCCTGAGGCCTAACTTGCTCAATATCTATCCATGCTTTCTGAGAACATCAGGGGTTTCGTATTTACAAACCCTGTAGTGGTGAACCATGCATGTGGCTACGTGAAATTAAAATGCAAGTGACAAACTGGAAATAATTTTTTTAACAAAATGACAGTCATGTTGGTTAATATAAAGACCTCTTAGAGAAATTTAGGCAAATTTACCAACCCAATGGAAAAATGGATATAGGACATAAAACGGCAATTCACAAGAGATATACAAATACCCCAAAATTAATCAACCTTAGCTAGTAATCAAAGATATGCAAATTTAGAATAATAATGAAATGTTAGCAATGATTTTTTAAAATTACAATCCTCAATGTTAAAAGTTCTAAAAACAAGCAGGTATACACTGCTGGTGGAGTGCAAATTAGTATCTGGAAAGGACAATTTGGCAATGTGTGTCAAAAGCCTTCAAATACATGCATAACCTCTACTGACCCAGCAGTGTCACCTCTAAGTATTTAAGGACAAAATCAAAGATGTGAACAAAGATCCAGCATCTATTGAGTGCTTACCACATATAAGCCCATATGTTAAGGGTTTTACACATATTAGTATTTAACCACTGGAAACACTTCATGAAGCAGGTCTGTTATTCATTCCCACTTTATAAATGAAAAAACTGAGATTTAGGGGTCAGGGAGTTGTCTAAGACCACACAGTAAGTGGAGATGATCTATACCAACCTCATTTGTGTGACTGCACAGCTCATGCTCTAAACTGGAAGCATGAAGGTGTTACTGCAGTGTATTTGCTTAGAGAGGCAAAAAGATGGGGGCGCTCAAAGTTTTTCAATGAAGAATTGACTGTATAAATGGTGACATCTATAAAAGGAATACTCTGCAACCATTAGAAATGATGACATCCATTAGGAAAACGCAAATCAAAACCACAATGAAGGACTACTTCACACCCACTAAGATGGTTTTTATCGTATTTATTAATAAATAACAAGCATTGGTGAGAATGGGGAGGAATCAGAATCTTCCTACATTACTGACGGGAATGTTAAATGATGCAACTGCTATGGAAAACAGTTTGGCAGTTCCTCAAAGAGTGAAACCTAGAATTACCATATAATCAAGCATTTCACTCTTAGGTATATAATTAAGGGAAATGAAAACACGTTCTCAGACTCAAACAAATAAAGATACATGAATGTTCATCACGACTCTTCACAATTACCCAGAAGGTTGAAATAACCCAAATGTCCATTAACTGATAAATTAATAAATAAAAATGTGAAGAGGGAGTTCCCTGGTGGTGCAGTGGCTAAGCTTCCGCGCTGTCAACGCTGCGGCCTGGGTTTGATTCCCAGCCAGGGAACTACCCACATACCAAAAAGCAAAAAAAAAAAAAAAAAATGTGAAGAATACAGGTATGGAATGGTATCCATTTAATGGTATCTACCTATGTATTCTTTGATATATTAAATATTATAGATTATATGTTGTCTATTATATATTTCCTCATTATATGTTATATCATGGAATATTTCTCAGCTATCAAAAGGAGTGGAATACATGCTACAATGTGGATAAACCTCAATACATTAAGCTAAGGAAAAGCTAGATACAAAAGATCCATATTGTATGATTCCATTTACATGAAATATCCAGAACAGGAAAATTCATAGATATAGAACACAGATTGATTGCCAGAGGTTGATGGAAGGAGGAAACGGGGAGCAATTGCTTAATAGGTACAAAGGTTTCTTTGGGGATGATGAACTAGATGAAGATGTTGCTTACACAACGTTGTGAATCTATGTAATGCCACCAAATTGTTCACTTTAAAATGGTTAATTTTATGGTCTGTGAATTTGACCTCAATAAAAATACCTAAAGAGAAAATGATAACATAGGATAATATTCAACAAAACATGCAAATGCTCATAATATATTGGTAAGTGCAAATGTAACATTAGTATTTCAGTGTGGTCTCATTTCCTATCTATAAATGAAAGATAAGAAGGAAATAGCTGGTATGTTGGGACAGTAAGTATTGGTTTCATTTCTTTTTTTAAATAAGTGTGTGAATGTGATCAGCTACTCCTCCAGTCACTCCATTTGGAAAAGAGAGCCCTCTCTCATCACTGCTGCTCTGTTTTCCTCCAGAAACTTCACAAGGAGGACACCTTTCCCAGAAAAAGAGAAGTGAGGAGCCTGTGGCCTATCGTAAACTGTGTTGCTTTGGTTTGGTTTGTTTTTTTGTTTTTGCTTTTTTTCCTCTTACTTGTTCTAATCTTGTTCTTGATTTTTGAGTAGAAAGGGGAAAGCTAAAAGAGGAAAAGACAGAGTCCTGAAAATGTAAATCAAGTGCCTCAAACTCAGAAGCCTAACAAGGGAACAGTAGGGAAGGAGATGAGAGAGGTGGGCCTGGAGTGGGAAATGTGGCCCATGCAGACTTTCATCCCCCCACCTTTTGGTTTCTCTCCTCCAAGGAAAACCACAGAGGCAGCTCAATAGTTAGGGAGACTAAGCCCCAGACCATGGCAAAGTGGAAGGTGGGGATCTCTCTCGAAGTGGAAGGCTCATGTTTCAGCCTCAACAAGTCAGAGGGGCATGTTGTCCCATATTTTAAAGGAAGTTAAAGTTTAGATTTTTCATATCAATTTCCCCACTTTCTAAACTTTTCAACTAACTCAGATTTTTTTAGAATACAGTAGGACTAAGCAGAGCATTTCTGTGGGCCATGTCTGCAACCTCTGCAATACTAGCCAAGCAGGCCTTGCCCTTTAAGGAGCAAGAAAGGGAAGAACCACAATATTTGAAAACATCTAATTTGCAACAAACATGATAGAGACATTTGCTCAAAGTTTCCCTTGGAGTACAAAATTTAAATATACATTGAGAACAAAAGAAACCTGAGTTTAAAAGAGGAAAAATAGAGAAGAATTCGATGATATATATATCAGCTAACAAAAATGATGAAGAGATTTCACATTGGTGATCTCAACTGCCCTGGCAGGTCTGTGTATCTCTGACTACTCTACTGTCACTCTCTCCATTCTGTTTCCCCCTCTGAGATATTCTTCCACAATTCTCTGCCAGGGTAACTTCTGGCCCATCTTCACAGCTGGGATCAGCCACCAACTCCTTCAGGAAGGTGTCTCTACCATTCCCTTCCTCCCAGTTCTAAGCTGGGTTAGGCAGCCTGTGATAGGCTACATAATTGTGATGGTTAATTTTATGTATTGACTTGACCAAGCTAAGGTGTGCCCAGATAGCTGATAAAACATTATTTCTGGGTGTGTCTATGAAGATGTTTCTGACAGTGTATAGCATTTGATTCAGTAGACTGAGTAAAGAGATCTGCCCTCACCAATGTGGGCAGACATCATCCAATCCACTGGAAACAAAAACAGCAAACTCTCCCTCTTCTTGAACTGCGATGACCATCTTTCCCTCCCTTGAATATCGGAGCTGCTGGTTCTCAAGCCTTCAGACTCCATGACTTATACCAGCGGCCCCCTTGTTGTCAGGCCTTTGGACTTGGACTGAATTACACCACCAGTTTTCCTGGTTCTCCACCTCACAGATAGCAGATAGTGGGACTTCTCGGTCTCCACAACCTCTTGAGCTTCATGTAGATAGATAGATACTAATAGATAGATAGATAGATAGATAGATAGACAGATAGATAGATAGAGACACAGACACAGATAGAGATACAGATACAGATACAGATATCTTCTATAGGTTCTGTATCTCTGGAAAAATCCTAATACAATACTTGTCCCCTAAGATACCCAGATCATAAACCCTGGAATCTGTGAATGTTACCTTACATAACAAAGGGACTTTGCAAATGTGATTAAGGATCTTGAGATGGAAAGATTATCCTGGATTATTTGATGTAGGCCCTAAATACAGCCAGGTGTCCTTTTAGAGGGAAGCAGAGGGAGATCTGACTCTACACAGAAGCGAAAACTGGCAGTTTTAGACAATCACCACTAGAATATGAGTCAATAGTATAATGCAATTACTTTTTTTAAAGCAGTACAATTTTAGGTATTATTAAGGAAACAATAGTGTCCAAAACAAAAGCAAGTGAAAACCAACTGTCTCTGTACTGGTCAAAACCTACCCAGAGAACTGTGTCCAGCCTCAGAATTATTCTTTAAGAAGGAAACGGGCAGACCAGGATTCAAAACCTGAGTTTATTTAAAAGAAAGGGACTGCAAGAGGCCAGGAAAACACAGTAATGGACAACACATGAATGGAGTGTGGACAGCTGGGGTATTTAGTCTAGAGGAAAGAAGACCCATAAGGAACTGTCTTCAAATATTTAAAGGAAGGCAATTTATGAAAAATAAAAAATTTAATTTGTATTGTTCCCTGTGACAAAACTAGGACCAATAAATAAGAGGAGGCAAATTTTTATTCAACACAAAGAACTTTCAAAGATTGGAGCACAATCTTCCAGAACATTTTGAATGTAAAATACAGTTCTCAATCAATGCCTCTACTAGGGACATATGGTTTGCAGTGGTACAGATAAACATTTTTAATAGTATATATTGTGCACTTTTAAATGTTTTGAAATTTTCAATGTTGATATAAAATTTTCCCTTATAAAAATTAACTTGAGTAAAATATATGAGTCAATTTGAACAAAAAAACAAGTGAAGTAAATAACAAATAGTATGCAGATATGGCAAAAATCACCAAGATTATATGCAAATTCCTGCAGTTTAAGAGACACTGCTACAAATTGTGCTATTTCATCTTCAGTATTTTTAAACTTGTGTTCCAAGACCTATCTCCTGCTGAGGAAATGCCTGTCACATAGTTTTTAAATGACTCAAGTATTTATTAATAGACAGGAAGAGGAAGATAAGAAAAGTAAGACAAAGAAGGGAAAAAGGATGAATGACTCCATACTCCAAGCACATCAGTTCGGCTTGTTTACCTTGAGAGTTCACATCATATTGACACTAAATCAGGAGGAATTCAGAGCACCAGGGCCAAAAAATAAATAGAAACCTAGAGAGCTTAAAAATAAGGTCAGGAAGTAAGAAAATGAAACAACTGAGAAAATAGAAACACATACATATCTAGTGATATATAATCTGACACACAGTATTCAGTGGGTGGGGAAAACCTGGACATCCCAGGAAGGACATGCTGCTGATACCAGGGTCCATCTTGCATCTGTGGCAGAGACAACAGTAACAAATAAGGCCCATTAGTTCTCAGCATGTCTTCCCCATCTCCCTTCCTTGGCCTCTGAATGTCTGCCGCTCCCAACTGCTCCACTGCCACCATCCCAACGGAGCAACAAGACTGGTGTAATTCAAGGTCTTAATACTATTTCAGACTAATCATGAAGACTAAAGTGTTCACCTTCTCATTTTTGAACCTCCAATACCTCCTTAATCTAGCAGGTAATATAATCCAAGCAAAAACTGTCAAGATAATTTTCAGGCAGACATTTTAGGAGACGTTATTCTCCATTGCAAATGCCTCCCGCTAGGGGCTCCAGAGTGTCTTTAACATCTATTCTTTCCTTTCATGGCCTTGACCAAGGCTACTTTCTTTAAGACACCACTATTTCTCAGCTTGACTTGTTCTGCAGCCTTCCTGTGAACATTCTCAATAACTTCAGTACACACGATCAACCTTTTTTGTTATTGTTCTCCACTTCTCCTTTTCTGGTCCTTTCAGTGATTTCTTATAAAATTAAATGTCTCCTAATGAATAAAATCCCTTCACAAGACACAACAGCAATCTCGCCTATGTGTTTTCTTCTAAGTAAATATATTTGATCTATCACAAGATGATTTAATGTAGTTGAAATAATTTTATGAAGTTGAAATTCCTAAACTCTAGTCGTGGCTGTTCCATTTACTAGTTCTGTGATTTTAGATGAATTATTAACTTCTTCCTATTTTAAAGAATTATAAAATATGCCTATACAGAGCTTTATACTACACATAACTTCCTTTGGTATATTTGTTTAAAATGTAAATGAATCACATGTATAAAGCGCTCTACAAATATGCCTTTATTATATTAATATACTTTATATATATAAAGCTCTCTATAAACATAGTAATTTATTTAGCACTCAGTTATTTGCTGCCTTATAATTGTTCCCTAATTGTTTCATGTGAGTTTTCTTGTCTCCAAAATTTATTCCAAACTTGTGTGAAGCTGGCTCTGTCACTTACCCTTTATTTGTATCCTTTACAGTGACTGAATCAATTGCTTTATCCCATTCTTGACCAGGTATTTTCCCTTAACCTTGACCTTCAACCTCATCATCTCTTCCCTTCCTTTAGGAAGCTTTCCTTGATCTTTTGAAAGAATACTGGTGGTTTTTCCAGCATACTATCCCCTATGCTGAGACATAGGGGATAGTCGATATATTTATAATCTGAGAATGGTATTGTGCAGACAGAACATGGAAGCAATAATGACAGCTCCCTCATAAAGCTGAGAAATGATGATATTAAGAGAGAGAGAGAAAAAAATTCTGCCAAATGAAAAAAGAAGAAATGTCTAAGAGCCAAAATCTATTTGTGTTCACTCATGTTCAGGGTAGGAGTTCTCCAAATTGTTGTCTTGAATGTTCGGTTGATGGGCCTGTATGGATATTTATATGTCGTAAATAGATATATTTATATATCATGCTTTTTAGCTTAAAGAAGCATAAAATTGACAAACAGCTCCAATTTCATCCTCAACAAGAGATTTACCTAGGCTTTCAAAGTAGTTTTCATATAGAGTGAATTTTCTGGTCAAACCAACAGGAAACATCAAGCCTGCACAATTGTTGTATTCCTGGTTGTAAAAACTGACATGCCGGCTTATCCAGAAATTTCTCACAAGTTTACACAGCATAATTTTGCCTTTCTCAGAGGCCAACTTCTGGGTCGCTTAATGTAAGTTTCCATACTTATAAAACAATGGACTAGAAATTATCATAATGATTTTATCAAAATAATATCACCCTATGGGGCCTTGCCTGTGGGATAGTTAGTCAAGTCCCTCCCAAAGTAATTTCTGTCTCCTCCCTCAAAGCACAGTTATAATGGGATTGGTGCACGTGGTTCATTTCAGGCAGGTGTTTGATAAATTAACTTTAAAACTCAGGTTCCTGAGCCGTGTGCTTCAACAGCCTGAAGAGTTAGTTAACGTATCTAGTGTAAACAGAGAGACATAAGACACATCTACATAAAAGACAAAAGATCGAGGTCTAAAGTTTCTCAAACTTAAATGTGCACTTGTCTTAAGGGAATCTTTTAATAATGCAAATTCTGAGTCAGGAAGTCTGGAGTGAGGCATGAGATGCTGCCTTTCTCACAAGCGCTCAGGTGATGACAGTGCTGCAAACTTAAGGACCCCACTTGGAGTAGCAAGGCCCCAGAATTTAAGTTCCATAGCAGTGTCTGGGTGTGACATAAACACAGGAACTTTGCCTCTTTCAGCCAGAGAACATCAAAGTGAAACGATCACAGTTGAGAAGTGATACAACACATTTCCTGTACATTTTTGTTCTTTGCTGAAAATTAGGTTTATAAGAGAATAAATACTTTACCATTGCATCCATTCTTATCAGGCCATGAGAGTTGGAATAAAGTGGTTTATTGGTCTCTGACAGGTTTTATGTGCCTAAGTTGTGACCTTTCTCAACTGCTCCCAAACACAGGGACCAGAAGCAGAGCTGGCAGCCTCCTTAGCACATCCTCTGAAGTTCCAAAGATCTAATAGTGATGGAAAGGGCATTCCCTCAAGCTCCTTACACTGTTCCATGTACTTCCTTAGCACTTTCTGGAAACACACCACAACACCAACAGTCAGGCCTAAGTGGAACAAAGCACCTTCATTCAAAACTTGCAGTGTATCTATTTAAATAGGCAGATTCTAAGGTGACTAAAGGAATCATGGATTTCAGTTTCTGCAACTCCATCTCCCTATACCCCTAAATTTTTCAAGGGTAACGTTAAGCCTCCTGTAGGAGACAACAGCCAGAGGAAAAATAAGGATTAAAAAGTAAAGCAACTAGATGATATACCCAAGTAGAGGGGAGTTCAGGCAGAAAGTGGGGGAGTTGTTTGGTCTTTTTGGTAGAATTATCTTATTTATTAAATTTCTGCTTTATTATAGAATTCAGTATTTTTCCATCTTCAGGTTTTAGCCTATTTGTGAATCATGAAATCATTTTCATGGATCAGACCCAGGTATTTTAAAAATGCAATTGACAGAGGTGCATCGCAGTTCAAAGGGGAAGTATTGTTTAATGAAACTTCTCAGTTACATGTGTCTGTTAGATAGTAAAGTTCATTTCTCACTGTGGGTCATGGTACAAAATTTGAGGAACACTGTATTATACTTTCTTTTATGATAGAAGAGAGTTTTTTAAAACTATCATTGTTTGCAGGCTATTTTTACTGTATTTACCTGGCATTGGCTTAGCTAAGTGAGGTCAGAGTAGCCTTTTGGGATATTCCTCTGCCCTTTCCACTATAAAGTCCTTGAACTCATATGGCATGCTTCATATCCATACATGTAATAGTCAAGTCCTTCAGGTCACACAGCATGTTAATAGCTCACATTTAATCTACACCCTGAACTCTTCCTGGGTATTTGTGTACCCAATTCTCTACATCTAACCAATTGCTGGGAGCACTTAACAGCTTTCCAGTTACAAGAGCACCATCTTCTGGTGAAATAATTTCTTTTGGGAGAGGAAGTTAAAGCTTAACCAAAAATGTCCTGATTTTTCTAGCAAAAATTGCAATGGACATCATAAATATGTGGAAATTCCTCAGTGCTCTTTACTTGGTTCACTCCATTCCCCTGTAAGACAGGTCTTTCTACTCCTCAGTAAAGAAAGAAGCTAGTCCGTTCTTCCTGGCTGTCTGTTAAACTGGTTTCAAGTTTCAGCTCCTCCTTGAATTCCAGCGCGCTGAGACTTCCCTCTAGAATCATCCAAAATGGAGCCTCTTACAGCATACCCTTTAAGATGTTCAGGGCCCAAAGCAAAGATATTTGCAGTTTTGCTGTCTATGGTTCTATGCACAATAATGCTATTTCTTCTACAACTAAAATTCCTAAACCCTAAAATCAACAGCTTTTATACTTTTGAAGTGAAAGATGCAAAAGGAAGGCCGGTTTCTCTGGAAAAGTTTAAAGGCAAAGTAAGTTGCATGTACTCATTTTTATTTCTTTTTTTGTTCTTTGTTTATTCTCTTAATGGAATCAGTTTTTGCTGTTAAATGGTCATACGTTATAATTTATAATAAAGTAATGTCATTAGCATATCACTTTAGCCATCAGAGTTCTCATACTTCATATACTTCTAACTGATAAACTACCTTAACCGTTTTCTTTAAAATGTTTTCATTTATGTGCTGAATTAATACATTAAGTTGTTTAGGAAATTCTTAGTAATATGAATATAGAGACATTAAGAAAAGTACTAATTCCATTATCTAACAACATTTAAAAGCACTCTATCAATAACATTATTGTCTTTGTTTTAAAATAAACGGTCATGAGTACTTGATGCTTTTTTAGTGATAGTGATCTTTCAGTCTTAACTCACTCATCCAGGTTATGATTTTCAATAGAATTGGGTATGTCTAAAATATAAAATAACCATCTATCAAAGGTTGTATTTCCCCGCAATGGTTTAGGATTTTAACTACTTGCAGAATTTTTTTTTAATCTTTTATTTGCCTCACTTTCCGGTTGGATTTTTTTCTTTTTCCGGGAGGTTACACTAGTTGTAAACGTGGCTAGTGACTGCCAACTCACAGACAGAAATTACTTAGCACTGCAGGAACTGCACAAAGAGTTCGGACCATTCCACTTCAGCGTCTTGGCTTTTCCATGCAATCAGTTTGGAGACTCGGAACCCCGTTCAAGCAAGGAAGTAGTATCTTTTGCAAGAAATAACTACGGAGTAACATTCCCCATCTTCCACAAGATTAAGATTCTAGGACCTGAAGCAGAACCTGCATTTAGATTTCTTGTTGGTAAATATCTGTCTTGCCTCACCAATTTAATGTTTTTAAATGCTTTTCATTTTTGAAACCATTATTTCAGGGCCCTACTTTTCTATTTTATTTGAAATGTTTTAGTGGGAAAGTTTTATAATACTATCAAAGATCCAGAATTTCATCCTTTTGACTATTTTAGAAGTCATGCTTCCCTGAAATCAAGTTTTAACTTCTTGGATGGCAAAATAAATCTACTACACTGTATTTTATTCCTTACCATCATTTTTCTGGAGCATTTCCTTGAAGTGTGGTCTTGGCTGTTTTCACAAAATATCTTAATTCTCCTCTTCTTTAACTAGCATTTGGGAAAATGTCCCTCCCCATTATTAAAGCCATACATGTCTCATGACTATTGCTGAGCAATCTCAAGCTAAACGTATCTTTATGATTAATTTATGTTGCCTTACTTATCTAGTATATTATCCTCAAAGATGAATAATACTCATTTTACTGGGTTTTTGACAAAATTCAAAATAGAATGTAACAACTTATTTTTAGGAAGGTAGTGTTAGACAACTTCTGCAATTGGGCTAGCTACAGAAATTTATTTAAAGACTTTCCAGGGTCAGTTAGCATAAAGGAGGTTTAGTGACTAACAGCATAGACTTTGGCTCCAGTCTACCTGGCTTCAACCCTGCTCTGTTACTTTTGCTGTGAGGCTTCAGGCACATAACTTTTCTGTGCCTGTTTCCTCATTTTTAAATGAAATTATCAGTAATATCTACCTCCATGATTGTTGGGAATATTGTGTTAATAATAAAAGTAAAGTACTTATACACTACTTTAGCACATTGTGCTAGACTATTCTAAAGGACATTCAGCTTATGTCCTCTTATCTAACTTGGGCAGATATCCTCAGTCCCATTTTCACTGTAGATTATTTGAGTTTAACACTTGATCTTAGCCAAAAGGCCAAGAAGCAATTGATTATTTAAGTTTTGATAAAACTATGACCTCAGTCAGGCAATCAAGCTTCCAATCCAACAAACCAGCTAATTATGTAACAGAGTACGGTGAGGAAAGAAAAGCCAGTGCACATGCCCCAACCATTCCTTAACCGTAGCAGGCAAATACATGGGTACAATAGCTCCTAGGTTCTCCTTTATCACTAGAAAAGTTCTGAAACTCCATTTACCCCATATAATCAAAAGATAACAGTAACTTTAGATGAAGCTTCAGAGACAAAGACTATGAGATGATGAACAAATTAAAATTAGATCTTTTAAAACTAGCCAAAATGAACAGGAGCTGATCATGTGGTCACAAAGAGGACCACTCTACACAGGTATGCAGGTTGCTCAGGGCACCTGAGTGGGTAGGTGAGCGGGGGCTGAAACCTGGCCAAGTGGTAAGCCATGTGCTGAAGGCCTGTACCCTCCTGGAAGGGTATCCTTTTCTAATTCACACAAAGATGTTCCATCAGTTAGAGAGCCATACCTTAATGGACGTTACCTTTAGAAATACATTTTCCAGTACAGAAAATGGCTATTTTTCAAAATGATTTTAAGAAGGCTTTAATGTAATAATATGCTCATACTGAGTCACTGATGTTTGATTTAATCATCAATATTTCTAATAATGAAATAACCAATTTAAATGCTTGTCATAGTATGCAAACTAAAGCACATATAAGTAAATGTTAGGCTACATTTTATTTATTATTCTTAACCTATGTTCTCTCATTGGTTGTTTTCCCAGCATAAAGCAAAATATTCCCCACCTTTAAAAACTCTGCAGTGTATTTCTTCTACCTATTTCATCATCATATTTGAAAGAATAGTTAACATGGTTCTCTCTCTGCCTCCCTGCCTCCATTTCCTTCTTAGGTCTTTGTATCTGGCATCTCACTCCATGACTCTCCTGAACCTAGTGGGTCAGGATATCAGTGACTTCCACGCTGGCCCCTTCTCTTTCTCCTTTGCAGCTTCCTCTGTTCATCTACCCTTAACTGATCCTCAAGATTCTGCCAAAAATCCACTTGTACTCTTCTTAGTCTACCTCCTTTCCTTTCCTAAGCTCCAAAACTGTATGTCGAGCTGCCTCCTCTAATTGGATGTCCCACATACACCTGAATCCCCTCATAGGAAAAATATATATATATGTCACCCTCCTCCTAAAATCTACTTGTGTTGCCATGTCCCCTGTGGAGGTAATAGAGCCAGAGATTTAAGAGCACAAGTTCTAGGATTGGAAGATCTAATATCAGTCCAGGCTCTACCACACACTAGCCATATGAACTTGAGTCTAGGCCTCCATTTTTCTCATCTACAAAATGGGGATAATAATAATAATACTCACTTCATGGTGTTGCTGTAAAGATTTCGAGAGGATCCATTTAAAGCACTGAGTATATGTGTTACTGGACATGTAGTAGGCACTTGATAAATTTTAGTTATTTTTTCTTGTTAGTCAATAATAATGCACATAAATCCAGGATGATATAAATGGGGGAAAGTCTACATTTCTTACATAAATTAAGGTGTATCAAAAGGATGTCATAATTTCTCCAAATAATATAACTAGAATAACTATTTTCAGCTACATAAGACATAATAATATTAAAAACAGATGTATTTAGTATGAAAGGTAATCTATGCATTCCCATTACCAAATACCTTTTTAGATCATCATTTTGTCTTAAAAATAAAATACAATGTTAAGAAACTGAAAGTTTTAAGCAAGTGACAAGGTAAATTTTTTTGTTTAGATCAACAAATCTAAAATAAACCACTTTATTTCATTTCATGATTCTAAATAAGTAGAACCATCAGTCAACAAGTATATAGAAATCTGGTTACTCAAGCCTTGGATTTTGCTTTGTTTGGGTATTTTGCTTTTTGTTTTGTTTTTGACATTATAACAACCCTAGAACTTGATTCTCAAGTTGTCACTAATGCAGATGCTAACAGAATTGAAAATCTTTTTTTATTTTTTTATTTTATGTCCTTTTCTTTTTTTGATTTTTAAATTTATTTAGAATTGAAAATCTTGACAAAGAATAAAATTATGCTCATGAAAATATATTCTGATATTTTAGATTCTTCAAGGAAAGAACCAAGTTGGAATTTTTGGAAGTATCTGGTCAACACTGAGGGTCAAGTTGTAAAGTCCTGGAGGCCAGAGGAACCTACTGAAGTCATCAGACTTGAGATAGCCGATCTGATTAGACAAATGATCATTAAAAAAAGAGAGGATCTATGAAAATGTCATTGAGCCATTCTAATGCAATAGTCAGAATACAGAAATGTCTTCATGAGGATGGGTTTGGTATCAATTAAATGTGGCACTGAAGGATGATGTTTTTATGTTGTATTGTTAGTGAGTGGTAATAAATGTCTCCAATTCAAAGATGTTACCCAAAGAAAAAATAAAGAGTACCCAAAGAATCAAAATGAAATATATTAAATACTTCATTTGACAATACTAAATAAGTCCGAAAACAAAGTCACCAATGTGCTTCAACACCCTGTTGTTCAACTTGACATTTTCTATTAATAGGATTATACTTATTGGAAATGCCAACACACTAGGCGATTGTTTGATCTCAAGCCATTGTGTGTGACTGAAATTTCTGGAATAACTTACTGAAAATGACTATTTTAATGTAATAAAAAACAAAGTAAACATTGAAAAATGTAAAATATGTATACATAGATTCAAATTTTTATATGTTATGTTTCATGTACAAGATTTTGTTTGTTTTAACTAGAGATTCATAATATGTTTTACTACATCTGGTCAAATAATCATTTATAAAAATTTTATTATGACATTTGAAAAAGCCTTCAGTTTCAATATTTCTCTATTATTTTCCAGAAGCAACTCAAATTCCTTAAGTAGAATATTACTGGTTGAGTCCATCTTTATTTCTGAGTGAAAATCGCAAGTATAAGGAAAAGGCCAAGCGTCTGTGATCATATAACTTGATTCTTTACAGGTTTATTCTGGTTGCTAATCTATTCAAGGTAGATTAGCCATTTGGAAAAAATTCAATGCTACTATTTTAATACATCATTCTGACGTTTGTAATGATAAGAATCTACTCAAACAAAAAAAAAAGAATCAACTCAAAAAGTCAAAATGCTTAATTCAAAAAAGGGAACAATTGTGATTACACAAGTCCTAAACATCAGCAGTCACTGAACCTCTTGGTAGAGTCACGACAAACTTTTTCTCCCAAAGTCATGACCTTTATGTTTTGTTAGCCTTATAATTAGCTAACAAAGCAACCTGCTAAATTGGTGGAGGTTAATTATTGCCCATGAAATATAGATTCATTTCATAAAAAAATTAAATCGAAAAACTGGGGGGAGGGAAGAATATAAAAATACAGTGGTGTAAAATTTGGCTAAGAAGGAAGACCCAATCTGAATAGCTGTGAGCTGGCTCCCCAAATCTGACCTAATGAAAGTGAAGTTGTCTTTATTTTTCTTATGTCACATCAGGACATAGTTCTGCATTAAGTGTTTAGATTGAGGTTCTTAAATCAAAAGTATTTCCTGGAACACCTTCTTCAAAGTACGTGTCGAACCGCCCAGCTCTGAATGTACCTAGTGAAGCATTTGGGGGGAGTAGAAGTGTGGTTTCCATCAGATGTCAAGAGGATTGGCAGGGACTGCTTTAAAAATACCAGGTTCGTGTGTCAGTCAACGGGCCGCTAGCCAGCAGTATGACTCCGGGCAAATCACCTGACTCCTTTTCGGTTTCCCCATCTGTAAATTAAGGGAAGTCAAACTCAACAAAAAGCGCCTTCCAACTTTCAAAGTCAACGAACATGCTTACCGAGGTGTTTTACGTGATCGGGAAAAGCATCCGTACTAACACGGCTTGTTGTTGAGGAAAGGGAAGCCACCTAACAAGTCTATCTGTCCTTGGCAATTTTGCCCCAAGAACCTGTTTGCATTCTGAGCCACTAAGCAAAATTTTGTTCAGGACAACCCTTCCAGGTATTGCTTCCGGAGCATTCTTGCTGTACACTGTCAATTATTACTCCCGTGAGGTCATAACAGTGCAACAAGACTCCTGGGGTGGCGGGAAGCGGGCTGGTGTGTGCTCACATTACAGAGGTAATGGAGCTGCACTGGAGGGTGGCCAGGACTGTCCTGGTGAGTGCAATTCAGATGTCCATTCTGCCCAAAGTCACTAGTTCTCTCCAAAGCCAGATAAAGTGGGCTTTTCATTTATATATCTCCAATCCTGGTTGCTTTATTCAACCTGCAATCTCTACCATAGTCAGTGCTTTATTCTCTCCCCTTGCCTTTTGGGTATGCAGGGAAGGCAGGTGAGGATTTGACAGTGTGCCATAGAGGGGTCCATTTAGGATTCTGCAACAATTATGCTCTATGTGCTGAAAGAGGATGAGCTGTTTGCTGATATACTGCTCCCCATAAATCAAATTTCTTATAACAGTATCCCAAGACAAATGGAGAAGAAAATTGCATCTTTGTTGAAATGAGCATATCTTCCTTAACTCAGCATCAAAAAGCATGGGGCATACAGTGCTATAGGTGGCCTAAACTGGGGAGTATAACATAGAAATAGCAGGCATCACATAAAAGGTCATATATCTGTTGTCCTCATAACAAAGAAAAGGGGAAAAATCAAATGCATTTAAATTTGATCAATAATTGATTGATTTGAAGTTTATTTTGGTTTGGTTTTTCTGGGAGGCAGAGGAGTACTTCATACTAGGTTATCTCATGGCAGATGTAACAATACATCGTGTTGGAGATTGGAATAAATATAAATTTGCCTGAAATATGCTCTCAAAGGTGTATTTCATCTTTGAAAATGCTTAATTAATTATAGTGTATCTGTACTATGTGTATATGTACCTATATAATTCTTAATAATTGTAGCATATATAGCATATATATAGTGGAGGTTCATAAAGATTTAACAACCAACTCTCTGGAGAAGGAGCCCGACTTTGCAGCATTTGACAATTTCCATGGTGTGAATGCTCCCACACAACCTAACAATGGTTTATTAACTGGCTTGCAAATTTTCTGAAAATTTGATAATCAGTTCTCACAAAACAGTATGATCTGGCTCCAACAAACCAAAATTCTTAAAAATCAGACTTGATCAAGGTAGTATAGGGTTCTCCAAAGAGATAAAGCTACATTTAAAAATCATATATACTCTTTATTTTTATTATGAATATACTATTTTGACAGGTTATTAAAAATGTGGAAGTATATTCAGTTACTGAATTCTGCAAAGCAACTAATAGTATATTGTATAATCACACTGACATCGAATGACCTAACTAGATTGTCTGCAGTACTCTTAAGTAGAAAAACACTACAAAAAAGAAAAATGTAGACAAAGCCTAAGAAGAAAAACAAAAACTACATTTCTCTTTATTAATTTTCTTTAAACATAATATTAACTGTGTTTCAAAAGATTGCCTTGTATGAGCTAAAAAGTGTCAAGTGGTCCCTGTACAAAATATCATATTCTTTCATCATGTTCCTCTGAAAGAAAATTGACATTCTTGGTGGAGCTAATATGGGGACACTCTGTTTATATTTGTCCTCAGCGTGGTTTCATCTTTCTCATGGAATAAAAGAATTCTAGTAACTGTTACACCTAGAAACTAACACACCACACTCCTCCTTACACTTCTCTTTCCCTTCCTTCCCAGTGGCGGAATAGCTAAGGCCTACCCTATGGAGGAAGGCATTCTCTATTGCTGGGGAACAAAGAGCAGGAAGTAATTAGGAAGCCCTCCCAAGGATAGTAATAATGAGAAGCAGTTACATTCCCAGCACCAGTGAACATCACGGTGGTTGCCCCAAGAGCAAACACGTGGGAGAAACCACTTCCCACCCAGCAGGGCCTCCCTCCCCATCTTTTCCAACTCCCTTTCCCTCTTCTTATCCTTTGACGTCCCAAGTGTGGCTCCCTCGATTCCCCTCTCACACCTATGGAAACATTTGTTTTTATTATTTATATATTCACTTTTCTCCTTACCCACTTATCTCCTTAATTTATCTTTATTTCATTTCATTCGTTCCTTTTTCATCATCTCAATAATAGGGAACTAAAGAACGGCTTTAAGTATGTATTCTGTTCACTGAGTAAAATTTTGGCACTTTATGTCTTGCTTTTTTTAGTTCACAAAAATTACAAAAGCCAAGCCTTCTAAATTTAATAGGTTTTATTTTTATCAACAGCTCAGTGACTTCCTACAGAAAATAACATGTTAAAATTTAATCTTTAAAAAAACAAGCTGAAGCAATATTTACATGGAAGGGATTCTTAAACACGAAGATCCTGCAAATAGAAGGATACTTAGCAGCAACAAAAAGAGAATGAGATTTCAGAATAGCAAAATGCGTAAGAATCAATTTATAGGTGTTCATTTAGACCATGCTTCTAGAAATGTTTAAATTTAAATGAGGTAAGAATAAAAATTATTTTATCAATACCTTAAAATCCAATACATTACAGAATGGGTTATATTTCTCACATCTCATATTGTGTGTAACTAATTGACCAAACCACCAAGTTCCATGAACTTGCTGCAAATGTTCACACTGTATGTCTGGGACACAGTGCACACCTGACACTGCTCCATGGATCAAATGGCCTCCAAGGGAATAAGAAAATATTTAAAATCATATTTTATGTTTAGTTCTTCCCACTTTACAAGCTAAATTTTATGCTCTCTTCCACATATTTTATGTCTGACTTTATAGAAAATGACGTGAAAAATTGAGGCAAATCCTCCATATAATTCAACCCCATCCCCCACCCCCCAAAATCCAAAATTTCTTGATATTTCAAGTGAAAATGTTTAGTTGACTGATTCATGTGGAAAGTTGCCTTAATTCTCCTTTCACTTGGTGTATACACATTGTTATAGAGACCTACTCTAATGTCATATTAAGAAACAGATCATCCAGAAAGAATCTTTGTAAATCCTAGTTGAAAATTTGGGGAAATGTTTTAGGCTTTCCCTCCATATTTGTCATTATATCCTAAATTTTATATTAAATAACAAATATATATTTTCACAAATACTTTAATGCTGTCTGTAAGTAAGCATTGGAGACTCCAAAATATTACCTGGAAATTGGTTAAATAATTAGTTTCTTGACCATCATAAAAGTGTGTGTTGTTATTATTAAGTGAGTAACTAAATAGCAATAATAAGTATTATGGTAAAGAGTATCCTGGCTAAAAGTATACATACACACACATAATATTACTTACAGATTTAATTATACTGTGATGTTCATTGTACATGCAATAAAACAGCAGTTGCATGTTAGCTGATGCCATTAATATATTCGACCAGCTAACAATACACTGCCATCCCATCACATACAGGTAACCAGGGCACTTCATTAACAAGAAGAGTTTATCCAGAAGCAAGTGGCAGGGTAGTTGTGGCTGCTGAATTGACCCAAAGCAGCCAGCTAACAATACACTGCCTACCTGACTCAGGTCACTGCTGCTTTTCACGGCCCATGAAGTCACTGAGGCTAAATTTGCAGTATGAAACACAGTGGCAGAACTTTAATCTTAATAGTCACATTAGAGAAAACCTATAAACAAAACTTGATCCTCCAAAACTGTTATAAAGAAATAAAACCAATATTTTCTTTGGTCAAAAACTTAAAAAGAAAAACTTTCAGAATACTTACACTTAGGTTTTCCAAATTAAAACCTTGGATATAAAATAGGTTATTGCAGTACAAGTGAATTAACAAAGTTATACTTAATTATAACTTTTCCAATATTTCTATTTACTGACCAAAAGACCAATTGTCTGTATTAGGCAGTAAAACACCTAGAGGTCATGGTAATACATGGCATGGCATGAGAGGGAATCAATATTAAAGTATTTAGGAAAATTAAGGACTTAAATGTCATTTATTTACTCCCACTATAAAGGATATTAGTCACTGCATTCTGAAAGTTCAGTTATGTGTTCAATTTATTGTGTCACCATTTGAATATAGGAAAATTCAAAGAATAGAAAAATCTAAAAATGGTGATGAGTTTGAAACTAGAATATGTGAGTAAAGATTAAAGAAATGTGAATTAATAATTTAGATAAAGGCAAGGTGAATGGTGAGAAAGAGATTTTAAGCATATCAGGACTGGTTATGTGGGGAAAAAAGCACTTGGATTGGTTTTATTTTTACACTGGTTACAAAAGAAGTTGAAGGACTTTGGGTGTGGACTTTCAAAAGAGAAAGTATTACATTGGATGAACTTTTAGATTACTACTCTACTAACCTGAAGGCCGCGCATTATGCCACTTGCCGTTGTCCACAAGATGGCACCATTTCCACTTCTTCGGGGGCAAGCTATGCCTGCCACCGAGGGGAGCGCAACTAGCAGCGATAAAATGAAATTGTAACAGCCAGCTAGGACACACCCAAGCTTCATCCTTTGCTGTTAAAGCAAACACTGGAAATTATCATTCAGATACAAATGATTACCATTATTTGTCAGGGAAATTCAGTTTCTTACAGAATATTTTCAGTATGTAGTTAGTGATAATATGAGATTGATTTTTAAATTTTTCATATTTTCATACCATCTCATACTTCTAACAATATCTTTTTTAGCAAGAATCAGTTTGTTCAAGGTCATATTTAAGACAGAGACCTAGAGTGAGCACTGGACACTCACCTTGGGAGAAACATGACTTCTGTTCTGCTTCATGCCTTTGGAGAGCACCTGCACGACGTTCTCCTTTGAAAATATAGATAATATATGGAAAATTATTTTAGGAAAATCATAATGTTAGGTGTGGGATGTTTCTAGATCTTCGGCTTATCGAATCGCATTCACTTTTTTTAAAAGCAATCTCCAGAATATAACTAACTTACACAACTCAAAATTAAGATCGGGGTTTAGAGTTTTGTATTATCTTTTGTTTCTAAACAAGTATCACAAACAGTGCCTTAGAGAAGAAGCCCCTGTAGGGAGTTGGGGCTAGGAATAAAAAGAGCCTTACTCACACCACTTCTTCGGTCCAGACCCTCCGAGGAGCGGTGCGCTCCAGTCTCCACTCCATCTCAGGACTCTGCCCTACCTGGAGTTTGGCCTCCTCCCTACCGCCTCTGGTTTAACCCCCAAGCCGAAACCAATCTTGACGCCCCAGGACCGTCATAGTTCACCCCCGACCTCCTTTCTCCCACTCCTCCCACCGCTCCCAAAGTGCATTCCCCAGGGTACCGTTTAAAAAGCCGGCGGGGCGGCAGCCAGAGCGGGAATTCCCCCCTCTGGCTTCTGATTGGCCAGGGCTCCAGTGCCGTCAGAAGCCGGGAGGGATTCCCCCTGCCGCGCCTGGGCCCCGCCTCTCCCTCGGAGCTGAGGCCCCGCCCGAGGGCTGCCTGCTCTTTGTCCCTGGAGGCGCGCACCCGAGCGCCAAGCTTTGCCGCGAGTGGTGGCGGGCCTGAGCTGGGCCGGGCGCCGAAGGCTGTCACAGCAGCGGGCGACCATGGGGTTGGCGGGCGAAGAAGCGGTTTCTGAGCGTTCAAATTCTTTCCCTGTTAGAAACAACAGTGTTTGATAGCATGAGTCCTGAAGGCCTTTTCCTCGGCTCTCTCTTCTCTGTCTCCAACCCCACCCTGCCTTCGAGGGACCGGAGAAGTGCAGTAACTCTCCGGCCTTCTCTCCATGGGTAATGATCACCAATTTCTGTAAGCTATTGATTTTAGATGTGTTCCCCCAACGTGTTCATCAGTTCTTCCTCCATCTTCAAACAGTCAGGAAATATGGCAAGCTTGCTGTGCTGATGAGAAGAGAAAGCATTTAACACGTTTATTCAATTAATTCATCTCTACCCTAGTCTTTTGAAAGTGGTCAGGTTCTCTCCCTTAGAGCTTCTGAGTTATCCTTCCAAACAACACGTTGGTGGAAGAGTAACGAGTTGGTGAAAGAACCAATGACAGTGAGGACCTCATAAAGAGTGAAGAACCAGCAAGAAAGCCGAGCCAACTGGGGGCTAAGTGATAAAGGAGAGGACAATATTGTGGGTTGAGGGAGGGGTTTTGGAGAAAACGACAAGGAACCAGATGGGCTGTGCAGCCTTTGGTGCCCACCTGAGCTGCCAAGAGAGGCAAGCTGTGCCATATGGCCGGAGGGGAAACTGGGAAACCTCTCTGACAGTCTGGCACCGGCTATTTCCTCCCCATTACCTCTCCCCACTCCCCACAACCCCCCAGTTTGACTTTGGATTGCCTTTGCTCTAATGCAACATGTGAGCTTGTGCATTTTTCTGGGAAGAGTGTTTGTTTATAGATATTAGATACTCAAAACAGTGACTTTTAAAAAATCTAAACTCACTCTGCTTTCCTTCATACTGAAAGCAAAAAATATTGGCACCAAGACTAAGACCCAATTATTGACCACTTTTCCATCTACAAAAGATAGAAGTTAGGGGAAATGCTGCACAGCGTAACTTAATCTTCCAATGAGATTTATCAAAATTCTTCATAGTCAAATAACCCACAGATTAAAAGCTCTCTAAATTTCACACACAAGAATTCTACTTTCTTTGTAGTCCATTCAAAGGAGTACTCATTCCAACTTCCAGTAAATCCTTTCAGCAAACATTGAGTAAAATATCATTGGATGAGAATTACATGTATTGTTTAATTTAAAGGATCAGTTTTGTAAATGCCAACTAAAAATAGCAGTACATTAAAAATAATATCAAAGACATTTTTGTTCTGTTTTTAAATATCATTTTACATTTGCCCATTTATAAGACCAGACAAAAGCATAGTATTCCCCGCCAGGGAACTACCCCCTCCCCCCCAAAAAAATAGGAGTAATAAAAACCAATTCAATTAATGAGTTTGTAAATCCCTGCAAATTGGGTTTTTAGAATTCAAGTTTTTACAAGTACCAAGAATGGTAAATTATTCATTTAGAATCCAATTATCTGTAATACATTAATAAATTTCATTGTAGCCACTAATTCCACAGTACATCACACAATCCCAAATGCTTTTTCCCCTATGTACAGTAGAAAAGAATTAGTCAAATATCTGCATTTAAATGTCATTGTGCATTTAAATATTCAGATTGAAATTTAACATTAGAGAGATAGAAACAGAAAAATCACCATTTGCAAACATCATAGTACTAACTGTTATAGTCAAGAATCATGAATGCTAAAATTGGTGTGTATATGATGAGGATATTTGCCTCCTTTGGTTAAATACAAAAAGAAAAATCACATTTCATTGGACAAAACTGGCAGGTACCATCTTAACCAATCAATCAAATAGCATCACTATGAATGACACATTGACAATGTGTACCTTCCCCCCACATGATGCACTGAGAATGGCATAACATCATTTTTGCAGTATTTTTACCAGAAATTCATAACCTGAATTTAATCATGTGAAAATACTACACAAAACCAAATTATTTGAAGGACTGTCATGAAAAAAGAAAGACTGGGAAACTTAACAAATCAGAAGACACTAAAGTACACATGACAATTAAATTCATTGTGACGTCCTAGATTGAATCCTGGACCAGAAAAAAAGGACATTCGTTGGACAATTGTAGAAATTTGAATTATATCTGTAGATTAGTTAATAGAGTAGTAATGATGCTCATCTTATAGTTATGATCATTACCATACATTAAAGTGTTAACATTTGGGGAAGCTGGGGAAAGAATATAAAGGAATTATTTGGAACATTTTGTAACTTTTTTCCTAAGTCCAATTATTTCAAAATGAAAACTTAAAAAAATGGAAAAAAAAATTTAACATCATGTGGTCAGATTTTAAAAATAAACATGGGAGTTCCCTGGTGGTGTAGTGGCTTCAGTGCTCTCAAAGCTGTGACCTGGGTTCGATTCCTAGCCAGGGAATTACCCCCTTCCCCCCAAAAAAAACAAAAAACAAAACACTAGGATATAACTATTTAGGAGAACATAGAAACATGCAGTAAATATTTTATCTTAATTTGTATCAAATATTGTTGAGGAATAATGTCAAATGTTCTGGTGTCTGTGAGTAATTTACATCCTTTAAAATGTTTCCTCTTTGAGAGTAGGTTTTGCAGGTAGATTTGTAATAAAAAGGACTGTGAAGGAGACTTCCTGACAAAGGTCAAGTAGAAGGATTTTGAGTAAGAAGATGAGGAGGTGCTGAGGTGGAGCTGTGAGGAAGGGAAAAGAGCGGGTGTGAAAGAGGTTTGACTCATCTTGCAGGTGCTCTGAGAGTCTGAGCAGGTCCCTACTGATGGGAAGCAAGAGTATGTACTCAAGTTTCCCAAATCTAGATTACGTGATTAAGTTCTAAGTAATAATAATGTTAAATATCTCAGAAATATAGAATGTACAAAGTAAACTACCTCCGTTTGCTCTCCCAACCTAATCCTGCCCCCAGAGCTTCGTCAGCCATTTCTCAACGCATTTACATACATACTGTGTACACAGTTTGATGCTGTGAGTCATCCTACATAAATGAGATCTTACAATACTTAGCGTACTGCAACTTGTTTTTTCTACTTCGCTGTATTCATTTGCTTTTCCAGAAATGCAAAGCGGACCTCCGCTCCCCATACCTAACTCCGGCGGTCGGTTAGCGCGACCCTTGGCCCGCGGCTGCTCTAGCTGGATTGGAGGCTCGCCCGCTCGCGCCCCGGCCACTCCTGCGCCAGCCCGCCCTGGCTCGCGCCCCCAGCTCCCGCGCGCCGGCCCAACCCGCCCTGCGCGCGCGCCTACTGGACAAAAGGGACTGTTGGTGTTTTCAACGGTCCCTGGGGCACGTGCCCCCTCCAGGTGAGGGCTGGAGGAAAGCCCCATGGCTGGCGGGCGTTTATCCAGCTCCAGCCGAGGTGGGACTGGGAGAAGAGAGGGGAAAGTTCAGGATATCTATACTGGGGTGAAGGGAAAAGAAAGGGAAAGAAACCATCGTGTGTCTCTATCCAGAATACATAGCTCAAAGTAGCACATGGGAAGGAAGGAAGGAATCCCTTCTAATTCAGAGTATCAGTAGGACTCTCCAAAGTTGCCTGGTAAAGGTTCTAGCAATGTAAAAACCTCAGATCAGAAGCGTCGTCAATAAACACATCGCCTCTGATTACATGGCTTATTATTTTTCTGATTATAAGCAGTGGCTTATTCAATTATAAGTAGCTTACATATATACATATTATATATATGAATAAATTCTAATTCCAACCCAGTTTTCTAAATAGAAATAACATTAAATCAAGAGGGATCCATGTACTCTAAGTTTGATAGTTATATGTCACTAGAGAATACATATTTAAATGTTCCAATTCCATAGTCACCAAAGCAACCTCTTGTTTTATGACTTCAGCTTAAGTCTGGGAAGTAAATGAATTCTGGTTTATCCACAAGATTTGAGCAAGTCAGTATCTGGAAATTGCTGTGATTTAAGAACAGTTCTGGAAAGGCAGAATAGAATGAGAGTGATAAAAAGGACAAAGGAGTTCTACTTGAGGCCAGACACTCTTGTTCTGCCATTAACTTGCGGCGTGATTTTGGTCAAGTTACTCCTCTCCCGAAAGTCTGATTATGTAGGAAATGATTAGAGTAGATTGAGGGAGCACTAACATTCTTTCCACGTTCTCAAATTACCAACCAAAGTGATCTCAGCCATGATATTACCGGACTAGGAAACTTTGCCTATTACAATCAATCATCATTTCACCATGTCTGATCATGGCAACGCAAATGCCCACTGGAACAGTTCCCACCAACACATGACAAGTTAGTTTTTAAATCTTAACATGCAAAGGAGCAGAGTAGCATCAGGGGCCATTTGGAGCCTCATGCTTCTTTTCATAAAGTCAAAGGGTGAAAGATTGGAGGGGCAGTTTACAAAAACCCATGCAAAAAGTTGACTAATTTAAAAATCTATATTTGTCTCTTCTTATCTATTTTATAATTGCTTGCTCTAATGCCTTCTTTTTTCCAAGTTCTCCACTGATAATTTAGATTAAAACTTTTGGCCTGAGATTTAATTTTATCCTATTTACAATTTAGTAAGTTAATGACTAACATTAAATTGGAGTGTCCAATCTTTTGGCTTCCCTGGGCCACATTGGAAGAAGAATTGTCTTGGGTCACACATAACATACACTAACACTAATGATATAGCTGATGAGCTAAAAAAAAGAAAAAAGTCTGTGTATAATTTTCATAAGGTTTTAAGAAAGTTTACGAATTTGTGTTGGGCCACATTCAAAGCTGTCCTGGGCAGTAGATTGCACAAGCTTGATAGCCTATTACTGTTTCATAAATGCCAACATGAGGATCCTGGGTCAGAGACAAAGGACTTTATTACTCACAACACAGCAAGCAGCATAACTATCAGGTTTACATCAATTCACCTGACCTCAAATACCACAGAGGCAATGCAGGGGGCGGGGTCCAAATATATGCCTGGCCCCACAGTGAATTGCATTAGAGGAGAGGAACACTTAGTTTGGGGAATTCGCTGTATTTACAGTAAGCAGAAGCAACCCTGATCTTTGTCCCACATGGAGAGGTTACTTCATCCATAAAGACTGCTTATTGCAAATTAATTCTGAGAAATAGCCTAGACTCAGAGTCATCCAAATCTTGTATCCTTAGTATATTCAGCAAGACATGTGGGAATGTGAGAGACTCATGGAGGAGTGTCCTCCAAGACAAACGGTAGGGTTTCTGCTTCTAATAATTTTATTTTTATTTTATTATTATTGAATGTCATCATCTTCTTTAAACACAAAATTTAATATGTGCCTTCTTGCCCCTTTGCTCCTTTGTAGCATAGTGTTAGGAAAAAAACACAGAAGATCTGGGTTTGGAATCTTAGCTTTTCCATTTACTTGCTCTGTGAACTTGGTCAGGTCATCTTTACTGGGCCTAAAATTCCCTGTGTGATATGGCCCCTGCCTTTCTCTCCAGCCTTACTTGGACCCACGTGCCTCCTTGTATTCTATTTACAATTACCTTTCCTTTCCTGAAAGAAGCCACCCTCCTTTTGCTTGGGATGTGTGTAAACTTTGTTCCTTTTATTGCCTCTTCTCTTTGAGTTAATTTCTGCCTTTATTCCAGATCTCAACTCAAAAATTACTTCTTTTCTTGACTTTTTCAGGGCATATTCCACCCCCCACAAATTATTCGCTCTCCTAGTACCCTGTTCTTTTCCTGCTTAGATTTATCATGACTTAATCCACCTTAAGTAATGAGATAAACTATATGTGACTTCACTGCAAGAAACCTTGGACTCACCTATATTTCTTGGCCTCATTTTTTTCAACTATAGAACTGAAAGTTTGAATTAAAGTCTCTACCTTCTTCTCATTGGTTTTGTTTCTCTGATTCCACATACAGGTGATTTGAGTGGGTAATAGAGTGTAAATATTAAGAAAGTGGGCTCTGGAATCAGTTGGTTTAAATACCCCCTCTTATATTTACTAGCTGTGTTATTTTGGGCAAGTATTTAATTTCTCTGCTTCAATTTCCAGCTAAAAAACATGAGTAATCAAGAAAATTTACCTTAAAGATTTCTTATCAGCACTTAATACGGTGCCAAGAACATGGTATGTGCTGTAAATCTATCATTATTATGGGTGCTGCTGCCACTATAATCTGTATGCCCTAGAGTAGCACTGCCCAAAGAAATATGATGCAATTTTAAATATAATTTAAAATTTTCTAGTAGCCATGTTAGGAAAAGTAAAAATAAATAGGTGAAATTAATTTAAGTAATATATTTTATTTAACCGAATATATACAAAACATCATTCTACATATAATCCATATAAAACATATTACTGAGATATTTTACAATTTTTTTGAATTAAGTCTTCAAAAATCCTGTGTGTATTCTACAGTATTAACACATCTCAGTTTATACTACCTGAAATTCAGCTCTCAGTAGCCACATGTGGTTAACTACCATACTGGATAATGCAACCCTAGAAAGTTCCAGTAGTTTTAGCGGTTCTTCCTCTTCTCCTGCCTCAGGTTGTTTAATCTGGCCTGCTCTTGCTTTTTTAACCAATTATTTATTCATTGGATACTATTTTAAGTACTAGAAGTAATTTACTGCTTAATTCCACTTTTTATTCCATACAATTCAAGATTTCCTTATGAGACTGGTTAAAGGAACAAGTCATAAAGGAACAAATCTCTTAGAGATAATATAAAAATGCATAATTTATATATTATGATCTAAGTATGGTGTTCCAAAAGAAAATAAATTAGAAACCATATACATTTATTTCTAATCAATTTTTTTAATGCCCCACCCAAACTTACAAAGCTGACAGATTGGTCTTCTGCATTGAACACAGCCAGTCAGAAAGAATCAAAGTAGGCATTCTCCTAATAATCAATTAAACTAAAAACACATTGTCTTTATTATGCCTGTTTCTTAGATACTTGACCTAGCTTCATCCTATAAGGATGCATTTGCTCTAAATTAAAACGAAATTTCTCTTTCCTGAAGGTGGCACTGTGAACAAGGAAAATTAACCTGTTCACTAATTCAGGAACTATAGGACTACCTTATTAGGTTAAAAAATTAGAACATAATATATATCTCAATTACCTTAATGCCTTTGATGATCATAATTGCTATTTTCCTTTCATTTTTATTCTTCTTCCCTGCTTTTTTGAGATCAAATTTATTGCATATTGTAACTGCACCCATTAACGTTTTGAGTGAGTTTTTATGTTAAGATATTGCTTTCTTTAAAAAAAAACTAGTAGCTAAAATTTATTGAATGCTAATTATGTTCAGCCACTGTATTAATAAGCACTTTAAATACATTATAGCACTTTTACACAAACTTCAGCAGTGAATAAAGAAAGGAGTTAGTTCAGAAGAATATTTGTCTACCACAATTCCACTTTATTTATTTGATTTTACTAGGGAAATTAAGCATTCAAAAATTTGTGTCTGTAACTTTTTTTCCCCAGAAATAACATGTAAGGAGACAAGATATAATGTTTAACTAAATACAAGCCTGTTACCAAATAAAAATAAAGATTTTACATCAAGGACATTTTCTGTTTCCTTTAACAAACAATAAATAACCCTCACCAGAATTAGACCCAGTTTAGCAAGTCACAAACCACTTAAGTTATTTTATCATCAAATTTGGAAAGCTGCAATTCAAACAACCTAAAAGTTTACAGTTACTTTACTTTTACTGCTTATGAGGCTAGTAAAATTTTACAACCCTCAAAATTTGAAACAGCATAATTTGAATACACAGATTTGCTCTGCATGACAGGTGCTACCATTCTTAATTTTCCTTTAAAGATCCCACAGCTTTATGTCCTAGATATTTAGTCCTGAAAATGCCCAGGAAACTTGCATTATATCACTATTATAGAAAACTTGCCCTTCAGCTGTGCCACAAGACTGTCAGATCATCACACTTAAATGAAACACTTCCAACTATGCTTATCCAGTAAGCAAACATACCTGTGTCAATACAGAAGCATTTGGTTAACATTTCATACAGTTCAAATGAGCAAGTGGGTCATAATTTCAACACAATTATGTTTACATTTCAGTAATACTATATACAAGGACCTGATTTACTAGAGTAAGGCAGTGAGGGAAAGCTCTTAAATTCTTCTTCATGGAATAAAAAACAATAGCACATCAGCAATACTTACAGAGTTACATGGCTGACAATTCCTTTAGAAGTTTACAATTAGCATAGTGACTGCAGGCAGGACTATATTCTCGCTACTCTCTCTTCCTTTGACCTGTCATAATTATGTACCAATCCTGTTCAATGGACATTTACTTTTCAAACAGCTCATACTATAGCATAAATGGAGAGAGATGTAAGCTCTTTTCTGTCCTCTGGGAGCTCTCAGAAGTGAAAAGGAAACATATACGATAATAATTCTAATGGCTGATGGACTGTGAAAGTGACATAATTAAAATACAAGATGTTATGAGACACTCTTTTTATATAAATATAGTCATCCATAAGCTTTCACTTCTTAAGGTTAAATAATTTCAGTTCTTATTTCTCGATACTTTGTTTATTATCTTCTTCTGAATTCTCAGGTTTCAACATTTATCTTAGATTATAGAATTCAAAACTGTACCATTATAAAGTCCCACAAATCTGAATTTCTGAAGAAATACCTTACTTCCCTTAATTTCCTAGCACAATGAGGTATGATTTCTATTCTTTTAAGTATATATTTGTATGTGTATACACAAAAATGAAAATTCCCATCAGTATGGGAGAAAATGAGTGTTTTATGTCACCCTTGTTGCTTACAGTCATTGATTTTGTAACAAGAAAAAAAAAGCTTCATTTTGTAATAAAATTCTCACAATTAAATTTTTGAATCTTCATTAATTAGCCTAAGAGACCTACCAAACATAAAGAAAAGTACAAATTGTATATATGAGAGGATTCTTACATTTTTAAAACTCTTAAGCTAAGTTTAGAAAAAGCAAAATATACACACTAAATAGTAATAAAAATCAGACCTCATGGCAGAGTGGGCAGGTCAGACTGCCGCTGCCATGCACCTAATTGTCCGTAGTGGGATGAATGGAGAGTCCATTCCTTTGGATTCTACAAGTTCTTTTGGTTTTTAAAATTTCTCTTTTAACATGCAAATTTCCTTAGCTGGTCACATTATTAAGTGTAATTTATTGACATCTTAGCATAAATTAGGTAAGAGCAAGAATCAAATAGGGATCATCCCTGGGCATTTTGGAAGGACAGAGAGAGGGTCAAACATCAGGGGAGTGTCCAATGCCAAAAACAAGGTGCTCAGAATTTTCCTGAGGCAGAGGAATGCAAATTTTCCAAGTAGTTGTTTTATTAAGTGAGACAATGGATGTCAGAGAACTTCTACAAGCAATAGCTACCATTTACTGAGCTCTAACGTGAGCACTGTTCTTCACCCAGTTAACGCATTCCGTTTACGCATACAACCTACGTACATCCGCTTTTGAGTGAAGTAGGCCCTGCTAGTGCTATCTGCATTTTCCAGGTAGCAAATTGAGGCACGGAGAGGTTAAATAACGTGCCGGATCCCACGGCTAGTGGACAGTTGAGCAAGGATTGAAATCCAGGTGGTCTGCTCCAGAATAACTCTTATTAACCACTCTTTTTTTTTTCTTAAATGTTGATGTTAAGGTTTTCCTGCTGCTTCTTCAGACACTTTTTTTGTTTTGTTTTAATAACTTTAATTGAGATATAATTCACACAATATACAATTTACCTTTTTAAAGGGTGCAAGTTAATAATTTTTTTAGTATATTCACAGAATTGTGCCACCATAATGACAATAAATTTTAAGACATTTTGATAACCCCCAAAAGAAATCTTTAGCAGTCACTCCCCATTCCCCTCTTTCCCCAGCCCTAGGCCACCACCAATCTATTTTCTGTCTCCTGATTTGCCAGTTCTGGATATTTCATGTAAATAGAATCAGTCAATCTGTGGTCTTTTGTGATGAACTTCTTTCATCTGGCATAATGTATTCAAAGTTTATCCACACTGTAGCACATATCAGTACTTTATTCTTTTTTGTTGTTGAATAATATTCTATTGCACGAATATAGTACATTTTTTAATCCATGACATGGTAAATATTTGGGGTTGTTTCCACTTTTTCATTATTATGAATAAGGCTGCTATAAACATTCATGCAAAAGTTTTTATATGAATGTGTTTTTATTTCTCTTGGGTAGATAACTAAGAATGAAATTGTTGGGTCATATAATCCCTCTATGTTTAAAATTTAAGGAATTGCCAAACTGTTTTCCAAAGTGTTTGCACCATTTTACATTCCCACCAGCAGTATATGAGGATTACTATATCCTTGCCAACAATTTTTAATCTTCTTTATTATAGCCATCCTAGTGATGTGAAGTATTATCTCTTTGTGGTTTTTATTTACGTTTTCCAGGGGCATAATGATGTTGAATATCTCTTCTTTAGACCTTATTTTGATTATTTCTAAAACTTCAAAAATCAAGGCTTGAATCAACAGTGACATGAGAAAGACCCCAACCTGGGAAAGATCAAGCTCCGGAGGACAGGATTCTGGTCTCGTTCATCCTGGGGACTTTCTCAGCACAACGCACCGTTCTTTACACAGCAGAGATGTTCCATAATTGTTTACTGAATTGCACTTCTGAGGTTCTTTTGTAAGTCAATTGCACTTTCCTACAGAACTAATTTTAAATGACATTTAACTTCCAAAATTTATACACAAAAGCCTTTTTTAACCCATAATGTAGCAAAACCATGATATTAATATAAGCTTGCATCCTGAGTCCGTTAACAGAGCAATGCAGTATAGCACAGAGAGCAACTATATCACATCAATTTGCCTTAAAAGAAATGAGAGCAGAAACAGCCAGCAGCACAGAGTGTAATTAATGGATTCTCCCTGGGTGAGGTAGAAAGTCTGTATTGGAAACACTGAACTTTGGAGCAACTGTAAATACACTGCAAATTCTGCAGTTAGCATATCGGTTCAGGTACAAAGAACTAATCAGTTTCAAATGACTAATGTACACAATCAGGGAATACAGAAATGGGAGAAATGGACCAAGGGGTGATACCAAAGAAAGATTTTCAGAAGAGTATGGATCAAAGGCAGGTTCTATGAAGCAGTCTGGCTTTTTCATTACCCCACGGGGAAGGGACAAGTTAACTGCAAACCCAGACTGCAGTAACGGGCCCTTGTCATCTGCTGTAGACATGCATATACTTGCCGGTAAATTGTGTGTGATTTATTTGACGGACCGGATTCTCTTCAATCAGTTTTCTTTATAACTTCTGAAGGTAAAAGAATTTCTTCAGATATTTTAAGGGAAAGCACTGTAAATGAGTAGAGCCAACAAGTATTCATAGATAGCATCCTGGGTAAGATTACGCTGCACCAAAATCTTGTCACTATAACTGTACCTCCAAAAACAAATAAAAACAAATGTAGGATAAGAGACTAAAACCTCTTAATAAACCATTATTTATCTGATTAAACAAAAATCACCTGTCACTATTATATACTATAAATTCTACAAGCCGGTCTGATAAAAATGTGTTACCATAAATACATTAAATAGAATGAGAACATTATTGTTTACATAACAAAAAATAGTTTACATTTTTACATTTTGACACTCTTAGTTTTCATTTTTTACTCTTATTTGATCTACTAGCTCTATTTAGTTGATATGATTCCAATCTAGCCATAAAATTCCCCCCCTCCCAGTATAAATCTATTAAATATTTTTGTACCATCACATAGCTAGCTTTAAGTATTTGGTTTGGAATATAAAATACTTCTCGAGTAAACCCCCTCAGCACTAAACTCAGATTCAAATGTCAATCCCCAATGGTAGATGTGGCCTTTAGATCAAATTTCTTTATTCCATAACTATATAAGATTTTCCTGTAATACAGCTGTTTTCATTATTTATTTAATGACTTTGAATTCACTTTTAAATCACCATAAAAGCAAGGTTAACATAGGTCCATTTCCTCAACTTTATTTTTTATGCCAAGCTCTCTTGCATTTATTCTCTTCTTCTCTTCACGTAGCAGAGCTCTCCATTCCTGGTATACATGCAATATGTTTAAACCACTTATTATGGAGTGTTTGCTTTTAAGAATAGGTATCAGCCAAACTTTCCAAATTTAAATGCAAACATGTCTTGCTTTCAATTCAGAAACAAAGCAACTTAAAGCTAAAGTTCCTCTAAGTAACACCTGTAAGTTCTTTCTTTGTTGTTGGATTGCAGTTTTACACTGTGTGCAATACTGGTGTTCAGCTTGCTCTCAAAGTAATATTCTGATTTTATTTCTTAGTTTTTTGCTAATTTGTGGTTTCTGAAGCATTGCAGAAAAACCTAGCTTTAATTTCTCCTCTCCAGTCCAAAGTATATTTAAAGTTCATTATTCAAACACAAGGGAAATTCTGAACTAGAAGACTAAAAGCAAGAAACAAATCGGACAAATTTTTTTCCTTAAAAGTATTAAAATTTACAAAGAGAAAACCAACCAGTGACATGGAAGCAAAACTAGAAATCAATTGTAGAGACAGCTCATTCATTGATTTGCCTTGAAAACTTAATAATGGCATTTGACTATTTTGTTTCTTCATCTGTAAAATGAGGTTAATAGAGTTAACATATAAACTAAAGGATTGTAAATAATAAAGAAGTATCAAGAAATGAAAGAGAAGAAGTGACAATGAACACCACTGAATTACAAAAATTTTAAGAAAATATTATGAGCAATTATACATCAACAAATTGGACAATCTGGAAGAAACAGATAAATTCCTGGAAGCATACAACCTTCCAAGGCTGAATAAAGAAGAAACAGAAAATCTGAATAGATTGATTACTAGAAACTTTAACCTCTTAATCCCCTTCACCTTTCCCCCCTTTCAATATTATTTTGTATCAGTTTCAGGTGTATAGCATAGGGGTTAGATATTCATATAATTTAAGAAGTGATCCCCCTGACTGGTCTAGTGCCCATCTGGCACTATACATAGTTACTACTATATTATTGACTATATTCCCTATGCTTTACTTTACATCCCCATGACTATTTTGTAACAACCAATTTGTATTTTTTAATCCCTTCACCTTTTTCACCCCGCCCTCCAATCCCTCTCCCATCTATCACCCCAATAATTCTAGTACCCGTCTGACACTGTATCTATTTACTATCATATTATTAACTATATTCTGTATGCTATACCCTACATCCCCATGGCTACTTTGCTACCCCCAATTTGCACTTTTTAATCCCTTCCCCTTTTTAATACACCCCCCCAACACTCCTCCCATCTGGCAATCATCAAAATGTTCTCTGTATCTGTCAGTTTATTTCTGTTTTGTTTGTTTATTTTGCTCTTTAGATTCTACATATAAGTGAAATCGCATTGCAACTATCTTTCTCTGTGTGACATACTCCACTCAGCACAGTACCCTCCAGGTCCATCCATGCTGTTGCAGATGGCAAGAACCCATTCCCTTTCACGGCCAAGCAATATTCCATGGTATATATGTACTACCTACATATATATCCATTCATTCACCCATGGATACCTAGGCTTCCTCCATATCTTGGCCATTGTAAACAATGCTGTAATGAACATACGGATGCACAAGTCCCCTTGAAGTAGCATTTTAGGTTTATTCAGATAAATACTCAGAAATAGTATTACTGGGTCCTTCTTTGTCTTTTATTATAGCCTTTGTTTTAAAGTCTATTTTTGTCTGGTATAAGTATTGTTACTCCAGCTTTATGTTTGTTTGTTGGTTTCCATTTGAATGAAATATATTTTTCCATTCCTTTTCTTTCAGTCTATGTGTCATTCCATCTGAGGCAAGTCTTTTGTAAAGGCAGCATATGTAAAGGTCTTGTTTTCTTATCCACCCTATCTTGATTGGAGAATTTAATACATTTACATTTAAAATAATTGTTGATAGATATGTAGTGATTGCCATTTTATTATTCATATGTTAATTTTATTCTATTTTTTCACTTAAAGCAATCCCTCTAAGATTCCTTGTAATACTGGTTTGATTGTGATTAACTCCTTTACTTTTTCTGGTCTGGGAAGCTCTTTATCTACCCTTCAATTCTAAGTGATATATTAACTGTGTAAAGTAATCCTGGTTATAGGTCCTTGCCTTTCATCACTTTGAATATTTAGTTTCAATCCTTTCTGCCCTGCAAAGTTTCTGTTGAGAAATTATCTGACAGTCTTATGGAAACTCCCCGGAAGGTAACCAACTGTTTTTTCTCTTGCTGCTTTTAAGATTCTTTTTTTATCTACCCTTTAGCATTTAAATTATGATTTGTCTTGGTGAGGACCCCTTTGGGTTTATCTTGTTTGGGGCTCTCTGTGCTTCCTGGGCTTGTATGTCTATTTCCTTCACCAGGTTAGAGAAATTTTCTGTCATTATTTCTTCAAATAGGTTTTCAATTCCTTGCTCTCTCTCTTCTCCTTCTGGTACCCCTAAGATGCGAATGTTGGTATGCTCGATGTTGTCTCAGAAGCCCCTTAAACTAAAAAGATCAAAATCTTCTAAAGTATGTTCTCTAACTAAAGCATAATTAAATGTTGATTCCAGTTAAAGTAGAATCTTTGCAGATGGGGCCCACATATTTGGTACTTTTTTTAAACCTTTCCAGTTGATTCTAATAAGAGTCAGTGTTGAAAACCAGTGATTTAGACATATGGCAGCAACTAGCAGAAGTGAACCATGGCTGCATCCAGTGAGTAGAGTGGAGGAGAGGCAGATAACTATTTCTTACATAAGTTCTTCACTACTATTTGATTTTTTAAAAGACATGTGCACGTATTGCTGTGATAGAATTTTAAATTTAATACTTACAAATTCTTCCTCAGGGATGCAGTTCCTAAGCTTTCATATGTAAGGAGATTTGCCACTTTTATTCTCTATGTCTTCACTTTTCCTCATTAAGACAGCTTTCCAATTCTAAATTACATATTTGTGTTTACTCTTTGTTTTCTGTCTCATTTCCTAGCTTCTAAGCTTCATGTGGGCAGATCCACATATATTTTATTTACCAAATATATGGCCAATACCTAGCACACAGTAGGTATTCAGTATATACTAGTTAAATTAATAAATTATTAAGTATCTGGCTTTATTTTTCTTTCTACAATAAACTGTATTAGTGTTATAAAATAAAATAATGTGTTTTTAAAATAATTAAGTATATAAAATGGGATGAATGTAGTATTTACATTCATGCTTGCTTAAGTTAGTTTCCTGAT
>PVJL010000147.1:0-275000 GCA_004026885.1 Lyroderma lyra | reverse complement strand
AAAAAAATCCAGCCGTAAATGCCTCTATTTTTCATATTACGTGGCTGGATACTTTCCGGACAGCCTCGTGTGTGTGTGTGTGTGTGTGTGTGTGTGTGTGTGTGTGCGCGCGCGCGCGCGCGCGCGCGCGCACGCACACACACACACACACACACACACACACACACACAGAGTCTCGCTGTGAAAAGGGGAGGGGGTATTTGTGCCAGAACTTTACAGCGCATCAGTACAGAGATTTGTGCCTGAAAAAAAAAAATACGTTTCAAGGTGGTATTCGCCCTTCGCAGGAAGTTCTGAGAAGCCAAGTTCAGGAAATAGTTCAGCTATTCCCGCTTAGTCTCCAGGGGCCTCAGTCAGGATACAGGGCAATGTTTTGGGGGAGACCACATCCAAACTCAGCTGGGGACCCAGCGGAATTTGTAACCCCCATTGGCTGTCCGAATGGTGAAGGCATTGCCCTGGGGGAAAGCAAGAGTGCGGATGGTGCTATGGCTGCGGATGGGGGTGCTGAAAGAGCCGCCCTCCTCCAGCTCACTGTGGCTCAGGTTCAGCGCGCTCCGGTTGCAGTCTGTGCGCAGCCCCCGGAAGGCCCCGTGCAGGTTCCCAGGCCTGCGGTCCGTGCTCGTGGCCTCAGGCTGCAGCCGAAGCCGCTTGGGATCACGGCTCTGCAGCGCTTCATCGCAGCGATCGGAGATCTCCCGCAGGATGGCGTCCACTTCCGCGCAATCTTGCTCTGCAGCGCTGAACAACTCTTCCAGGCTCCGTTTGGCAGTCGCCTTGAGCAGGAAGGGCTCAGCTGCCGCCCTGCAATCCTGAGACTGCGTGATCATCAGCTTCTACAAAAAATGGGACGGAGCGCCGCCCTAGGGCCAGCCGGCCTCGCCTCGTGCGGGGCGCATGAAGGAGACGTGGGTGCCCTTGGAACCGCGCCTCTGCACGGACTCAGGCACCCCCAGCTAGCGACTGAGCGAACTCCCAGCGGTCCTCGCCTCTCCCCATCCCCCGTCAGGTCCCAGTACGAAGAGCAGGGTCGGGGAGTGCACAGGAACATTTCCGACCTCCCGCAGGGTCCCATCCGCCCGTGACCACTTACGTCCAGCACCGAAGCCAGGTGCCGGGTCCGACTGGCGAGTTCCTTCAGCTGCACGTTTCGCTCCTTGAGCGAAGCGATCTCCTCCTGTTTCTGTGTCAGCGTCACCTGCAGCTGCAGGAGGAGATCCAAACGTTCAGAGGTAGGCCACCATGCTCGGTCTAGTCGATATACTTTGCATAACTTAAACCCAGGTCCTAACGGCCAATCAGGAACTGGGGACCTAAGGACACTTACACTGGTGTGAATAAGAATCAATTTTCTCTGTTTGACCTTTTTTCACAAAGCACTTAGACAAAATGTATCTCAAGTAATCCTCAGCGTAGCCTGGTGGTGAAGAGTACTGAGTTGGGCAACAGGCAGAGCTAGGTTCTGCCTCTGAAGGTCGACCTTCCTATACCTCAGTTTCCTTATCTGTAAAATGGAATAGTAAGAGTATCTAGCGAGCTCAATGGTGAGTATTGAATGAGGAGAACGTGTATTGGCAAACACATTACCAGGCACATAGAAAGCCTTCAATACATATTGGTGGCCCTACCAAAAGTCTGGTGGGATCTGATCATTCCCACTTAGTGAAATTGGAAACTAAAGCAGAGCCACGGGAGCCATAGCAGCTAGGTAAACTCCTGACGTCCACAGGGGCACATTTCTGCTCCTGCACCCACCTCTTCCGGGAGTGTCATACCCCGTCCTTGCCCCAGGACCCCTGGCCGCCAGCCCAGTGTCCCTACTTGGTTATTCTCAACGAGTGCGTCCCCTAAAGCCCGCTGGTTCTGGTCGGCCACGTCCTTCCAGTACTGCTCCAGCGGAGGCACGTCCGGGGGGCGCAGCAGCCGTGACTGCAGGGCCCGTGGGTCCAGCGGCGGGGAGAGACAAGGCTCGAAGGGCAAAACGTCACAAGGAGAGAAGGGGAAGTCTTCGCCGGCCAGGGGAGGCGACATCAAAGAGGATGAGTCTGGGGAAGAGCAAGAGCTGGGTTTGCAGCCTGAGACTCACGCCCAGCTAGCTAGCTACAGGGACAAAATGCCACGCTGATGTGGGGTTTATATAGAGATTTTCCTTTATTAAGTAAAACATCTCTCACTCGTCAATCTCTGATTCCCAGGCCCTTTCGGATATTAGCAGGTGTTCAATATGTGCCTCTTGGGTTGGTCCGTACTGACTTTCCACGGAGGCCAGGGCAAACCTGCCTGAAGTCACACAAGTCCGCTGCTCTGCACGCTCGCATCACTCAGCCTCTCCCCATCGCATCACGGATCGGGCTTGCTCTCCCAGAACTTACAAGGGCAAACTGAGAAAGGGCTATAAATACGACTCGTCTTCTCTATTCGGAAGTGGGGGGGTGCCCTAAATATCGAAGATCTTGACTCTGACTGGTTGCTGGCAAGCCCCTGACTGATGCTAAGTTTACCACCTTCAGGACTATGCAGCCTGCACTAGTCAGATGGGGGAGGACACCCGCGGTTATTTAAGTGCAGGGACGCCGGCTGCACTTGCCTGCAATGAGATCGTCCACCGTGTCTCTGAAATCCTGCAGATCCAAGTCCGTCTGCAGGGAACGGTTCTGAAATAAAACGGGTGTGCACTAGTTAATGTCGCGTCTGGCAGGCCTGGAACACTTCCGAGACCTACAGCTGTCCTCCCAGGCTCGGCGGCGGGTCTGCACCCTCTTGCGTTCGCAGCCGAGCCTCGTACCTGAAAATCAAAGCCCCATCCGAGACAAGGCACCCAACAGGCTTGCACCGCCATGGTGGGACGCCGGAGGCACGAAGCGGGGACCCGGCCCGCGAGGGTCCCGCAGGACGCCGGGCCGTGCGAGCCTTTGTTCCGTGTCCGCGCTCCAGCGCCCGGCGCCCTGGCACGGCGCCCGTCCTCCGGCAGCCGGCACAGTCCCCGCGCCGCTTCATTGGCCGGCCACCAGCCAACCAGCTGCCTCCCGCACGTTCCTCGTGCGCCCGCTGAACCACAGCTGGGACTTACCCGGGACCAGGGAGCAGCCATCGCTCTAAGGCCTGGGAGCGCGGTGTGCGAACACTCCATCTTCCCCCGCAAGACCCACTAGCGTGCAGGGTCTTCCAAGCAGTAACTTGAGGCCATCCTCGTATGTCCTGCCAAGGCTCGGTCACAGCTAACCATCCCACTCCCATAAAGGAAGGGAAAGGGTAGGCTGTGACAGGGGGCCCACAGACGCTATGCAAAGTGCTTCTGTTCAGCACCAGCAGGTGTGGCCCCTAGTGCTCTTCTGTGTCTGAAAAAGTTGGTGCCCAACATCTTGAACTGGACACTCTCCTGGATTCCTGCCATGTGCCTGGGTAGGAGACCAATGCTGGCGGTGTGGGAAACTTATTTCCTTAATTCGTGGGCATTTAGAATTGACAAAACTCTTTCACATAAAGTCACGCTGTTAATTCTCACACCAGTGTGGGGAAGCAGGCAGGGCCCAGGTGGTGACTCCTCCTCTTCTGATGGAGAATCTGAAGCTCTGAGAAACTGAATTGTCCGAAGTGACCCAACTCAGACATAGTGGAACTGGGGTTCCTGCCCCCAGAATGCTGCTGCCTGTTTATTTCAATCCCCCTACCCCTATACCTCATTGCCTCTAACTTCATCTCTCTTGTGGGAAAGACTGGCTTCTGATGAAGACAGACTGGGAAGGGGAAAGAATGGTGTGAGGGATGCATCCAACACGCCTACCAGAAATATCTATTCTACTGATTCAAATATTACTGATAGATTGATTCCTTTGTGTTATCATACTCTTCTCCCATTCTTTGTTACTCAATATTTCTGAGAAGAGGCACTTATTCTGTCCCTGACCTCAAGAATGTACAATCATCAGTTTTCCTCAGGAAGGAGAGTTTTGATCAGGGAGGTCTCCAGCACCAGTTAGAAACTGAGGGTGTAAGGGGAAAGAAGCTGAGAAAGGAAGGTCTAAGGGGCCCAGACAAATCCTGAAGCACAAGTTCTGCTCTGGTTGAAGGTATCAGAAATGAGACTGATTTTCCAAGGGCTAAAATGTGTCCCTTTCAGTAGAGACTGTAGAGAAGTCCTTACCATGAGGAGACTGGAGTCTAACTCAGGAACTGAGACCCAGGAAACACTTCCTCCTATACTACCCAGGTCTTGGCCCATTCTAGACCTCAGACACTTCTAGAGCACTTCTTCCCTCTGTCCACTTTCCCCAGCAGAATGGCGGCTAGGAAATACGATGCCCAGAGAGAGGAATCGCCAGGGATCTGCTCAGGGAATCTTCCCCTAGCAGTCTCTTTCCCTCTGCGCCAACTCTGTCTTCCCTAGGAAAAATTCTGAACCTCTAGGGCCACCTGGCATGAGCTCTGTCCCGAAACTTTGAATCCTATCTCTCCAATTAGATAAAAATCTAGCATTTCTCCAACTATCACAGCAGCCTCACCACCACACACACAAAAGGACTAGGGGGATCCCTGGTGGTGTAGTGGCTAGGCTTTCAGCACTCTCAACACTGCGGCCTGGGTTTGATTCCCAGCCAGGGAACTGCCAGCCCCCCACCCCTGGCAAAAAAAAGGACTAGGAGAGCATGATGTCAAATTTAAGCTCTGTATACTTAAGCAAAAATTCAGCAACAGCCTTCTTAGTTTTTGTTACTTGCAAAGTAAACATGCTACAGTAAGAGAGTGATACAGCCCTCTGGGTCAGTTGAAAGGTGCTCAGGCATTGTCTTTCCTTGTTTAGGCATACAGATCTAAAAAGAACAATACAATGGCCTCTATAGAGCAATGCCCACTCTCACCTCTTGCTTTAACAATCTCTGCTGTCCTGGGCTCTATGACAATTCTAAGAGGCACTCAGAGGAGGCCTGGGAAGCTTTGTTCCACCACCAATCTAGTTGTGGGAGGTGGTCATATCTTCTGTAGAATTCTGTGCTGGACTTTCCCCCATGGACCTCATGTCTCCAGTACCTGCTGCCTGGGAGCTGGAACTGGCATTCTTCCCATAGGTCGTATCTAGCTAAGACCTCCTGTCCTTGTGGACACTCATGCCCAATGGATGAGCCAGGCTTCTGGCCTCTCAGACACCAGTGCTGGGAGGCTCCATCATCTGCCTGGGGAATGTCAGCCCTGGCAGAGATAGAAATGGGAAATAAGAAGAAAGGTTTGGGGGGAAAAAGAAAAAAGTCAAATGCGCCTTTGCCCCCTGAGGGTAAGTAAAGGGAGCTGAGGGGGGGGGGGCGGGAGGGCATTTTTAAAGTCTCCAACTGCTGAAGGGCCATCTCTGCAGAGAGGAACGCTGTTGGATTTTTCCAGAGTCCTTTGTCCTTCTTCCCGCTTCCTCCAAATGTAAACTCTCTTCTTTTCCAGTCTTGATCCAGAAGTTATCCTTGGATCTCCACACTTCTTAGACACCCAGGGAATGAAAATGATTAATGAATGAATGGCCGGGAAGGGGGCGTTAGGGGAACAAACAGGACATATCAGATGCCCAGCGCACAACTTTGCTCCCACCTACCCGCCTGGTCCCTCAGTGAGCAATCTCCATATTGCTTTTCGCAGCTTCAGAGAATACATGGGGAGAAGAACTGGAGACCAGGCTGGTAGGGGAGCCCTCCAGATGAGGCCCTCTGTCCAGACGGAGTTGGTCAGAACAGCTCTGAGAATGCGCTGTCGTAACATACTAGGAGGGAGGAGAAGTTCTGATTCTGTTGGCTCAGATTCCGGCACGAGGTCTCCCATTACTATCCAGATGTGCCCGTGCTCCTTGTAGGAGATGAGTCCTTTCAGAAATGAACCCAACACTCCGGAATCTCGAGTTTGGACAGCTAGAGGCCAAGAGGCTCCAAGAGGAAGGAAAGGTACCTGCGAGGCTGCAGAGTCATCACTAGGCGGCGTGTTGGACCCGAGTAACGAGCAGTCTGCGAGGTCCTGCAGGTCTATGGTGGTGAGGGCTGCGCGGGGAGAACCGGAGACACGCGCGGGGCGGACCCTGAGCCTACCAGCAAGGGCCTGCCGCTGGCATCGCCGCCAGGACGTAGGAACCTGGGGGACAGCCGCTCTTTCGAGCCGCGCGTGTTCCACCCACCCGGCTCGAGGAACCCAAGGAGTCGTGCGGGGGCCACCCGGCTCACCAGGCAGCTCAGAAGGTTCCGCGTCCTGGGGATCCTCGTACACCGACACCAGACTGCTGCCGCCGCAACCAGAAAAGAGCTTCCGCGCAGGGGCAAACTAGCCGAGCACAAAAAAGGTGAGTGCGAGTCATCCACCGAGGGGCAGAGCGTGCGGACCCCGCCCGGCCCCGGCCCGCGCTCCCACCTTCCTCTCCAGCTTCCTGGGCTTGCCGAAGGGCCGGCCCTGAAGCTCCAGCATCCTGTTGGGACAGATGCTGTCAAAGGCCCGGCGTCCTGCCTCGGCGCCCCCGCACGCCTGCATCCTGTCTCCCCGCGGGTTTTAGCTGGGGAGCCCCTGGCCAACTGCTCGGAGGCGGTGGCCCCGGCTGGGGTGGCGACCACACCCTGCGCTCCGCCGGGCTCCTACGGGCTCAGAAGCTGTCCAGAGGTCCGAGAAGGCGCGTGGCCAGGGTGGAGCCAAGGAGCGATTTTGGAGGTGCAGAGGGAGGGCGGAGTGGAGAGGAAGGACCGCCGCCTGGGAGGGGCGGCTCGCGCCGGAGCGCCAGAGGTGGCGCCTTCAGGCCGAGACAATCTGCGCGCACGCGGAGGCGTTAAACCCAACCTGGCAACGCAGCTTCCCCCGGGAGCCTTGAGCTCGGGGCCCGGGCCCGCGGGCGCCCTTTTGGCAAGCATTGGCGCCGCCGCCTCCTGGTCGCGCCAAAGGAAGGGAGGGAAAGGAGGGGGGTAAAAGAGCCCTATCGGTCCCTAACCGGGTACCGCCTTCGTGGTCATGAACAACGGGGATGGAAACGTTAAGGAATCTTATTTCATTTTCTTCCCACCCCAGCCACAAAGCACGAAATAAACATGGACTGACACACTCGCCAAAGCCAGACCCCAGCATTTGCCCCGCCCTGTAGGATTTGGTGGAAATACAGAATTCCAGCAGTAACCCTCCAGAACAGCCTACAGCGACAGAAGTTCCTTCCTCCAAGTCTCCAAGGGGAGCATTCCTGGTTTTGACTCACTGACTTGCACTTGGTCTCTCTTGGTCCGATGCCTAGAGCCCGCCCCATACCCCGAGCTCCAACCTTTCCAGGGCAGCAGCAGCGCCAGAGCACAGCTCCTACTGTCCTCCAGTTTCTGAAAACGTACAGTGGGCAGTTCCAAGCCTCCTATAGTCCTGGTCTCTGTGCCCCTAACCGTCCCCAGCCCTTAGCTGTCTGCCTTACTTTCTCTGCATAAATCTTGGCTGCCCTTCCTAAGCCCAAAGCCTCTCCCAGGAAGGGACAACTTCAGAGGTTCAGAGAGGGTCTCTCTCAGGACCATTCATAACCATACAATTTGAACAATCGTGTGAATTGGAATCTTTGTATTGGAATCTTTGTGACCTCCCATTAGGCACCTTGTTTGTGCCTTATACCTAATAGTAGCTGTGAAAGATTTCCTTGTATTTGCACCTGTAATACTATCTAGATTAATAAACAAGATAGTCCTAACAGTGATGGAAAGTGACCCAATGGCAGAGCTAGGAAAGACTTAAGAGGGGAGTTCCCTGATGGTGTAGTGGCTTAAGGCTTCCGCGCGGGCGCTGTCAGCGCTGCGGCCTGGGTTCATTCCCAGCCAGGGAGCTACCCACATACCAAAAAGCAAAAAAAAAAAAAAAAAAAAAAAAAAAAAAAAAAAAAAAAAAAAAAAAAAAAAAAAAAAAAAAAAAAAAAAAAAAAAAAAAAAAAAAAAAAAAAAGCAAGAAAGGAAAGACTTAGAGAGACTCTCTGACCCAGCTGTAGCTGTGGTGAGGCAAATCAGCTACAGCTGGTGTCATAGTGCTGCCCAGGAGGACCTCTGGCTTTCCGGGGAGAGCGCCTGAGTATCAGAACCAGGTTCCACCAGATCCGTGAGCCCCAGTTCTTTAGGAAAACATAATGCTCAGTTTAATAAGCATTGCTGTGAAGTCAAGATTACTTATATAATCTGGGCCTCAGTGTGGATGAATTAGTGTTGTTGTCATAAGAATCCCTTTCAGCTGCACCTCCAGCCTCCCACAGCCTGCTTCTTGCTTCCTCTGGTTCCTAAGCAGCCTAGGCACTAGTCAGTGCATCCTCCAGCCCTATTCTTACTGACTTTCTAGTAAAAGGAATAGGAGCACTCTTAGCTAAGTTTTGGGGAGATCGCTACACAGGAGACCAATTTTCAAGAACGGGTCTATTTTTCATCAATGAGTTCCAAATTCTAATGGAAAAACATAAGTATTGTACATAAAAATGTATGAGATTATCTGTGACAACAGGAGCTGGAATAGCATGATTATATGAGTCCTAGTCTGGATGATTCTGGAACCAAGTGACCCATCTTGGAGGTCCATCTTGGCTGAGTAATGGAGTAAATACTGGTGAAGACCACTCCTCCCGAAGTTACTCTTGCATAAGGGCCAGTACCCCCACCACACACCACATCCCACAGCCAGGCTGAGGGCTCCACATAGTTTGGAAATTTAGGACAGATTATGTGATTTTCCTCCTCCTCCTCCTTTTCACTATATCAGCTTTTCCTCAAATAGCTTGGAGATCACCACTTCCCTCTCCCTGAACAAAGGAGAAAGTTCCTGGAGACCATGACATATCAACGTATCAGGAGAAGAGGGGTTCAAGGGGCTCAAATTATGGCGTTCCTGGCTCTGGAGGGCACTTGGAGGGTGCATGTGAAGAGAAATGTAAGGAAGATTCTCTAAATTTGCTTTGAGTTTGTTTGCTTTTTATTTGTCACACATTTAGATTTATTCTAAAAGCAATAGAACGTGACTTTTCCCAACTTTTTGTTTTCAACCATTCAGAAATGTGGGAAAAAAACAAACAAACAAAAACAAAAAAAACACCAGGACAATGAACAACAGCATGTTAACATTTTCCTGTATTTGTCTTATCTCTATTTCTCCAAGGTTTTTTGTGTAACTCCACTCTCCTTTATTATGCAGATTGCCACCAGCCTTCTGGAAGACCTGCTATGTGCCAGGGGATTGTGTAGAACATCTTATTAAGTCAACAACTCAACACTACCAGATAAGTGCTACTTATTCTCATTTATTTACAGAAGAGACTTAAACATAAAGATGAGACTTGCTTAAAGCTTAGCCAGCAAATTGACTCCAGAGCCCACTTGTTTAATCACTTTATACTACCTCATAACAATCTCATTTAGTCTTCAAACAGCCCTGTGTTAGGGGTGAGTACAACCACACCAATCTTGTAAAGAAGGAGGGCATTTCTAGATACTTGCAAGTTAGGGAAGCTAAGCAGTGTGACTAAGGGTGGGACTGGACTCAGATCACCTGCTTTCAAATCCTGGCTGCTCCACTGTTACTTAACCTGAAGCCCAGTGTCCTTCTCTGAAAAATGGGATAACAGACACAACTGAGCACAGTTGCTGGTACACTCTGCAGTTAATAATAGCCATGATTACTATTATGCCATTGTTACCCTGGGCTCACAGGTAGCAGGTGTAAGAGAAACATGAACCATTGAACCATGTGACTGCAGGGTAAAAGGGCTCAATTTGTAATAGCTATAACAGCCTGCAAAGCCTTGATTTCTAGCATCTGTTAGTTGTTGGGGTAGCTTCCAGACTAGGCATCTTTGCCACCAGCGTGTGCACCTGTACCCTGGCCCCTCTAACAGGATGGACCACTGTGGTTTCTATTTGTCTTCACACCCCACCACAGCTTTTGGACCTCTAGGAGTATGCAGGCCTCAGCCTTCTGTTGGAGAGTCACAGGACACAGGCCTACAAGTGATCCTGGCTCACCTTGTAACTTGGACGTTGCCTGACCTGGCATTATTCTACAGAGATGCCAACTAGAGAGTGGACCCAGAGGCAGGGAGGACCCCCTCAATTGTTGCTGACAACCTATATTCCTATCCGTTCTGGCAGACAGACAAGTGCAATAGAAGCATTCAGACAAAGCAGGACAGACAGCCTGTTTATTGGGGGAAAACTGCCTTCTCATGCGCTTTCAGAAAAAAAAATAAATGACTAGATGTTACTATTGTACACTATTTACAGCCCACAGATGACCCGGAACCCGTCTTTGTGGGTAAATACTACATTTTCTCCAAGCAGTGGGAGAGGTCCAACACCGCCCCCCCTCTCCCCCGCCCAGCCAAGGGATAAAAGGAGACCAAGGGTCTACTTTATTTCAAGCTACGAGACAGGCTGCACTTTTCGCAGATCTGGTGAGGCAGCATTTGAGTCAGGGAGGTTCGATTTACTGCCACCAGTAGCTGAAGTTTGCCCAGGCAGTCCTGCAGCGCCACCTCGGGGTGCCCTCCCAGGCTCAAGTCCAAGGGGCGCGGGAGCTGCAGCATACGGTCAGCCAGCGCGAGGCAACAGATGGCTAGCAGGGAGGGGGTGTAACTGGTGAAGGCATAGTCTGCCAGGCTCAGTTCCGCCACCCCTTGAGCCAGCGCTTGAGCTTCCAGAGCTTGGGAGACCTCCGCCTGCCGGACCTCCACACGTGCGTGCGTGAAATGCTCTAAGAAGAAGCTGATGGTTGGCGCGCCCAGCCTGAAGTGCAGTTTGTGCAGCACAATACACTCGAGGTTGCAGAGCTGTTGCTGGGAGAAGGCGCCGCAGCACAGGGCCAGGAGCTGCTTCACACGCGGCGGGTGCACCTCCACCTGTAACAAAGGGGCGCTCAGCCCCCTCCGTGCAGCACACACAGCCCAAGGCCTACCCCAGTCTCAAACCCGGGAGAAAACTGGGACTCCCCCATCCCTTCCAGCAAGATAGCTGGGGCTTCGCCGCTCCATTACTTTCACTTAAGTCACCTGGAGTATACTTCCCACACAGCTCCTCTAACTATGAGTGGCTTTAAAAAAATGGTTTGAGAAATTTTGAGGGTCTGCCTTCGCCCCTACACCCACCTCCAGACTAGAATAGCGGCTCTACAAAGAGCTGTTGGGACTGACTTCATCCTATTTCTTAGGGGACTGGGTGAAAGAATTGTTAGTTTGGGGGTGGGGTTGTGAAGTTAAGGCTGTGGCATGTATAAGTTTGCAAACGTCTGCTAAAACGAGTTCAGGGAACATGGCACTAAGTCGTGTGCTCTAGAGAGCCAGGCCGCAAGTTTGGCTGCCCTCCAGACTCCGCGGGGAGGTACCTGTTTGCAAGCAACGAGCAGGGACGTGACCCCGAGCAACTGAAAACAGTCTGCAGCCACAGGCGTGGTGGTAAGGAAGCGGTCCAGAATGTTCACTGTCAGGCACAGCGACTCGAAGGACAGGCCGAACTGGCGGTGCACGGGTATCAACCAGCTGAGCAGCTTACAGCGGGATTCCGCCGTTACCTGCCGGGAGGAAGGCGTGAGGAGGCCGGCTGAGCCTAGGAAGGAGAGGGGCTGCGAAAGGGACAGACCAAGAAGTCCCAGGGACCCTCACTGGAGGGAGACGGGAAGAGGAGGAAAAAGCTAAATGCTCTGTAAGCTGGGAAACGCGGGCAGCGATGCCGCGGAAAGAGCGCTGGGCGCGGGCCGCCTGGATTCGTGACTGGCGCTGTGCCGAGTGCGTGCGGAAATGACCTCCTGTAATCCTCTCAGCAATTCAATGGCGGGGGGAGGGATCCCCACTCTGCAGGTTGTTAAATAACTTGCCCGGGATCGGTAGGAGTTCGGACTCGAACCTAGCCACTGTCTTAACTTTTCTGCATTCTACAGTGCCCGCACTAACCAGTTTGGAGGCTTTGGGCTAGGTCGCTTAAGCCGTCTGGGCCCCGCTTCCCTCCTTCTGTAAAATGAAGCCGGTAGCCGGGGCCTCCAAAGCCCCTACCCGCTTGGGCCGGGCGTAGGGACTGGGCTGGCGAGGGCTGGGAGCCGCGGAGGGCAGACAGAGCAGAAAAGGAGAGAGCCCGGGAGAAGCGGAGGAGCGGCGGTGGGAGCTGGCTCCGCCAGCGCCTCACTTGTGGCTGCCGCGCCAGCGACTCCCGCGGGTGGAAGTGGCTCTCCCGCGCCTTGAGGAAGGCGTAGCAGCTCTGACCGTAGTCGCGGAAGGTCTGTAGATCTAGCTGCGCCAACTCCTGGGCAGGGCCGAGTGAGGGGCTGCAGCCTCGCGCCGCGGACGCCGAGGGGCTGTCTGCGCCATCTGAGCCAGAGCTGGGGGACTCGAACAGGTCGCAAACTCCAGAGTCTCCGGGGAGTGGACACGGATTCAGCGGCTGCAGTGGCTGTTTCCTCCTGAGGCGTGGACGCCTGCTCTTCTTCACCGGGGCTCGGAGGTTCTGGTCGTTGTCTCGCCTCCCAGCCCGGGCAGCGGGGCTCACGGGGCTGGTGGGGCAGGGGGTTACCATGATGCGGCCCAGTGGCCGCTCCACTACTCCTCGACTGCTGGCGGGCTGAACCCCCGTGCGAGAGTGCAAAGAAGGCCGGGCCTGATGGGCGGCGAGGCCCTAAGTACTGGCCGTGACTTCCCCCTACCACACCCCCGGCCTCTCACTGGCTGAGCCCCCGGCGGCACGAGAGCCGCGCTTTCCCGGCTAAACGACCGCTTCGAAGCGAGCGGCTGGCAACTCTGCCTCCGCAGTCTGCAGCGGGAGGAGGGGGGAGGAGCCACGGCCCGCGCGGCTCGGCCGCCTAGGGCTGCAGGCTCCGCGCGCGTCCCACGTTACCTGGGCAACCGAGCCCGGGTCGCGGCGGGAGCTGAGAGCTCGGAGCCGGGTGGGCGCGGAGGTGGCGAGGCGGCGGCGAGGCCAGGCGAGCTCAGGCTCTAGCTGAGGGGCTCCTGAGAAAAAGATTCTGCCGGGGGCACTCCCGGTCCTGGACCAGATGGTCTCCACACGTGCGAGCACCTTCCATGCACGCCCTGATCCAGGTCTATAATTGTGTAAAGGTCCGCATCCGAGCTCCAAACGATGGCTCCAGGAACTACAATTCTGTCAAAACAGGAGAAATGTTCTTCAGTGACTCATGCAGTCGTAGCTCAATCGCGTTTGTGAGTTTTGTTTTAGGCAGGATCCCGGTGGCCGGTGTCGCTCCTTCCGCCGGTCTCGGGCAACAGAGTCCCCGCTTGTTCGCCTGCATTGCTGTATACTAGAAGCTAGTCCCCAGCCAGCTAGCTAGGCATTCGTGCCCCAAACATCAAAACAAAAGGCTGCCCAAGTAGCCCCCAAAAGCGGGCCTACAGTCCTGTGAAACTACCGCCGCAGTTTCCACGCCGAACTAAGTGCGGTGGAGCGCTTTAAGAGCGTAACGTTGTTGGAGAGTTGCATTTCTCGCTTTTTGGAAGTGCTCACAGCCGATTCTGTTTTAAGCCATTAGCTTCTGACCCTCTGTCCCCGGCAACCCAACATTTGTTGGTTCTTCCCTGTTTCCAGTTTCCGCTCCTCAGAGGGGAAGTTTCCTTAGAGGAAGTTTCTCTTCCCGCAGAAGCTAACTGAAGTAGAGCTGCAGGGGTAGGATGGGTGGGTGGGCGGCGTCCAGCCAGGAGAGACTGTACTGAACGTGGTTTAGTCCGTAGCCTCCTGTCCTGGTAGAAACTAGAGTCCTTCTCCTGCTTGAGTGAATCTTCCTGAGGGTTTCAGACCCTTCAGGAGAAGGAGCACTAGGGGCACAAGGAGCCTCTAGTGACCTCTATGCACATTAACCAGTTCAGAAAGCCCACATACCCTGGGTTTGACGAACTTTCCAGAGACACTCCAAGAGGTGAGATTACCAAGAGCAGGTTCAGCCATTCTCACCTTATTCCAGAAGAAAGATTCCAAACGTATGTAATCAAAGTGTAAGATCTTTGTTCCCCACAAATTTAGTGGGGTTTGGGGCGGTGTCGTCTAGAGATGCAAGTAAAAGAAAAAGGATCAACATCCGGTTCTGGTGAGTGCTACCCCTATTTCCCTGTAACTCTGAACAAAGTCTTTAGTCCCCAGACCTAAATAGTGTCATTTGTAACATGAAAGATTAACTAAGAATCTCCTGTATTTCAAAATATAGAAGCTAAGCCTCCCTGCCTCCTCTCAGGCTATTGTTGAGGAACCATTATGGAAGGAGCAATTAAATCTGTGCAGAAGGGTCAGATATCAGACTTCTTCCTTGAGAAGCTGTCTAGGTGAGCAAGAAAAAGCCAGAAATTCTGATTTTCAAATTTGCCCGGATGGCCATGTGGTGCAGTGGAAAGAGCACAAAGTCAACTCCTATGGTGAGTGAAAAGTGTTGCTTCCGTTTATTGGTCGTCTTGAGCAAGCTGCTGACTTTCTCTGGGCCTCCTTTTCCTCATTTGTTAAATGTAGATATTAATACTTGCCCCGAGAATCAAGTGAAATACGTGTGAAAACTCAGTTCTTATTGAATATAAATAGTAGCGTCACCTTAAAGCTATCATTGGGAAGTCAACAGAATTATTTCACTGGAGCTATCCTGAAAATCATCATTTTATCCACCTGTGAACTTGAAGCTAATGGTACCTTATTCAAAATGCTTTGCTTTCCCAAGAGGTCACCTGTTCGAGTTAACGCCCAACAGGGGGTGCCTGAGCTTTGGCCTGATGGAGCTATTCCTCAGCATAGGCACATCGAGTTTTATTGCACTTTGTTCTATTGTGCTTCACAGATGTTTTGTTTTCGCAAATTGAAGGCAAGACCTTTCACCAGCAAAAAGATGCAATACTGAGTTTATTGCAGTGGTCTGCAACAAACCTGCAGTATCTCTGGGGTATGCCTGCCATGCCAGATCTGAAACAGTGGGCAGGGAGGGCTACATGGGCCCTGTCTCTCAGTGAACACTGTAGAGAGGGAAACAGATCCACTTGTCACATTTTTTTAAATTATTAAAGTGGGGTAAGGATTATGACAGGATCTCCTGGTTGTGAGGTTGACAGAGAAAATGCAGGACACCCAATTAAACTGACACGTCAGATCAAAACCAAATGAACTTTTACTATGTCTCAATTTTGTTTTTGTTTTTGTTTTTGGTGGTTCCCTGAGTGGGGATCAAGCCCAGGCTGCGGTGGTGAGAGTGCTGAAGCCTAGCCACTGCTCCACCAGGGAAACCTCCCCCCGCCAGTGTCTCAAATATTGAATGGGATATATTTATACTAAAATTATTTTATCATTTCTCTGAAATCCAAATATTGCCTGGGGCATACTTACACTAAAAGATTGCTGTGGTTTATGTGACATTCAGATTTAACTGGGTCTCCTAACATCTGGGTGCTGTGGGAGCCCATAGTCGGAGCAACTGGCCTGGACTGGAAAGACTTCCCAAAGCAAGCGGCGGTTAAGCTAAGTTGGAAGGATGGAGGTGGAGAGAAGATAAGAGGGGGATCTGGGTGAGAGTTTTTCAAATAAAGGAATAGGATGTTGAAGGGTCTGGAAACATGATTCCTGGAACATTCTAGGGCCTACTTGGTACAGAATGGCTGACACACATAGTTGAGGGTAAGGAAAGAGAAGTAGGGGAGACAGTAGTTAATACTTATGTAAAATTCATGTGCCAGGTACTGCGTTATGCTCTTTATGTATCTTATACTCACTTAATCTTCAAACAACTCTATGAGATAGTCTATTATTGCCCCCATTTTACAGATAAGAAAACTGAGGCACAGAGAGGAAAAGCAATTTTCCCAAGTCACACAGATAGTAAACGGCAGACCTAGGATTCACACTTAGCCTAGCGTCTCGCGCCATAAGGACCACGCTGTACTCTGAACCGCAAGGTTGCACAGTGCACTGTAGGCTGCGTCAGATGTTCAGACTTAACCAGAAGCCATTGAAGAGGCCTGACCAAGGGAGAGAGGTGATCTCTTTTTTGTTTCGAGATTACTGGGACTAACATGTGGAAAATGAATTGCAGGGGGCAAGGCTGGAGGCCATTTAGGTGCAGTATTTGTGGTATGAACAATATGGGCAAAGTTAAGTGCTTTTTATTTCCCTATGAAATAGGCTGAACCACATGTATCATTTGAAATGGGACAGAAAAGAACAGTACTGCCCTGTTTCAAACAGTACCTACGGTCAGCCTAGACTCACTGGACTAAATTCAAGGTGTCATTACCTTGACTTTACTGAAACAGGACAGTACCATTGTTTTCTGTCCTGTTCAAAATGGCACATCTGGTCAGCCTACTATGAAGGGTCTTTAAAATTAATTTCTGTGGTTCTAGCCTGGGCAGTCATCCCTATTGTGTTCTGCATTTATTAAATGCTAGGAGAGAACTCAGGGAAGGCTTTGAGTCCACCCTTAGCCCACTGTTTTGAAAGGAGAGCAAAGCTGAGGGGATAAAGCCCCCAGAAGATGCAGAGGGCCCTTAGCAGGGTTAGAGCTGGTTGCACTTTCTGGTGCTAAACCTTGGAGGCTCTGTGGTGTGGTTTAGCCTTGCCCCAGGATGTGCCAAGAGGCACAAGCTGAGCTTGATTTGGGAGTCGGGGAAAGAAAGCAAGACCTCAAGGCCAAAAGTAGTATGACCCCATTTGGAGTGTGATGAGCAGACTGTGTCTAATTTCTGTGACTCAGCTACCTCTTAGCAGATGATTAGGTAGTAAGTGATGGTTTACCTAGCTTCTCAGAGAGAGCACTGGCCCTGAATAGACAAGTTTAAAATGTCTAGAGAGTGCAAGTTCTGGTATCTAGCAACCTTGCTGGGAGTAAGTGTTCTCAGAAAGCAGGCTGGCCTGAGGAGAGAGAGAAGCTAATGCCTATAAGGTTCTTTAGTCATAATTAATAGCCTGTTAAAAAGTGCAGCTTTCTTTCCACCTTCCATTCCTGGTGCAAACATATACGAGAGCTGTCTGGAAAAAATCCAGCCATGCCTGCCTCTATTTTTCATATTACATGGCTGGATTTTTCCCAGACAGCCCTCGTATTTCACATGAAGTCGCAGATCGAAGACAACCTACTAAAGGAAGTTTTACAAAGTTCTATTACTAGAAAATAACTGTGCCTGAATACCGTAGTTGTTTGTCTGTTTCTGCTCTTCCGTAACCATTATTGAATGAGTACCTGCTAAGTTCTGGGCATTGCTATTTATTTATTTATTTATTTATTTATTTATTTATTTATTTATCTTTTTTTTTATGTGGATAGTTCTCTGGCTGGGAATTGAACCCAGGCCACAGCGTTGACAGCACCGAAGCCTTAGCCACTACACCAGCAGGGAAGTCCCTAGGCGTTGCTTTAGATTTGCAACAGTGGATAGGATGCACAAGGCCCCTGCTCGCATAGCACAGGGATTGGAGAGGCAGAAAACTAAGCAATAAACAAACATAAATGTCAGACAATAGTAAGATCTATGCAGAGATTTAAAAGTATGCTGGCTTAGAGTGTGACCGCATGGCTACTGTAAATTGTACAGCCAGGAGTGCCTGTTTAAAGAGAATTCTCATGTATTGCTAATGTTCACAAGTCAAAATGTCAGTCTTTTTCTTTAAATGTTGTCAAATCTTTTCCCTGAGATTTCTCATAATGTTGCTTAAATTGATATGTCATTGTTTGGGGAGCAAGTTTTCTGTTGGGGAGGGGAGTCCTACACTTGTTTAGTTAAATTCTCTTAAAATTATTGTCTAGAGGTGATCTGCAAAGGAGTGAGTGTGATGTCAGCTCATTGTGTACAGTGGATTTTCCCCAGACGAATGCAAGATACAGCTAATCCATCTCCGTGCTTATTACTGTATTTTAAATAATGAATGTCCAGCCTGCAGAAAGGTCTTCTTATGCTCAGTGGGACATCCTGTTAAGATAACCTCAGGTTTCTCTGTTAGAAGAGGCAGATTTATCCTATCTTTTCTTTCTCTACTAGACAGGAAACAAAGAAGGCAGCAATTAGTATCTTCAGACCATGGTAAAATAACCCCCTGTCCAAATGTAAAGCAAAGCTGGTCCTATTGAAAAGCAACAAAGGAGAGGGCTGAAGGGTACAATATGTAATGTGCCTACTTGGATGTCAAATCACAGGGTGAAGATCAAAACAGAGCAGCTGTTGAGGGCTGCCTAGTCCTGTGTTTCTTAGAATGTATGAGAAAAGGCAACAAGGGGCTGCAGTTAACAAAAGCACTCAGCATGTTGCAGGTTAGGCTGCCCTGTTGAGAGGCAGGCTCCAGTTTCTAAGTGTGTTCAACTATGTGAATTTGAAATGAATGGATGAAGTGACTGGATTTTCTCCCCATGTAGCAAGTTTGCATGTTAAAGCTATATTCTTCAGGAACAATGTTTCCTAATACTTTTGGAGAGAATGACAAATTTTCAGTTTCCATTAGGATTATAACCAACAGTTCTATATTTTTATTTTATCTGCTGTTTCTGTATGGGCTTAGAGGAGTACATGCATGAACCATTTATGGAGCATCTATTTTGTTCCAGACAATTATACTGGTGTGCCAAAAAATGTACACACATTTTAAGAGATGTTACCTATGTATTACTTTCAAAGTTAGATTGAATTATGGTAGCAATGTGTAGTATGACATTTGCTCAAAAGATGGCATTAATCAAATGAATGCTAGTGTCACCATGTGACAGCAGGACTAAGAAAATGGCAGAAGCACAGTTGTTGTTTGAGGAACTCAAGACCATTTGAAGTGGTTATTTGAAATTTGAGAGCGTTGTTTGAGTTTCCCCCACATTCTCCTGACTTAACACCCCTTGACTTCTATCTACAGGGTACCTTAAAGGATGTGGTGTGCCATAGAAAACTGGCTCTACTGGCAGTACACTGGGAAGAAATTAAAACAGCATGCACAGCAATAAAGTGGACACTTAGGTCAATGTTGATCAAGCAGTAGTTTGCCATAATCAGAAGTGTCTTGGAGTTCCCTGGTGGTGTAGTGGCTTAGGGCTTCAGCGCTGGCACTGTCGGCCCTGCAGCCTGGGTTCGCTTCCTGGCTGGGGAACTACCCATATACCACCACCCCCCCCCCCCAGCCCCGCAAATTAAAAAAAAAAAAAAAAAAAAAAAGAAAAAGAAGTGTCTGGATGCTGATGGTAACCACTTTGAGCACCTCTTGTAATTGCAGAAGTCAAACGTGACTTGTATTCATTTTTTAGTTACCAGTATATATTGAGTATTACAATTTTAATACAGTTTTTTTTCCTTTCTTAAAAATGTGTATACATTTTTTTGGCACCCTCTATATTGTAAATTAATTTCCAACTCAAAGACCAATTAGAGATTGTATTTTTGTTGATATGCACAATACAGGTTACTTGAGTGGACATCTAACCACACAAATGCTATATATATATATAGTTTTTACATATATTTAGGCTAGTTTGGTATGCTAGTGTATTAGTCATTGTCCTAACAACTAACCCTAATCTTAATGGCAAAGGTTAGTTTCTTGCTTTTAGCATAGTCCTTGCAGGTCAGGCAGCTCTCTTGGTGAGCTTTTCTTCAACAGAGTTAGAAATCAGTGCTGTTTCTAGTTCGCAAATCACCATGTTTGAAGTTCTATGCTTCCAGCTAAGTATTTAGGAGAGTCAGCTTGGCAAACTTGCAGCAATTCTTTACTGCCCAAGAGTAGAATGTGGCACATCAGTTTTGCTCACATTCCCATTGATAAGAAATCCATTCACATGATCCTAACCTACCCTAGGGACTATGGTCCCCATGATTGCCCAGAAAGAGCAAAGAGTATGGCCAGTGCCTTGCATTGTCTGTTCCATCTGCCTTATCTCATGTAACATTGTATTATGGCATTTCTCCCAAATCATTAAATATTCTTCAAAATTATGATTTTTAATAGCTACAGTTTCCCATCAAATGTAATACCATTCTTTAGTTAAGCATTCCAGGGAGTTCTGTGTACAATGATATACATCCTTCACTCCAAAGTAATTTCCTAAAACCAGCTAATTTTAGGTTTTGGGCATTTAGTTTGCTATTTATTTAGAAATGTTAGGATGCTAATGTTAAAGATGCAAAGGAAAAAATTTCTATTTTACCACAAACTTTTACAGTTTAAAATCACAGAGGGGCAATGCTACTACCCATGTCCCCAGATGCCCATGTTTACTATAAATGGTTTCCCTGCATCCTCCCATTAGTTTCTATTGTTGTTTCTTTTCATTGATACCCATGTATTTGCTTGTTTCTTAGGCATCCTCTCGTCTTGAACCCAACTAATCTTAGATGTATACTGCTCTGTTTTTCCATTTTTGCTCTACATTTCAGCTCCCACCTTTGCCCTTCCTCAACCCTTCCACCTCCAGAGGTGCTGAGCTTGCGCCAATGTTACTCCTCCCCTGAGTTTTTGCCCATAGGGACTTCGGATGGTGAGGAAAAGAAAGGGCATGCACAACCAAGCTAATAGGACTCATTTATTTATAACTTTCAGTGCACTGTGATTTGAGGCAAATGAATCATTCCATTTTACAATTAAATGTAAAGTATGCGTGTATGTGTGTGGTGTGTGTTTATCTCCACTAGACTCCAAATTCTGTTCTCTACATAGAAATTATGTAGGCAATAAAAATAGCTTCCCCGTGGCCTTTTGGAAGGGAATAGGTTAATTTGCTTTAGAATACTTTATCTCAAAATGACTGGTTCCAAGCCAAACTCACTACAGCTTTTGGATTTATCAAAGTGGGCTAGTAAAGGGAAAACCAGTGAAGGGTCATGCACAGCCAACCCTGATTCTGTTTGGCTGTCACAAAAAATCCAGGTATTCTCACTGGTGCCACAACTACCTTATTCACCTGACCCTTTCTCTTTCATTTTCTAGGGAGTAGGGTAGAATATTTTATAAGCATTTCGACTAAGAAACTTAGGGAAAAACATATCCAAAGAACATATCCATAGTCCCTAGGGTAGGTTAGGATCATGTGAATGGATTTCTTATCAATGGGAATGTGAGCAAAACTGATGTGCCACATTCTACTCTTGGGCAGTAAAGAATTGCTGCAAGTTTGCCAACCTGACTCCTAAATACTTAGCTGGAAGCATAGAACTTCAAACATGGTGATTTGCAAACTAGAAACAGCACTGATTTCTAACTCTGTTGATATTTGAAACCTGGCAACAGATGCATTTAGAGAGCACCTATTCCTTATTCTACAAATTCTAGTCTAAATTTCTGGCACTAACTAGTTATGTGACTAATTGTTTGGACTCTGGCTGGAGAAAATTTTAGTTTGGTGCCATTGTTTACTCTAGCGGAATTCCTGGTTGCTACCAGATCATATATCCCAGTCAGTGTTTTCCAGGAATGTGGGGTCCCTAGGCTGGACTGAATTTTATTTTACATATTTGCCTATGACCACAACTGTATATTATAGTAATTCACTTTCTATTTGGCCTCAGAGATTCTTAATCTGAACTTCAAGCTATCCAAACCTAACTTTAAAATCTCTTTCTCCTTTGTAGAAGTTTTTATTTTCTCATTAATTTTATTTGCATCAATGGTGAACAGGCCAAAGAGTTCTAAAAAGGCTCGTAATGAAAAACTGCTCTAGAAGTTCCTTGGGACTGCAACCCCAAAGCCCTGCCCTTATCCTGGACCTATTTTTCTTGGTTGGTTGGTTAGTTGAAACTAAAGCATACTTACCAGCTAGATCTTAAGGCTGGTACTTTGGTGAAGTTGTCTTCTTTCTTTCTTTTTTTTTTCTTTTTTGGTATGTGGGTAGCTCCCTGGCTGGGAATTGAAACCAGGTCACAACACTGACAATGCCAGCCAGCGCCCCACTGAAGCCTTAAGCCACTACACCATCAGGGAACTCCCTGAGGTTGTTTTCTTTACCTATGACTGTAACCTGACACTTAGATTGGTCTTCCTAATGTGCTAGTGGCATATTTGATAGGGCTCTCTTCATTTGGAATCTGCCTCTTGTGTGAGTCAACAGAAAGTATTTCCTCTTTTTGTTTCCAATTGAGTCTTCCCTAGTAGACTCTGGTTTCTTATTTAAGAAATACCTCCAATTTTCTTGCCCTGGAGCCCAGTGAGTAATCAATCACCTTTCCTGGCATAGTTATCATCTTTTTCATTTGGGTAATTCATTCTGATTCTCCCAGAGGAGTGACCCCTTTCCAATATCTCATCATATCGTTTTACTTTAGTAAAACTCTTCAAACAGATAGTAGGAGCAGATTCATCCCCAGATGAATCAGTTATTGGAGTTAGTAGACAAGAACTTTCAAGTAATTATTATAAGTATGTTAAGGAAAACACAGGACAAAATGAATAAAATGGAAAAAAATTACATCATAGAATTGAAATCTGTCAAAAATAATCAAATGAGCATATTATAATTGAAAAATATATGTGAAATTAGCAATCATTGGATGACTTTAACAGCAGTCTGGATATAGCAGAAGACAGGATTGATGAACTCCAAGACAGATAAATAGAAACTATCCAAATTGAACTACAAAGAAAGACAGCACTGGGAGAGGGGAAGCAAAGAATATAAAACAACATGTAGCATACAATCTAACATACATGAATTTGGGATTAGATCCTGACCTCTAATTCCACAGCCTCTCCCTGTTTTCCTGGTCTATGGCGTCTGTTCGGGCCCCATTTGCCTCTATATAGGTAAGCAATTTTGGTCAACCATTTCAATGAGACAATCTCTATCATTCTCAGAGACATGGTCACTTGAATGCAAACAAACAAAACAAAAACACAAAACAAAAACAACAGCAAACAACAATAAAAACCCCTAAAACCAAAACCAAAACACCCACTATCAACTTCATCTCCTCCCCTCTCCAAGCCACTAAGCATTGCTGGAGAAAGCCAAAAAGCCTTTCCAAATTGTGTTAGGCTGACCAGACGTACTTTTTTAAACATGATAAAAAACAAGAGTACTGTCCTTTTACAAATGTTATGTATGATCAGTCTAGTCTCACTGGATTTATTCAAGGTGTCAGTCCTGTTTAAAATGGTATGTCTGGTCAGCCTATGAGTACTTTGGGGGCTTCCTCTGATGCTAATATCCTCACTTCTCTGCAAATCAGTAAGGGTGTTCCAATCCTAAAATATCTCATTCTTTAACTTCTAATGTTTTGTTTCTTCATCACACCTGTAAATATAAGTACCCTTTACTTGGTGTCACATATTTTAGTTTTTATTCCCTAAAAATTAGGCTTTGTGACTGCGTATGAGTTAACATAGGCCTCAGGTTGCTACCTTTAGAAGGGCCTGATTAGGTTAGCTCTTCACTAGAGCCTGGGAACTAGGCTTTTGAAAAGTTCCTTACTTTTTGATAACTCTTTTGCCTGCTTAGGGCCCTGAATGCCTGCTTTCCTTCTGGGAGTCTAGGAATTTGATAGTTATGGATTTGGTTTTTGTGCATACATGGCCAACCCCCAATAAAATCCTTCAATTCTGAGTCTCAAGTGGGCTTCCCTGGGCAGAAACATTGCATATGATAAAAGCCTCTGTAACAGATTCCACGTGACGCATCTTTTTCCTTGCTGGTCCTGTTGTATAGCCTTTCTCTAATAAACTAGGGCCTCTAGTCCTGCAAGTTCTTCTAGCAAACCCCCAAATGTGTGGATGGTTGTGATCTGACAGTCCTTTGCCACCCTTCACTGAAACTGCTCTTGAAGGTTGATCTTTTTCTTAAATCTGGTAGCCTTTTCTCAATCCATAACATCTGTTGACAATATTCTTGCTTTCAGAACTTTCCTTTGCCTTCCAAAAGAATACGCTATCCTGGCCCTCCTACCTCATTCATTCAGCATTTATTGAATGCCTGTATGTGCACAGCATTGTGCTCAGTATACATTAGTGAATGTCATAGTGCAGCATATGGTCTAGTGGGAGAAGACAAAAAGCAGATGGTACATGTTGAGAAAGTACTGTGTTTTAAGAGTGATTAAAAGGGGGGATGCATTTCAGAATGGTGGTGAGTCAGTAGGCTGGTCTGTGGAGATAACATTAAATCAGGATAAAGTCTGTTTGGTAAGAGACCAGAAGAGTGCATTACAGCTGAGAATAGCAAATGTTTAAAAACCCACTTGGCATCTAGGTTTCAAAAGAAGCCTGGTGTGGCTGGACCATTGTGAGAAGCAGCAGAAGTTGGAGGGTTGCATGATCCAGGTCACTAAAGAGCTTTGTTATATTCTTTAGAACTTTATGTTTTAAGGGCATTGGGAGGCCAGTAAAGGGTTTAATCAGCCAAGGTATCTTTTAAAAAGATCATTCTTAGAATTATAGAGAATCGACTAGAGTGGGTTAGGAGGCTAGCGCCTACTTTGGAGATTGCAGTGATGTAGGTGAAAGATGATGGTGATCTGGGTCTGAGTGATAGCAGACGAGATGGAAAGGAGTAAATGGACTTTGAAATATGTTCTGTAAGATTTTAACCACCCGTTTTCTATCTTCTCTCTCCCTTGGTGATTATATCCACTCCTGTATCTTTAACTGTCACCTCTAGGCTATCATCTATTACTTCACAGGGTTAGAACAGTGGTTCCCAAACTTTTTCCACTTGTGTACCCCTTTAAAACCCACTTCTATTAATTGTATCCCTTGTTTTTAAAACAACTGTTTTTAAATACTGACACTTTTGTTCAGTGCCTATCTTAATGTGAAATAGTGGAAATGAGGTAATATGTTAGAAAAGAAAAATTACTACACCAAAAGTACAAACCACAAATTTAATTTTACAATATCTATTAACAGTTAAATATTTAAAATGATGATCAAGTATTTAAGAAACTTTTGTTAGTAATATTTGTTATCCGAAAGTCTGCGATAATTGTTATGAAGATCACTAGCTGATTGAAACATCATTAGTGAGATCGTTGAGCTTGCTTTGATGCACTGAGTTTCTTGAAATCAGGCTCAAGAGATGCAAGATGCAGTCTTAAATCCGGACTTGCATTAAGCTTGTTGTGGTACTTTTTTTTAATGAAGGTGTAGGAAGAAAATGCTTTCTCCACTAGTTCAGTATTAGTGAATAGCAAGAGGTATTTGAGTGCCTTCTCAATGAACTGTTTGTATTCCTCACTGACATCTACCCAGAAGGTAATAAGATGCTTTCTTTTAAAATCACAATTTAAAGAAGAATCAGTTGAAAGTTCGATTACCTGCTCTTTTTCATTGATTGATAGTTTAGCGTCTTTGAAAAATTCATTGAAAAATTCTCCAATCCAGTTGTTTCCCACGTTGAGGGAAATACTTATAAAAGGACATTTTAAGACCTTGCAAGTGACTTACAATATTGTCTTTCACATTTTGGGATAGGTGCAAGTCATTCTCAGATAAGATATTCAGAATTTTAAAAACTTTAGGCTGACCTCTTTCAATACATGCTTTCCAAAAGTGCAGTTTTTAAATCATTGACTTAATTTTGTCAATTACTTTGAATATAGTGATAGAGCTGTTTTGAAGTCCCAAGTTGAGTTTGTTTATATCTAGAAAAATATCTGATAACTATGCAAGACTTTGAAGCCAATTACTGTCCTCAAACTTTGGAGCTAGAGGGAAACGATGGCTTCACAAAATACCTGGACTTCATGTCTAAGTTTAAACATCTGTGTAAGTACTCTGCCACAAGATAGCCACCTTACCTTTGTAGGCAAAAGGAATGTGTTGTGAATGCTGTTCATTTCTTCACACAGTGCTTTAAACAATCTGGAGTTGCATGGTTGTGACTTAGTAATACTTATAACTTTTACAGCCTCATCAAGAACATCTTTCTGTTTACTAGGAAGAGGCTTGGATGCAGCAACACTTTGTCTACTCCTTGGTACAGGGGGAGCTACTTCCTTAATTTGGCTGCATAGGCCTCTAAAACAATCTGACATAGGTTTGCCTCTGTCAGTGCATACACCGTAACAATTCAACCAATGTCCTTTTCAATGTAATAACCATTAATTGCATTAAAAGTATCTTCACCTGTGGTACACTCTGTCAATGGGTAACAAAGCAACAGGTTTTCGTCAATTTCATTTCCTACCAAGTAACTCACAATGACGAGCAAAATAGATAAATCAGCAACATCTACACTTTCATCTACTTGGATGGGAAAGAGTTTACTTTTTCTAATTCTGTCTCCTACTACAGCTTCAACATTGTCAGAAATTTTCTAAATTCTTTGAGACACTGTATTATTTGAAAAAGAGATAGCATTGATTTTGCAGATGTGCTCTTCCTCAGACATATAAAAAAAGGTGTCCTTAAGGAGAAATTAAATCTTCAGCTCTGGTGTGGTTTTTACCACATTTAGCTATGTGATAATGAAGCTTCAACTGCATTCTCATTGTCTTTCTTTCCTGACATATATGAAGTAACAGACTTTTCTAAGTGCTAAAAATAATGTATTTCTTGGTTTTATACATAGGATGTTTAGTTTCTAAATATTGCATGAATAGAGAGGGTTTCATGCAACCGTTGGATAATATTTGCCCACATGCAATACACAAACGCTTAGGACAGTCGTCATCACCTACAAATGAAAACTCGTATTTAATATACTCTTCAGAGTACCTCCTTTTCTTCTGTGTATCTGAGGCATGCACCTTTTTACTGTCTCCCAGTGTGGGTGTACTTGTAGCTGTAGACATGTGTTGAGAAGTACTTGGTGATGGGATATAATCCATATCCAGTTTTGGTTTTTTAACTATTCCTGTTTTCAACCACTGATGCATAGCTGACATGCTTTAAAATCACTAACAATAAGAACTGAAACTGTTAAACATTAAATAAAAATACTACTATACTTGAAAATAATCACGATTAAAGACAACACACTTACTTTTACTCAGTCAATAACTAAACTGATCTGTCTGGCTACAGATGTATTTATGTTTGGGGAAGTTCTAGAAATGTCTCAATGGATTGTTCTGAAACTGTGCATAATGATTGGTAGGACAGCGATTTGGGGTAAGGGTTCATAGTCATGCCCTCACCAATCATTTGCTAATGTGATCTAATTTTGAAGTGTCTCTGTTAATGGTGATTCAAACTAACATTTATTGTTCCATAACTAATGTTTTGCGTTTTCTTACTTTACTTGTTTTTTCACAATTACTGATTGTTTTTCATGTACGCCTAAATGGCCCAGCACGTACTCTCAGTGGCACGCATATTGCCACTTGGGAATTGATGCATTAAAGAGTATGAAAGACTCTAACCCTATGACCCTAATCTTGATGAAAGCCATTGTTTCACATTTTCAAAGGAATAATGGTTACATTTCAGAAATTTAAATGGTTCTGAAGCCATAATGCCTCTGCCACTATCAATGTGATTTTGAACAAGTTGTTTCACTTCTCTGTACCTCCATTTTCTCATTTGAAAAATGAGGATAATGCATTACCTACCTCATAGAGCTGGTGTGAGAATTAAATGAGTTAATACAAAAAACATTTGGCACTAGCTTGCACACACACAGTGATCGATCAACATTAGTTCTATTTTCAGGACTCTACAACTTCTCTGTCTCTGTATGGCACAAACTGAACTGCCTCTAGCATCCAATCTATCTCATCCAGTTGATATTTCCATTTCCATCAATGGCAATAACTAGGATTCCAAACTGCAGTCATATTTGACTCCTTGCTCTCAATTTCCTTATTATACTGCAAGGAGAAACCTAAAATTAGATGGCTCCAGGTAATACATTTTCACTTCATATCTGAACAAAAGTGAAAGTTATAGCTTCTTTTATTCATTCAACAACCAATACTGAGTACCTATTATAAGAGTTAAACAACTGGACTAAGTTCCTACTAAATTCTAATAATTTGTCCTTCATATACAATTTCTGCCATTTGATCTTCACAGGAGTATATTTGAAGTTCCTCAACAATCTTGATAGGAAATTAAGGGAACAGTCCTCTTCAAAATCAAAACAGAGTTTCAAAAGATCCTTAGTAACTGAAACAAATGAAACCATTGAAAAGTATCTATGCATGCTTTACTATTTCAAGGTTACCAACCTTACCAGTTCAATTATGGGTACAAACAGGGTTCAAAGGCAGTGCTATCAAAGCTCAGTGATAAGGAAAATGGTGCAAGCTATCCATCCCACAGTAACACTGGCCATTCCTATCCTCCAGTACTGCACCTTTATGCTTAGTGAATATTACTGAAATAGGTGGCATCTATTAATAGTGTGCACTTATTTTGGTTTTTATTTTGAGTATGAAATATTAAATAACTAACTTCTGAAGTTGTTCCTTTCCATGGAAATTTAATTACCTGGTTTTGGAGCTCATTTTCTCTTCTAGGTCTAAACTCTCCAGACATCAATGACTGACAGGGAATGAGATGAGTGTACAATACTAAGTCACAGATACTACAGACACAGGCCTTGCCTGTAAGACACATAATGATGTATACCAAAGAATTTATTGTAAACGTAGTGGCAAATACACACTGAAGATAATCATCATTAAAAAGGAACTAGAAAATTACACACGTTTGAAGTATGTGCTTTTTTCTGCCACCTTTAAGTTATGGCTAGTACAAACATTTTAAGTACTGAAATACTTAATGGGATGGTCCATTTTCACATAATTCATGACTGAATTTTCATCTTAATTTTTAAAGCAGTTGACCATGAATTTCAGTTTCAATTATTCTGTTTTTATCAATTCCGTAATGATCTGTAGAATCTTGTCATCTGAGTGGAAAAAAAAAAAAGTAAAACAAACCATGAACAAATTCATTACCAGCTAATTTTCTGATGTATACACATTTAAACAGGTATACTTCACAACACTAACACCAGCAATATTCACTATAAAACAGATGCCTACATAATTTATTGCCCTACAAATATTATTTTAATTATTGCTATAGTTATACAACTACTTTGACAAAAAGTAGGCTAAGGCCCGAAAAGATGATATAATATAACTGTTAGTCCTTTTGAAAGGAATTATTTCTTCAGTGTGTCTACACTTCCACAATACGGACAAGTTTCTCCATGTTTAGTCATAAGGAAAAAAAATTTTAACAGGGAAGTGCTCTTAGGTATCATTAGAGAAGTGACAGACCTCTCTACACAACAAAGTAATCCAATACTAATTAATTAGACAAATAGACAACAAAGGCTACATTATTTGCTAAGGAGGTTTTGTTAACAGCTGCTTCTAATTCTAAACAGTTGTGCTGATATTGTTACTTCCACTCTTTCAATGGTTGTAAGAGAATGCTCTGGGTTCAATGGTTGCAATGGGGAATTCTGATAACTGGGCCCATGGCCTGACAGTCAGGTACCTGGTAGCAACAGTGGAATAAAAAAAAAAAAAAAAAAAAAAAAAAAAAGGAAAAGGAAGGTCACTTGCTGCAAGGGGGATAATTGCAGGTCTAAAAAGACTCATGATTTTTATCAGGAAGAGTAGAGTAACAGAAAGCACAAAAGGAACTTTAGCTACTTCTTTTGCAAAAGATTGGCATTATATCCCAACTTTTCTTATGATGTCCATAAAGAGAGTACACAAATGTACTTCATCCTTCCTCCCAAGTCAAAAACATATGCTTCATCCAAGAGTTAGCTCTGCTTTCTCTCTTACGGCAAAGAGAAACACTGAAATCATTTTAAAATTCATTGTTCTTAATTTAAGAGTTGAGGTTCAACCTATCCTTTATATAATGTTAATTCCTTATAAGGCTGACTTGTAATGCACACAGCTTCCTAAAAAAAGAGCCTACTACATGTCTTAATGTGTCAAGATCTAAGTTTTTATCAGTATAGGAAAATTAATAGTTTAATGCTATGCATTCACATTCAGTTATACAAATAAACACTGAGTGTGAGGCTTCAGGGTAGTAGCACTAATTAGTAGCTCCCCAACTTTCCTGACAATGAGAATTAAATAGGATACTTGTTAAATACAATCATACTGAACCCACTAATTAATTCTTAACATCATTAAAAGCAGAAAAACCAAACTTAAGTGCTTCTTGACATGATGCAAGGGGAAGAATATAGCACCAACTAGAAAATAATTGCTTTTCTAAAAACCTGATTTGAATCAAGCTTGTAGATATAACTACCATTTTGCAGGAAATACAGGGAATAGAGAAACTCATTAAATCAAAGCACGATTATGCAACCCACCACATCCTGAAGGGGGGAAATTCTACCAGAAAAATAATTGCATTTACAAAGAAGGATGGAGGTTCCCTGGTGGTGTAGTGGCTAGGCTTCGGCGCACTCAACACCGCAGCCTGGGTTTAACTCCCAGGCAGGGAACCACCAAAAAAAAAAAAAAAAAAAAAAAAAAAAAAAAAAAAAAAAAAAAAAGAAGGATGGTAGTAAAGGGCAAGTGTTATAGATTAAATGAGACTAAAAAAAATAATAACACAGCCACAGACCTCTCCCACAGAGGAGATTCAGTATGTCTGGGGTAGGTCTTTGGACTTTGTATTTTTAACAACTGCCAGGATGATTCTGATGATGCAGCCGACTAAGTGGAAACCCAGAGGAGTCCACTGCAGATTTCTGTTAAAGGATAATGCACTTACTTTATACAGACTAATAGCTCTGCATCTGTGAGAATAGTAGAGAGAAGTTGCTGGGAACTTCACAGAAAGTCCCTTATTTGCATTTTTTAAACTGTATTATTAGTTTACTAGTATGCAAAGTTTATAATGCTCAATTTTATCATCTTTTTTTTTTCTGTGAAATGGCCAGAAATTTTGAAGTGAAGACTAGAAGAGGAAGGAGTAAACTAAAAGAATCTTAAGAGAATTAGGTTGTGAATAAAGAAGAATTGTCTATGAGTCCGATGGAATTCAGTATTAAATACATTTTATTAGAACATTTTTAATCACTTGGAATTTAAGACTTCAATGTGATATACAGTGTACTTTGATGTTTAAAAGTATGCTGTTTTTTACCTATATTATAATCAAACACTTACTTTCAAGGGACATCTTAGGATTTTCAAGCTTTTTTCTTAAAACAGAATCAATGAGAACTCTTAGCTGCTTGAAAATGACAGCAATCTTTACAGGGGCCTATGGAGAAGAAATGACAAAACTGGACAAAGTTAATCCCCGGGGGTGTGAATGTGTTTAAATAAATCAAGGTAAGCACGTATACCTTACAATCTGCCTCCGCACATCTTGGCCTTAATATAAAACATGATGATATTCCCAAGTTTGTTTGTAAAAATACAGGCACGTTACTTCCTGTAGCTAAGCTACGTAAACCTCAATTTCTTCGTTAAGTATCCATAAATTTGATGAAGTTTTTTTAAACAGCCTTATTGAAGTATAACTTACTTACAAACCACAAAATTTTACTCATTGTGAAGTATACAATTTAATGATCTTTAGTAAATTTATAGAGTGGTGGAACCATCCACAATCCAGTTAAAGAACCTTTCTACCCTCAACCTCTTTGTGAAACTGTATATATTCTTAAGTTGCATTTAAAATGTAGCTCTCTAGTCTCAGACAAACAGCAACCATGGTATACCACAGGAGAATGTATTGGGTTGACTTAATTTATTAACAATTGATGAATGTTGATGGGGTCACAGAGAAATAATCTTACTGCTGGTAGCACTGATTGGCCTAATTTTTCCAGAGAAGAATCTGACAATATGCATTCAAGCTATGAACCTATTGTCTTTTTACAGGTGGCACAATGTAGCAGAAAGAATCTTGCTCTACCAATAATAATCTGTGTAATCCAGCAAAGTTATTTAACTTCTCGCTGAGCTTAAGCGCCTATCTATAAAATCAAAAAGGTTTGTTAGGGTATTATATTTGGGATAAGCCATGTAAACTTAACAATTGAAGTACACAGCACATGGCAAGTTGTAATTGTTATTGATGATAACTGCAGTCTGTAATAGCAATATAATTTGATTTACAAATTTAACATTTAAAACCATGTAGGCAAGAAAATATAAAGTCTCGTACTTTAAGTCAAATTATAGGATAAAATCATGCAAACTCCAATAAAATAAAACAAAATAATCTACCTCAATGGTACCAGAAGTAGAAATTTTAATGTAATCAGTAAGATCAGTTGTAGCAGTACCTGAAAATAAATCCAGCCATCAACAGAAAGAAGACGTTCCCGGTGTTGAACTTCTATATCACCACCAAAAAGTAAAACTGGGAAAGGGGTTATTAGTGTAGTTTCCCTCAAATAGACTCGGGCATACCTTATCTGCATAAGAATAAATAGAAAAAAAAACTTCATAGCCTAAAAATGCAAGAAATTCATTTATCTGTTTCATATGAGCATGTTTCTGTAATTTTAAATCATAAGCTTTGTAAATCTACATGTTCACATTCTCTTATGTGCTTATTTGCCTCCTGTATAGTAATCACACTTTCCACTGGTGCATTTATATTATTAAAAGGCATTTTAATAATTAATTATAAGACTTCATCATATACCTTGAACATAAATGAAACCATCAATAAGCAATTTTTATAATGCTAATGCTGTTGAATAAAAATAAAATTATGGCTAAGTTACAAAGTGTCCTGTTTCTAGACAAATGCTCAGTTACGGCCATTAGTAATAGCTCATGTTTTACATTTAAGTATGATATTAATAAATGTTGGGAATTAGTCAAACCACTTAAAATTATGGATCCTTGTTACTTTTATAAGCTATTATTCAAAATGTTAACTTTTTATACTCCATAAGTATTTGGTATTATCTTAGGTTTCCTTGTGACTCAAACCATTGCCATTATTATATATATTATAGTACTCCTATACCCCCTCTTCTTTGGAACTGCAGGTGTCTTCTTTCCCTTTTGAGACTATCCCTTTAGTGAAATCCCTCAGGGAATTGCTACATTATTAAAGAATATCTCTTTCCTATAATTAGCTTTACTTCAAGTAGAGAAGATGATTGTCACTGTAGAACACTTGGTATTTTTCTTTCATTAAATGAAAGAAATAAAGTTGTTTTTTTTTCATTGAGAAACTATGTACATCTTGATTTCAAATAGGAACAGAAATGATTAGCCTCTTTGAGAACCAAATAACAGGAGACTCTCAGTTAACGGGCACCTGTACTGGATAAATGTAGTATTACTTGTTTTTTTGCTAGTTGCTTGAGAGTGCCAGCTGTTTGAATTCCAGTTAATGGAGAGTCTACTGTAATAATGCTATAAATACCAGAATTTAAGAATGGGCACTTTACCTTCTCTTGGTATAAGAGCCATCCATAGGTTTGTAAATCTCGATTTACTGAGGATGGATGTACTTGTGCTTTGCCTTGGGCTGTCTCCACAATGCAAGCCAATTTTTCTGTAACATCAACTGATTTTGTATAGATTATCTTCCCCACATTGTCATACAGTCCAGCAGCCAGTACAGCTTTAAGAAGGGCAATTTCTTGGAAGGAAAGGGTCTGTGAGGCTTTGTTTCCTTCCCAGCCATTAGAAGTTGTGGATGATGAAAATCCTGCTGCCTTAACCAACTTGATTAACTCCTGCTTTACATCCTAGATTGGTTTATGTTAAACAAGAGATACAATAATAATTGATTAAAACAGAGAAATTATCAAATAACACTGTAATTTAATTACTGTTCCCAATCAAAATGCCAATTATTATTTAGTTAACTACAGCCCAAAATTAAGGAGGAAAAAATGATACTTGAAGTCAAGGATTAAATACAGTCATCTGTTTCCATCACCCCAAAACTTTAGATGTCATAAAAAATAGGGAAGTTTAAAATGTGAGAGCAAAAAAAGGTACCTGAACATATTTTCATTTAGTATATTTACTTAAATAGTAGCTTTTCTTCTGATGTTTTTACTCAATGAGAACATCACGTAGAGAATAATATTGAGAAAGAATTAAAAAGGAATCTTGATCTAGACCTCAAGTACCTTCATTTGTCTCTGGGAATCTCACTTTAATTTCCTAAAGACCTCTCACAAAGCTTATTATTGGCAACTTCAGTTAATCTAAAATTGTTGCCTAAAATATTTTTCTACCTTTAGTAGTGCCAATCAGGTAAAATACTACAGGAAGGATAAACATTTTTCAAAGCAAACAGGATACAAGTGATTAGAAGGTGACGTTTACATTTAGGATTTCCTTTAGTTTTGGGGCTTAAGGGATTTAATTCCAGGGGAGAAAAGACATCACAGGTTTGGTGAAGAGATTGAAAACCCTGCAGCCCAGGGGAGGTGAAGAAACGCCTCATAGAAAGAAGGGGGTGAGAGGCAACTTGGAGGTTGGGAAGAAGTGGAGGAGAGACAAATGAGTGTTGATGAGCTCTCTGTATCTTGAACCCTAGTCAATTGCCCCAGAGATGGCTATTTCTGGTTTTTTGTTTTTCTTTTTTTTTGCTTTTTGGTATGTGGGTAGCTCCCTGGCTGGGAATCGAACCCAGGCCGCAGCGCTGACAGTGCCACCGCTGAAACCTTAAGCCACTACACCATCAAGGAACTCCTATTTCTGTTTTAAGAAGGACAAAGTTCATTCCACTTAAAGAAGTCCCTGCTGTCATCTTGGCAGTATTTAAAACCACAAAAAGTAGTGGGTCAAACATGGGAATAAAATAATTTTTATCTTTTAAAACATGAACATAGAATATGGGAATTAAGGGGGACATGCACAAAGTTTATTTTCTGAATACTTTTATAAGCATGTCTGTACTAAACACCTTTTCCCATACACCAAGAACAAAAAGGTAAGTATTTATGGAGGAGCTCTGCTTTTTAGAACCACCGGTCTTTTCATTTTAACTACACTTCTACACTCTCTCCTCACACAAATTATTCTGGTCCCGAACAGCCATCAAAACCTGAGTGATAAAGTGACCAGGTTTCCCTTCCTAAGAGCAGATTTATAAACCTGGTTGGTTACAGTCAGCCACAGGGTTTGATGCCTTGGATGCCTTTTCAAGACTATCATCCCACACTGCAATTAAGTGGCTGGCTAATATTTAGGAAAATATAAAAGAATTTCACTAAAAGGAATCAGCACTTTTAGGAAAAATGGCTGATTCTAAGTTTAGAGGGTAAAATGCACAAGACAATCCTGAACATATTGTCATACCCCAAACAAGAAAACTATCTAAGACTGCTTAGGTTATAGAAAAAGGACTCAGGGAAAACCTGAAAGGGCTCTCACTGATCAGAGGGGAAAACGTGAATACCAGAAATTAATAGCCACAGAGAACTGAAACATATAAAATTCATTGATTACTTGTAGAAATGCTTGGGAATCAACTCATAAAAACTGCTAGATGAAGAGAAAGACTCAAACATTTATCCTAATTTCCTTGTACAAACTATATCTCAGGGTATCTAAATGTTGATGAGGAAAAAGTTCTTTATGAAAGAATTCTAGCTAACAAGTAGAATTAGAATTGCACTATATGGCAACCTCAATGAAACAATGGGTCTGAGTGTTGTTAATGGGTGCTAAAATCATTACATGAAAAGCAAATGGGGAACTTTACAATGGTTGAATCTGGCTGATACCACTGATAAATTTCAATATTACAAAAAAGGAGACAACTCCAAAAAAGAAGAAAAAAACAAAAAACTGAAAAAAGAAGAAAAAAATAAAAACCTGAATTGGATTAAACCTCTATGGAAAATATAGGGCACAGAAGAATATGCTAAACAATACCACAGGGATATAATCAGACATATCCAGAATGTAGGAAACTCTATAGCAGGGGTGTCCAATCTTTTGGCTTCCCTGGGCCACATTGAAAGAACTGTCTTGGGCCACATAAAAAATACCCTAACAATAGCTGATGAGCTAAAAAAAAGGTCTGTGCATTTTTGTAATGTTTTAAGCAAATTTATGAATTTGTGTGGGGCTGCATTCATTGCTCTACCGGACACATTACCGGTTTCTTAAAAAAATAAAGGGCGAATAAGGAAAAAAGTAAAAGAAGGGTAACTCTAAATTAAGAGACATATCAAGCAAATTTAATGTGTGGACCTTGTTTAGATCATGATCTGACCTAGCTGTAAAAACCTTCACGAGAAAATTGGTGATATTGAAACACTGACTATACGAAGGCTGTCCGGAAAACAAAATTCCAGTCATAAATGCCTGTATTTCTCGTATTACATGGCTGGATACTTTTCGGACAACCCTCATATATTTGATGATGCTTAGGGAATTATTCTTTTTTTAAGGTGTGATAATATTTAAGAAAAGAGTCCTATATTTCAGAGATGCATAACAATTCTGATGCCTGGGATTTGTTTCAAAATAATCCAAAGGGCAGATACTAGAATAATGGCAGTAAAAATAAAATAAGACTGACCACAGCTATGGAAGTAAGACGTGGGTACACAGGAGTTCATTATACTATTCTGCCTACTTTTATGTATGTTGGAAAATTTCCACGATAATTAAAAAGAATGGATTTTCAGAAGAACTGTACATTGTCCCCATATGATTGCTTTTTTTAAAATGAGGAATTGAGAATTAATCTTCCTATGCTGGGCCATCATGAAGACAACCATCCTCATTCCCAAACTAGTGCTATTTCTATGAAATTATGTTGCCTCTTTTAAAAAAAAAAATCACTTCCCAAATATATTATGATTATTCTATACTATTTTAAATCACTGTGTAATACATATAGGTGGCCTATTGGGAGAAACAACAAAACAAAAAATTATAAATATTAATTCAGCAAATGTTTATTAAACCCTTAGTATGTGTTAAGCACTATCTTAGGCATTTCTTTTTCTAAAATAAACCTTTTACTCAACCAAATGACCCCGAATTAGTTGTATTATAACTTACCTCTAGGGTTAAAAGTGACGTTCTATTAAGAAAGTTCCTCCGGCAATATGCTATTTCAGAGCGACAGCCTCCTTCTTGCCGTGCTTTCTTCCATCTACAAAAATAAAACCAACCAAAGTTTGACATGTTTTCTTTTCAAACTCTTTTTCAGAGGTACTGACTTTAGTTTTAAAAAGTAAGCTTTAATTAAAATGTAATCATTTAAAATCAGGAGGGTTCTTGCCTGTTGTAAAAGCTACCAATTGATATATAAAATTTTAACCACACTACAGCTAATTTTTCTGCTTATGTATAACAGTAACTTATTAACTTCAAATATGAGGTAATATACAAGGGCTGTCTGGAAAAAACCCTGCCATAAATGCCTCTATTTTTCATATTACCTGGCTGGATACTTTCCAGACAACCCTTATACATAGAATGATACAAAGTACATTCTTGTTAAAATTTAGGAAGGATTATAAAACTATGAATCTCTGAAATAATTAATAACTTGACAGATGAGTAACTAAAAATAAGTATAAATCTTTGATGTATCTTTTTAATTAAAGTCAAAAATAAATTTTTTAAAGGTAAATTAACCTCAGGTTTAATAACACCCAGATTATTTCTTTACCCTAAGTATGCATTGTAGATTGTCAGGTGGTCTGAATCTGCCATAGCCAAAGCTGATTTTGCAAGATCTGCTTCATCTTTTCGACCAATTGGTGTAGTAAAAGGAGACTTCTCTGTCATAACTGCAGCAAGTGTTGCCTATCCAAAAAGAAAACAAACCAATTTATCATTAAAGAGGTATACAGTAACAGCTCATTGGAGCAAATCACAAAACAGTCACACTTTTAAATTGTGTTTCTTCAATACATTTATTAGCTAACATTTTCATTTTAGTTAGTTACTTTTAGTTTCAATTTATGGAACTTTTAAAATATATCACTTTACTTTTATGCCATCTTTGTGAGATAGGAGGTAAGATAGGAGGTAATATCACCACAAGGAGAGAAAAAAACTGAAAGTTTGTGTGATTTGTATTCTATCACACAGTAGGAAGCAATCCCAGAATCATAGCTCTAATATCTTGATTCATAGCCTGCTGAATTTCCATTGCCTGCAATGCTCTTTAAATACTTTTAAAATATGGATTACATAATGACCCATTTGTTGTTGTTGCAGCTTTTCAGATCAACTATCATGGCAGAGGTTAGTTTTTGGACTTAACACAATTCTGGTGAATATCTATGTCTAGTACTAGAGAAAAAGAGACTAGAGTAAGTCATGCTCGCCCTGTTTTTAAACAGCCTTGATTTGTAGTCCCAGAAAAGGCCACAGTTTGATAAAGTTAGAAAGCTGGAATGGCATAGCAGATGGATAAGCCCAGAATTAACATAAAATTTGTTAGTTCTGAGATAATCTGAGAAAAATAGAACTGCTGGTAGTTGCTGGCTCAGAGATAACCCAGAAAAAAGGAAGCAAGTTTTTCATTCTATTTATGAAAGTTTGTGGAGTTCAAAGCTTCCTAAGAATTGTCTACTATGTATTCAATTAAGTAAATATTTCAAGTGGGATACTTGATAGCAAAAGTCTAGATGAACCAAAACCCACTTACAAAACAGTACCTATAATACACTTAAGTAAATGGATGAATATATTTCCTTGTATATAGTTAAATATTCAAAAAGTCTCATCAAGCATTGAGACGTATATTTTTTTTGGTGGTTTCCTGGCCGGGAATTGAACCTAGGCTGTGGTGTTGAGTGCGCCAAAGCCTAGCCACTACACGACCAGGGAACTCCGAGACATATATTTTAATGTTAGCACCAACATTTAGATAAAAATTAAATTAAAAATTATTATTCTCGACTTTTTCTGACTTATTTCATTAGCATGATAATCTCAAGATTCATCCACTTTGTCACAAATGCAATATTTCATCTTTTCTTATGACTGAGTAATATTCCATTGTGTATATGTACCACAGCTTCTTTATCCAGTCACCTATTGAAGGTCACTTTGTTTCCATGTTTTAGCCACTGTGAATAATGCAACAATGAACATAGGAGTACATATATCTTTACAAATAAATCTTTTCATATTTTTTGGGTAGATACCGAGAAGAGGAATTGCTGGGTCATATGGTAATTCTATTCTTAATTTTTTGAGGAAACTCCATAATGTTTTCTATAGCAGCTGTATCAATTTACATTCTCATCAGCAGTGTATGAGGCCCTTTTTCTCTACCTCTGCAACACTTGTTATTACATGTCTTGTTGATAACAGCGTCTCTAACAGGTGTGAGGTAGATCTCATTGTGGTTTTGATTTGTATTTCTCTAACAGCTAGTTAAGTTGAGCATTTTTTTATATATCTGTTGGCCATTTGTATGTCTTCTTGGGATAAGTGTCCGTTCAGGTCCTCTGTCCATTTTTTGACTGGATTGTTTGTTTTTCTGTTGTTGAGTTGTATTAGTTCTTTATATATTTTGGATATTATGCCCTTATTGGAGGTGTTGTTTGCAAATATCTTCTCCCATTTGGTTGGTTGCCGCTTTGTCTTGTTGATGGTTTCTTTGCTGTCCACAAAATTTTGTTTGATATAGTCTCATTAATTTTTTTTTTTCTTTTACTACTCTTGCCTTTGAGGTCAAAATCATAAAATTCTCTCTGAATCCAAGGTCTGTATGTGGGATATAAAACTGAAAGCAACAAACAAATAAGACAAACTAACAAAAAATTATAGACACAGACACAGTTTAGTGGTTACCAGAAGGTAAGGGGGGCATGGGGGTGGCAGAAGAGGATAAAGGGGGTCCAATGTATGGAGACCAAAAGTGACTGAGTGGCAACACAAAATTCAGTCTACAGATGATGTATTACAGAACCGTATGCTTGAAACCTGCATAATTTTATTAACCAGTGTCACCTGAATAAATTTAATAAAAAATAAAAACATTTATTAGTACACAAAGTATGGTTAGATAACAAAATATTATACATATAAAAATGTTAAAAGTTATTTCCAAACTTAATTTCTCAGCCAAAATGATATTTAAAGTGAAGGAGAAATAGCATTGTTTATCTTACCACTGGGTCAAGGCAGCCAAATATGGCACCAAAAATAAGCATCTTGCCAATCTTGACATTCACAGGCAAAGCTGCAAGGTGTTGGCCTAAGGGAGTCAGTTTAGGTTCATTTAGTTCACAAGCTCCAATTTTTCGGAGTAAATTCATTGCATTGCTGATTACTTGAAGTTGAGGAGGATCTAAGGCTTTGGAGAGGAAATCTTCGGGAGAACCAAGATTGCATTTCTGAAGATTGAAAAAGTGATAAATTGGTATTATCAAAAAGAATTAACACTACCCAAAGAGATGGTCAAATTGGAACTGAATGCATGTTAAGTAAAATTTGAGCAAAGAGGATAAATGTCTGAGTAAGGCCATCTTATTCTTTTTTTTTTTTTTTTTTTTTTTTTAAATAATCAGGAGTGTGTGTGTGTGTCTACATTCCTGATTTTTATAGTAAAAAAATTTAAGAACTAAAGGATATTACAGATCTTTTAGACTAGGAAGCCTTCGGTTTAGGCCAGGGTTTTGCATTTTCAGCACTACTGTTATTTTGGGCCAGACATTTTTTTGTTTTAGAGGACTCTGCTGTGCACTGTAGTATGTTTTGCAGCATTCCTGACCTCTACCCAATAGATATCCATAGCATGGCCTCCTTCTCCTCCCAGTTGTGAAAACCAAAAAAGACATTGTCAGTTGTCCCTGGTTTAAGTTACAGACTGCATTTTACTCTATATAAAATATGAGTAACTATGGCAGAAATAAAGCACAGTGGATTTACTTAAGAAAAAGATGGGAGAGGGCCACAGTTTTAAGAAGAGTAATGAAAATACTTGAACATCTACAGCAACGTAAGGTAAGTTTAGGTCTTCATTTTTTTTTTTCCTAGAAAGTGATGAAGAAATAAAAATCTTCTTTTTTCTTTTCCTTAGGGATTACCATAATATGAAGACATAATTCCTCCAAAGGCACACGCAAGATTTCAGGAACAGAATAGTCCATAAAGCCTTCAAATCTGAAAAATAACATAACATTAAATACTTTATGCATTATCAGAAATGCCACACTATACTGATCGTGTGTGTTTAATTTCCAGTGCTATGCCATACCTTTCTCTTGTGTACATTCGGAAGCAGAAGCCATCCCTGACCCGTCCAGCTCTCCCCTGGCGTTGCAGAGCACTTGCTTTACTGACAAATGTCTCGACCAAAGAGCTCATCTGACTGCTTTCATGATACCTAAAGAAATGTTTGAGAAAAGTGTAAGTAGACAATTGACTTAAATCAAAATCTGAATAAGCTGAAAATATTTAACTCTTAAAATCAAGTTAAAAATAGGCCATTATTATGGACCAATATTTTCCAAATCATGTTTCGTATTTAAATAATTTAGCAAACACTGCATACATCTCATACTACCAAATTAAAAGTTCTGGCACAAGAAAAAACCTGTTTAACTTAAACTTTACAAAATTAATGTGACCCTGGAACCTTTTGATTTTAATGAAATGTCTATTAATTATGCAAAAAGAATTCTTTGAAAGAGTTTAAGAAATGCCATTGTGAACATTGTAATTCAACATACTTGTCACAAGATACAGTTAAAACCCTAAAAACATTTCCTCTGAAGGTGTAATTTTAAAAATCAAGGGTTTACTTTGTGCTGGATAGTCATACTCATTTTCAAATATTACTAAAGTTTCCTAATACTAGGGATAGTGAATAAAGAGTATAACAGACTGCTGAGGTGGTCTCATCTATTTATGCAATATAAACATCAAAACATTTATAAATTAATCATCATTTTGTTGAAGATTCAGTTAAGGTTACCTATTATATGCCAATTACTGTAGTAGGCACTTTCAATTATAAAATTTTTTTCCCTATTTACATATGAGGAAACTGGTGATTTAAATCTAACTCTGATTCCAAAAGCCATGTTCATGTTCTTTTTTATAATCCCACAAATAATGCTTTTATAAAACTATTTATTTTACAAACAAATTTAAAGAAATTTGTGTTCTGAATATTTTCTCAGAGAGCACTTTTCTAAAAGTAGCAGTATACTGACACTGCTTATGGTAAAACCCATGACATGAAATTTGACATGTACTCCCACACATTTTCATTTTGAAGTTTCCTACAGTTTCTCTGAGGCTTTTTGCTTTGGACAGAATTTGGACATTTGGAATTTTCCCTATATGGTTCTGTGATTTCTCATAAGAATTCAAGAGCCCTGAATTCTTTTCAGGTTAAAAATGTTTTGATTTGGGAAACTGAAACTTACTTATTTTCTTTTGTTCTTCCAGTATCAATTACAAATACAACATCTGGAATGGTGATACCCGTCTCTGCAATATTTGTTGCTAAAACAATCTGAAGATAAAAAAAAGCCAAAACATTTAGGTAACAACTTTTAGCAATGTGCTATCACTTAAATTACTTTAGATAAGACAGTTTGAGCCAATGAATTTGAAAAGGGAATTTCAATTTTACTTACAAAATTCACAACCTATTTGTTTTTACTGTGTAATTTTGATTTGCTTTAATTAATTCCATGAGCTTGCTAATTAACATTACAAATTTTTATTCCAACAAAAATACCATTCCCCTAATTCTAGTCAGTCATCTTAAAAAAATGACATAAGTAGAATGGGAAACTGAGTCAAAGGAGTTGGATTAAACTGATGGTTTTCTAACTGCTCTGAAAACTCCAGGGGTTCTAAGGCTATGGTGCCTTTAAAGATGAGAAAGTGAAGTTGAGTGGGTTGTCAAAGGCCACAAACATGGTAGCCGTTTAGGGATGAGAACTCTGCCCTCCTGCATTTTAGTCCAGGCTCCTCCTGGGACCTTTGAGTTCCCTAAAGTTCCCTTATTGTGGTCTAAAATTTCCCCATTCTGAGAAAGGGCCCAAAAACTGAGAAATTCTCTTTGCCAACTATCTCTTCATTCAAAAGCCTGAACAGAGGGCACAATGAAAACACTGAGATTTTTTTCCCATACTAATGTTAGTAGACTCTTCATTAACTGAAACTCAGGAAATCAGCATCTCAAGCAACCAGTAAAAAAAAAAAAGAAGAAATAATACTACATTTATTTGGCATGGGTGCCAGTTAACTGAGAGTCTACTGTATTACAAAAACAATCAGGGATGAATAGCATAGAAAACAACAAAGAATCCTCCCTGGATTCAAATAGCTCCTGATATCCAATATCTTTTCACAAGTAACATCTATGCCACATTATTCAACTAGCACTCCTCTAAAAAGTCTTATCCCTTTAATAACATATAATATAAACATTCAGATACTTTAATTTTAATATTGGATTCATTTCTGAGTATGTTAAACTGCAGGGCATCTTAAGTCTGCCATGTACTATAAGGTACTTAATACTAATAACTATGTCTGATGATAAAAAGTTGTAACACTTTCATGAAATCTTCTCAGATGGATCACATATAAACCTGCTGTACTAAATTTTACCTTCCTGACTCCTGGAGGAGGAAGTGTGAATGCTGCAGCTTGATCTTGAGTTGAAAGAATAGAATGCAGAGCTATCACTTTATATCTGAAAGTTAAAATCATAGTTCTTAGCAAGAGTTTCTCTTTAGAAGGCACTGCAAAGAATAACAAAATTTATTTGCAAATAGAAAGCAACTTAAAAATTTTTTATATGAAAAACTTTATACACAAACAAAAGTTCTGTGAAACCCCATATATACTTATCAAAGAGAGAAAATTTAATGTGAATGAATTACATGGAATATCGGGTTTAAAGAATTTAAAAAATGTCTGATATTGAAGTGAAAACCATGACAGCAGTAATAAATTGTAACAAAACAGGTAAACAGCTGATTCCACATGTACGGATGATGTATGGACGAACCTTGTTGGGGTTTTGAACCATCTAGTGGGTTGAGGAGGGGAATCACCATCTTATTCTTAACCACAGGATTCCCTCTGCTTAAACATATTAAGAAAACAGAACGAATACAGATGTAGTACCTAAAGCTTTTAGTAGCTAAAATGCTATAATGAAGATGTTAAAACAAAAACAAACTTGCTTCATCAGGTAAAAAGACTTTGAAAGCTCTCATCAAGAGTTTTAATGAATGAAACATTTTTCTATTTTAAAACGACCAGGACTGTAATAAAGATTTGTAGTTACCGTTCAGAAAAAAATCTCCTCTCAGTCGACAGGAGATCATACAACTGTTGAATATAAGCAAGGCCTGGTAAAAAGATCAATACTGCTCCTTCAATATTTCTGAATTGGGGACTTCTGTCTGAAATTTTTAAAAAGATACAGTAAGAAGGTAAGGAACAGCATAAGATATTAATAACACACCTCCAGTTACTAGAAAAGTTGTATCAAAACGACATCAGAAATGGATAAATACCTAAATATGTAAGAAGTTCCAAAATGAGATCCAGGTTGATTTTATGATGATTCATATAGAGAATAGCATGCTGAGTGCGGTTGCTGTACTTTTGGTAAAATGGACTTAAATCAGCACCTGCTCCAGTCTGAATTGGAATGTATTCCTAAAAGAAACACAATAAAAACAAAAAAAGATGAACAAAAATATTGTCATGAGACAAAAAATGAAAATGGAGGTATCTCATTCATTCAAATTTCTATTTTTCTCATTGTCACGATTATTTCATTAAAATGTAGCAAGAATTCAATTTTTAACAGTGGGAAAAGTATAAGATTTCATCTCTCCTATAATTTAATTTTATCCAGTCCCTGTAAGTATAACAAAACCTTTTATCTTGGCATGTTCATACAAAATTAAAGAACTGAAGGAAAAGCGGAACACTGTATACACTGTCCTGTGGCAACTAAAAAGCAACCAGGCTGAGTGGTCATTACAACTTCAATAAGTCGTTTATATCTGCCTCATTCCTTCTAGATTTTACTTTGGTTGCTGAGTTCCTTCAGTTTCTAATTTCTATGTCTCGAGTTTTGGGGAACGATTTTAATTTTTTGCTTTATTGGTTTACCTGTTTAATGAAAAGATAAAGGAACTTTAACTTTGTGCTTGTCAGATTAGACATATGCATGACATATTGTGGATACGATGAAAATACTGAGTACAATAACACATTTAAAATGCAGGGTAAGTGGCTTCGGTGATACTTCTAAACACATGTCACTGAAACTGATTCTAGGAAAAACTGTGGTTGCCCTGCACAGCTTCACTACAGAGCTAAGTGTGGCTCACACCAGGACAGAGACTGCTAAGAAAACTGCTGACAAGGATCTAGATTTTGGATCTGCCCAACTTGACCACCCATGGTGTTCAGATAAAATAGAAAAAAATCACTACATATTCCTCAGTAATTGATCGTTGCTATGAAACAATAAGTTATCTCTTACTTATGTGGTCTTTGATTTTTTTATGTACACCTATATGGCCCAAAAGACAAAATATCATAAACCAAAGACTAGTCTCTATAAAACAAGGATTAAAGAAATGACCTTTAAAATTTGCTCTTAATCATATTTGTTCCTCTTCTAGCAAATTATACTTGAATTCACTGTGTCAGCACTCTCATGGCAGGTTACGTCCTGGATATCATCATCAGATGTCTTTTAAAATGTTTTCTTTTTACCTGATACTTTTTTATTCCCCCTGCTTTGCTTGTAACATTAATAGTTATTTCTTCCTCTTCTTCCAGAAATTTCTGACAATATTCTGAGTCTTTCTCCAGTACAAAGCCTGTTTCTTCTATTATATCTTCAAGATGAAAAACCTGCATAGATTAAGGCATATAAATGGTGAACTCAGAATTCATTTCAGTAAGCACAATTTTAAGGAGAACAAGGGGGCTGTTACCTTTGGAATGACATTGTTCGGGGCTCAGAGAGGAAGGTGCTCAAGGCTGAGTAAGGGTCTAACAAAATTTTATTCAGAGCATCTGGTGCAGATGGGCTGAGGTTGATGAGTGTCAACCCAAGATCTACTGTAGCAAGGGTTTTATAGGGAGGGAAGAAGGGAGTTCTTCAGAAGAAATACCGCTGTGCTGGTCAAATGGTCACATAGGCAGAGCAACATGTATGCTTTTATCTCAGCGGGTCTTGCTATTCTGAGAAAGGTGTTACTTCCTTCGGAATTCAAGCAGCAGCCAGGCTGGGAGTGGGGTAGGGTGGGTCTTAGCAAGCTTTCAAAGTTTATAGTCATAGAATGCTCATTTAGAATATTAAGAAAAAAACTTTTTTTCTGCATTATTTGGGAATGAAGAACTTCGTTGATATAGATGAGCCTATCCCTAGAAGTTTTGGGACAAATTAATTATGATGTATATTTTTTATATGTGAAAACCAATTAAAGAACAGTCTTGATCAGCAGAACCAAAATGGCAAACATTAAGAAAGGAAGCTTCAAAGCCAAATCTAAATTTGAGAGAAGGGTAAAAAAAGAGTTGCTTATTACCAAACAGCCAGGCTCAAGCTGAAAAGAATGACTTTGATATGGAAATGTGTTTTTACATTCTGTACTTCCTAGGTATATCTTTCAGCAGAATCCTCCCTTCCAGCCCAACCACCCTCAAGGCAGCACCAGTCAACTGATTCCCAAAGCCATCTGCAGGTCCACTCTTGACTTGCAGTGTCCTAGGAATAGTTCTAGGCTCAGACTACATGGGCTTGTCTTCTAGGGGAACTCCCTGGTGGGAATATAGTTTTTGTTCACATATGTATTACAAAGGAAACTTACCTCAACAGGGTAACTTCTTCCTGAAATTCTGAGTATAGGGCAGTGTGTGAAATACGTGGAAAACTTTTCACTGTCTACAGTGGCACTCATTAGAATCAAGTATAGGTCAGAGCGTTTCTGTAAAATTTCCTTCAAGATAATTAGTAAGAAGTCTGACTGGACACTTCTTTCATGAACCTAGTATAAAGAGAATAAAAAATTTATCATATATAAGGTCTAGTAAGAGACTAAAATAATCAAATCTACTAAAGATTAATCAATATTTAAATACAGTCAGTACATGTGGAGGGAGAGGCTGTTATGTTTCGAGTAAGGTATATATTCAGGATTGAAAGTAAAGTCACCCTTTAAAAATGAAGTCAGTAAAAATCAGCATATAATGAAGAAATTGGTTATGAGAGTAGGACTCTACCTTATCAGATGGCTTGCAAGTGTCTGACTGATAAGATTAGGTATCTCCCAAATTTCACTTAGAAGCCAGGGTGACTCCTGAAGTTCTGCCACTAATACCAGGGGTGCCAAAAGCATACACATTTTATTATAAGAGATGTCAATGTTGCTCAAGCTGTAGTCTGTCATACTCAGAAATTTCTGGAAACTGATGGTAACCACTTTAAGCACTTCTTGTAATTGCAGAAGTTAAATATGACTTGTATTCATCTTTTGTTATGGGTATATACTGAGTATTACAATTTTAATACAGTTTTTTCCCTTTCGTAAAATGTGTATACATTTTTTTGGCACCCCCTGTATAAAACTACTGGCACCACAAACAGATGGTTTATCTAATATGTAGAGCAGGGGACTTGACTAGTATGAATCTGACAGGGTCTCTATCAACTGTCCAAGAAAAGGTTTTATTATGCCCTACGAACACATTCATTTTATAATAGTTAAGAGCACTGTAAACCTGCTATAGAGCATAACAGCTATGGAACACTGTCTGAACTTAGTATATGCTGAATGTACTAGTCTATCCTCCAACTCTATGTAATCTGACTTATTTCCACCCCACTGTATACGACTTAAGGCAGCATACAAAGATAGAGTATATCAAGATAACATAAATTAAAATAGGTTTGATCATTCATTCGTTTGGAAGGAAGAAAACAGTGGCTAAGTTCAGTTTCAGGAATCAATTGTTTGGCTTCAATTGTTAGTTTGGTTACTGACAGTATGACTTTAGGAACCTTATTTAAATAACTCTGTGTCTATTTCTGCTTCTATAAAATGAGAATAATAATACAGACTTCATAGAGTGATTGTTACAATAAAATGAGATCATGCAAAGCCTTTAATACAGAGGTCAATAAATTGTAATTATTCAGCTTTATGCTAGATGCTAGGGATTAAAAAATGACCAGAATAGTTCTCCCCATTTCAGAGTTTACAGTGTAGTAAGAAGACACTGTATAGGATGATCTGAAGTTACATATGAAACGTAGCTAATTTGGGTGGTAAGGAAGGCTGCTAAGAGAAACTGCCAATGATGCTAAGAACTGAAGGATAATTTGAAAAAAAAAAAAGGGATGAAGAAAGGAACAGGATGAGAAAGGGAGAAAAAGTGGTCATGGGACACAAGTTGTGCAAAATCTTGGTGGAGAAGGAATCACAGCACATTTCAGGAACTGGATAAACAAAGATGTTACTTTGAGTATGGGGTAGGGACCTGGCAAAAGAGAAAGCTGGAGAGGTACTCAAGGAATCTGCCAGAAGGTCTTGTTAACTACATTAAGGAGCAGTGACTTTACCCTAATGAGTCAGGGCCATGATTAAAAATATTTTTAAAGTAGGGGAATCAAATGGTCTGAGTTGTTTTTAAAAGAGAATGTAGTGCGGGAGAGCAAACAGGAAATGAGATGTTTAATTAGAGGCTTTCCTATTAATGAGAGAGGATGGTGGCCTATATGACAGCAATACCAGTGACTAGGAAGAAAAGGGAATGAGTTTCAGGAAAGCAGAATCAACAGGTCTAGGTGACTGGACTTGGAGGGTGTGGAAGAAAGGAAAAGGAATAATCTTGGATGCTCGTACTTTGGTGGTTGGACCAGGGTATTTATTTATGAAGATCAGGAAAGAGATTTCCTGATGGAAGAAACAAATCTGAGGTGCTTTATCAAATACATTAATTTACCATCAAGATGGTAATTTATATAAATAATGATTTTTTTAAAAAGGAAGTAAAAAATAAGGTAGAACATAAATTAGAGCTAGTAAAAATGTCTATCTTATTAAGCACACCTGGAAGAGGTAGGCAAAAATTTTGGCTGTAAACATACAAGCAGCCAGCAGGAAAAGTTACTTAACTCACACACTGACCATAAACTAAAATAAATCCCACAACCAGTCCTAATAATAAAGTCAAAAGTATTATCCTGAGCATTTAAAAAAAAATCCAAATATGATGAATTCTAGTGCAACATTTCCTACATTTTTATATTTAACATGATGAATTTCAGCGGACTTTTTTCTTACTCTTACTGTATTGTTCAAAGGATGGACAGTATCATACTGAAGCAAAGTTCAGTAAATCATGTCTATAGATTGCTAACACTACACTATCAAAGGACAGCTTCCTGAAGTTGGTCTGGCTTTTAAATTAGGGTTCACTCTGATATACATCTACCAAGCAATTTTCTGATAAATTGGGGCTCCAAGAAAACTTACTGACTAGCTAATACAAATATTTCAACTTACCTAGCAGTAAAAAATTTTCATTATAGATAAATTAGCATTTTGACTTCTGTTGATTCTTGAGGATACTGATAAAATCTAAGTCTTGGCCATGCAAAGGTATGAATGTGACACCCCACCCCACCCCTGCCCACCACCAGCAAGAGCCTGCTCAGCCATATGTCCTCTATCTTTTTGACATTCCAGTGATATAATTTCCTTTCCCATAAAAAAACTCATTAGATAAAAATGACTTCCTATCACTTATTTATTACCAAAATATTGGATTATTTAAAAACATCTTAACCTAAAGTTAAATATATTATGTGGGGAGGGAGGTGGGGGAGAAGGGATGGGGACTCAAATATATGGTGATGGAAAGAGAACTGACTCTGAGTGGTGAACACATACTATAACACATAGATGATGCAATGTAGAACTGTATACCTGGAACCTATGTAACTTTTACTAACCAATGTCACAGCAATAAATTTAACAATAAAAAAATACATTATGGGACACCCAAATTACATACTATAAAACTACTAAAAATTATCTTTTTAGAGACCATCTAATAACATAAATTATGTAATAAATACACATACATGCTAACTATTATATATAAATATACAAATTAAATGTCAACATTGATTTTTTTCTGGGTTATGAGATTATAATTTGTTTTTATTTTTGTATTTTTCTATACTTCTAATATTTTCTTACCAAAAGGAGGAAAATAACCCAATAATCTATATGTAGTTTATTAATTAAAAATCAATAAATGATTGAACTTTTGACTACTGCCTTCTGAGCTTAGTGAATTAATAGACATTCACAAAAACTTTATACTAGGGAAACTTAAAAAATACTTTTTGAATAACAGAAAGGTTATATATCTATTTCTTCTTAAAAAATACATACAAAGCAAATCATCAGGCTTGTATGCCATTTAAAATAATTCTAATGTGAAAGTTTTGGCATAATTCAATTTAAGTGTGCATTTGAATTTGATTCAAATAGGGTCTATTAAAGAAGATGATATATTGATGAAGATTCCTTGTTTTTTATAAGAATCAGAGAAAATCTTTTAATAACTAAATGTAGTTGAGAGGCAGTATATTGCCAAGAACACAGACTGCAGCCAGAATGCCTAGATCTGAAGCCCCAGTTGCAGGACTTACTAGCTGTGTGACAAGCTATTTAAACTCCCTGTGCCTCAATTTCTTCAATGGTGAAATAAAGATATAATATCTACTTCACTGGATTGTTGGAGGATTAAGTGAATTATATATATAAAGTCTTTAGAACAGCATCTAGTCTATAGCAAATGTTATATAATATCTATTAAATAAATCAATTAATACAAGACACAGTTGTTAGAGAATGAAGTAATTTTATATAAAGTATCTGGCATTTAGCAAGCACAAAGAAAACATTGGATAGTATTATAAGTAGCATCTTTTCAATAAAAAAAAGTTGAGAATTTATCTGAACATGACTACAGAATCTACTCACCTCATCTACAATAACATGAGACACATTACTTAGGAGACCATCTTCCTGAAGTTTCCTTAGTAAAACGCCTGTTGTACAATAGAGTAACCTGGTAGATTCACTAGCTCGAGATTCCATCCGGATCTGATATCCACACAAAGAATTCTGAAGGCAGAACACAGGCCAAGATTAGATTCTCACAAGTGATTTGGGAAATAAGTTTTAAAAAATGAAGCATAGGTTCTGAGCCTGCTGCTATGTGAAGTCTAAGTAAATCTATTTAGTGCAATTTATTATCAAAATTTCCCATGGTCTTCAATCATATAAAACTATGTAAAATTTGTTTTGGTAATTTCAAACAAGAAAAACCTCTGTTCTTTTCTTTTTTTGGGGGTGGTGGGGGTGGTGGTTCCTTGGCTGGGAATCGAACCCAGGCCACAGCGTTGAGCACCGAAGCCAAGCCACTATGCCACCAGGGAACCCCTCTCTGTTCTTTTCAAAATGTTGAGATAGAAAGCTATTTATGTGCTTCAAGTAGCATTAATGATTATGAAAACATTAATAGATGTTTAATTTCTTATTAAATTATCTTGGGGTAAAATATCGAGGTACTCAGGAACAGACATTTAGAGCAGCTCTTACAATTTGGTCTATTCTTCTATCAAGATTTCATAAAAGCTGCCACCATTAAAAAGCAGCTGGTATCATACCAGTGGTTCCTGATGGGAATCTTCAAGTCCCTTCTATTTCCATCACATGTTTTTTCCTTCTTCAGACATTCCTTTTATTTGTGTACTTGTCTGTCATTCCCTTAATGTAAGTTCCTTAGAAGACAGAAATTGTTTTTTTCTCTCTCATTTCAAGAGAGAAACCCAAACAATTTCTACATAATTTTTTTTTAATGAAAGGGTACCTATCTTAAAGGTTAGACAAAAATGTTAAGTACCATATCTAGAAAGAACAATTCAAAGTAAAATTAAGCTGAGTTATATGAACTTCGAATTCATATTTGGGTTCTAACAAATTTTATTAATTTCTATAGTTAGCAGTCTCTTTAGTTAAGGTTTAGCCAGTTTTGTACATACTGGCATGGCAAAAGTCACAACAATAGATATTTAAGTACTTTCTGTATTTTTCTTGAAACACAGGGTTTGAAAATAGAATTCTCTTCTACATTGTTTCTCCCTCTGCCCATTTAAAAGAATTAATGAAAACTACTGAGAAATACATTCCACAGAAAAGATCTGCAAAAAGTTGAGGTACATGATAATTAGAGTCAAATTTGTATTTGTCTATTATCGTTGAATGTTTAATTTAGTATGTAACATTTGAGGCTGTCCAGGAAAGTATCCAGCCACGTAATATAAAAATTAGAGGCATTTATGGCCTTATCTGAAGCAGATAGCCCCTGTATATGAATATTCAATTTTTAAACTGAATATATTTTTCCTTTTATATGAGAATTTTAATGACAGAATTACTAATAATCCTTTTCTTATGCAGGAGAATTCAGTAACATCATATATATTAAAGAATTCAGTAACATCATGAAGAGTGCCCAAGATTGAACAACTTGTAATAGTTAAAACTCATAGTTGGTACAGGTTCCATTGGATCCCAAGAACAAAGGTGAGTAATGTTACCATTTACTGAGGTAGAGATGAACATCTTACCCTTCCTCCAGGTCCATTTTCACAGCCTAGTTCATCACACACTCTTGTGGCTAAACTCACTGCTGAAATTCTTCTGGGCTGGGTACAGACAATGTTACATTTACTTGTTCCCCATTCATTTAGAAGCAAATTTTCCAATAGAAAATGTGGTACTTGAGTACTTTTACCACTCCCTGTTTCACCTGCCACAACCACTACCCGGTGTCTTTTAAGAGTTTCAACAATTGAATTCCTGTGTTTGAACACAGGTAACTGTTGCCTTTCCTTTAGAAGTCTCTGGTATTTAGGTGTGCTTTGCAACTTTCTAAAGAGGTTTCTAACAGGTTCCAAATCTTCTGCCTTTTCTGATTCTAAGGACAGTGCAGAAAAATCCTCATCAGAAACTAAATTTTCCCAAGATTCTTCAGGATCTTTAGAGTTTCCTTTCTTATTTTCAGAATGTTGTTGCTGCTGTTGCTGCTGTTGTTTCAATTTATTCAGAAGTTTGGCAATAAAAAGATCACGTGGTTTATTGGTTTCCATTTTATTTAATTCTTCCTTTTTCTTTTCTGCATCACTCCACTCCAGCCAAACATCTCGGTAAGTTGGAGGCAGTAACTGATGAACAGACTATAAAGGCAAAAATATCTTTAACATTAAAAAAAAATATTTTAACAGCAGTATGTTATTTTCACTAACTGCAGATATCAAAATTAAATAGCTTAGAACTTGGAAGGATAGCTGTCTTCCTCTTAAAATGTAATTTGTCTCGTTCTTACTTTAATATAAGAATGTTCAGGCACATGATGCAAATTTATAAGTAGCATATCATAATCAGATTTCTAAACTTACGAGCTGTGTGATCTTGGGCAAATAACCTTTCTGTGTCTCAGTTTCTACATTTGTAAAATGGGGCTAATAACTCCAAATAGTTACTTTCCAGTTTCTGTCAGTAAAAGTTCTTAATGTCTTTATTTCCCTTACTTTGCAAAACAAAATAAGGTATCATAAGCTTAGATGATAAAAATGACTATCAATGTTATAATGTGGGCTCTTTTATAGCACAGAACAACCTCCCTTATAGGCATACTCTGAGGTAAACTAAGTTAATACATGTAAAGTACTTATTCCTGGAACATAGTAAATTACTGAATAAATGTTTAGATATTTATTTCTGCAGTGGTTCTATATATAAATATGTAGATGATCCATAAAGCACTTCTAAAACAAAGCTCCCTCTGAGATTCTGGCAATTGTATATTATGGGTCAAAGTATTTTAAATGAACTACATTGGATGGAATCTAAGTTACCCTAATTCTGTGCTATAAGAGAGCTCACTTTATCTCTATAACATTGATAGTCATTTCTATCAACTGAGCATACGATACCTTATTTCGCAAAATAAGGGAAATAAAGAAATTAAGAACTTTTACTGACAGAAACTGGAAAGTAACTATTGTTTGGAGTTCCACTTAGTCATTGTCTGAAATTTTCAGTGGTTCTAATTTCCCATGTAGAAAATACTGCATACACTTTTATTGTAAAAAGGAAATATTGATATGCCCTCTCCCAAAGAATACTGTGCTTTCTTAAAAGTGTTTCCTTCGTAGTACTTTATTTTAATTTTTCCTTAAACTGGAAGCTGATAGTTAATATAACTTAAAATTGAAAACCGAAACCAAAGTTTATTCTTTTTTTAAAGTTGAGAGACAATATAACATTAAAGGAAAACAAACTGTTTGAAAATTTTCCTTAGTTCAACCACTCTAGCACAATTATTTTTATTCTGTAAATTAATATGTCTTGAAAATTTGAACCAATCAAATGTCTCAGAGCCTCTGGTCTAAGGAAAGCTATGTTTAGGGGTGAGAGGAAGTCAAAATTATAAATAAACAGAAATGAGGATTCCTTGGCGGAAGCAGTCAGTAAAGAGAAAATTGGCACAGAAAGGCATAATTAAATACATACTACCTTCCACATGTAGATACAGTTTTATGTAAACAAACTATAGTATACCCATTACTACACAACACATAGGTCCAAAAAGTCTCACCTGCCCTTTCACTAAACGATAAAGAGCCAACGTAGCTCCCAGGTGCTGAGCTTGCATGCCATCTTCTGTTAAGATTGTAGGGCATACTACCAGTATATCATCTTCAGACTTGATTACCCTTACCCTACAAAGAAGCCAAAAGAAATTTTAAATAAAATTGATGAAGTAAAAAATGTCAGAATTCCATTAAGATTAAACTTAAGTTTACATTAATTATTTAAAATGTTTCCATGGAAGACACTGTACTTGATAATGATTTATAAGAATTACGAACCTGATAAGTAGAATTAGAGAGCTTCCCAAATGTCTAACTTAACTCATATGAAACAGAAATATTTTCATCTTAGATTTTTTTTCCTAAAAGTTCATTCAGTTAACCAGGAAAACATACCTACATTTCCAGTATCTACCTACTGGAACTTTTTCAAAGGAAGGATTTGGACTCTTGGGAAGATTCTTCCTGACCCAATCAATCAGAAATTGTTTGGGAGATTTTCCAGTCCAGCTTCGAGCAGTATAGTCAAAATTTCTTACATCATGAGGTTCTTTCTTTTTCTCTAAAATGACAAAGATTGTTTTTTTAAAAATGGTCATGGACTAACATACAATTTTTTGAGTGATCAAAGTCATCTCACTTTTGGGAATCGACTTTTAGAATAGGTGAAGAAAGGACAGACAGAAAGGCTTGCTGTTCTATAAGTGATGTAAGGAAATCCTCTTGCTAGATAAAACCATTGGAAATCTGAATCTTTCTAAAGAAACTATTTTGAGTAACTTACGTATTCTTGTAAAAATATCAGTGATACTATCCATGTGATGAATTATTTAGGATACGCTGAATTGCAATGGTTGGTATACAGGAAAGGTAATTTTTTGAAAATAATATAAATCAGATGTGATTTCTTTACTCAACAGTGCCCACACCACCACCACCTTCAATGGTTTCATGTTAGGTATATAAAAAAAAGTCCAAATTCTTCCCAAAAGCTCTCCATGGTCTGCCTATTTGTGGTTACTCTTCAACCATTTCACTATGCTGTAGCCACAATGGCTGTCAGTGAATGCCTCAAATACTCTAAGCCTGCCCAGCTCAATATAGTAACCACGCATGGCTAAATTTAAATTTAAATTAAAATTTTAGTTATATTAGTCACGCTTCAAGTGTTCAATACTCATACTGAGCTGGCTAGTAGCTAAGAGACTTGATAGAGCAGATACAGAATATACCCATGATAGTATTCTGTTGAATAGTGCTACTCTTAAGCTCTTTTCTACCTTAGACTTCCCTTCTTAGAAGGTTCTTTCACAAACTCATCACCAGACTAACATCTTATTATCTGTCAGATCTCAGAGAAAGTTATCAGCAAGCTTTCTTCAATCAATCAAATTAGGCCCCCTTGTTATTTCTTATTAGAAAAGTTTTCTTTCTTTGATAGTATACATCATAATTTATAATTATATATTTGTGTATATTTAAAGTTTACCATCCCTACTAGACTGTACACTTGAAAAGGAGAGAAACTAGGTTATTTTGTTAATAATTGTATAGATAGCACCTGATGCTATGAATAATAAGGATAAATATTTGTGGAAAGAATATATAATTAAAAGAACTGAGAATTTTGTATGGGACTGAGAAATATTATAGTGGCTATATTAAAAATTCACTTAGCACAAAGAAGTACACAACCACACATGTCTGGTGGCATGGCAGAAATATGGAAAAGCTTAAAGAAGAGGTTCTGTTTTGAGTTGAGCCTTGAAGTGATGGAAAGATTGGCCAAGTAGGAGCTCACAGGATGAGTAAAGTCACAAAGCTATGAAACAATGTAGGTTTTAAAGAATGATGTGGCTGTAGTTCATAGCTGGGAGAATGAAGTGGAAAGGTAGATTGTGGCAGAATGCAAAGGCTCTTCAATGCCACAATAAAGGGTTTGGACTTGATACAATGAAAGGTCTTTAACAGGAAACTCACGTTTGGATCTGTATTACGGAAAGATAATTCTGACAGGAGTTTGGAGGAGAGACTGGAAAGGGTTAAGGCTGAAGCAAGATATTTGTAATTACAAAATGCTATACAAGTAAGTTATCATAATTATTACTTTTCCAAGACAGCCTATAGAAGCAAACTTTTACTGTCATATGTAGTTTTCTAGAATGCAAATTAACATGATTTATCAACCATATATTCCTTGACATTTTACTATTCACAAATTATACCCTGAAACACTGTCCCTTCATTTTACCTTTCTCTTCTTCAGTAGCAACTGTAGATTTTTCAAATAAATTAAAGTTCAAAGTACTTTCCCCTTCTATGGCTATAGGAGGCTTTTCCTTTTCATTCTGTTGATGTGAAATCTTTATGGCTGGATTGAATACTGGATGATCTTCTAAAGTTTTCATTTCTACCAAGAAAAAACATGATGCTCAGTTTTATGCATTTGTTTTTTATGCCTTTCTACTTTGCAAAGATGGTTTAAAATAACCAGTAACCGCCTACTAGGCATTTGTGCTAGAAGTCAGAGGCGATTTATTTTCCCATCATATACTAAAAATTTTAAAATAAATTGTTTAACAGAGACAAAGTCCTAGAAAAAATTTTTTCATTAGAAATAGATACTCATGGAATTGTATTCACCTTTCCTGAATGGAGGTAGTATTTTATGGTATATATCAGAGGTTGATGAACTATGGCCTTCAGGCCAAATCCAGTCCAGCTGCCTATTTCTGTATGGCCTCTGAGCTAAGAATGACTTTTTTTTTTTTTTTTTGGTGGTTTCCTGGCTGGGAATCAAACCTAGGCTGCAGCATTGAGAGTGCCAAAGCCTAGCCACTACGCCACCAGGGAAACCCAACTTGTATATTTTTTAATTTTATTTTTTATTTTTTTGTATGTGGGTAGTTCCCTGGCTGGGAGTCAAACCCAGGCCACAGCGTTGACAGCACCAGTGCCGAAGCCTAAGCCGCTACACCACCAGGGAACTCCCCAACTTGTATATTTTTAACTGGTTAAAAAGATAACATGAAGAAATATTGAGTGATGTGAAAATTATATGACATTCATGTTTCAGTGTCCATATATAAAGTTTTATGAAAACACAGCCATTTGTTTATGTACTATGTGTGCTTTTATGCTATGACAGCTGTGTTGAGTAATTGTGACAGTCTGTATGGCCTACAAAACTTAAATTATTTATTCTTTGGCTTGTTACAGAAAACATTTGCCAATTCCAAGTATAAACTGTTAAAAAACAGTAGACATATTAAAAAGAAGCAACCTCCATCTTAGGAAAGCCAATAAGGAACAGACATTATTATTCATCTAAGCATTTAAAAGTATTTACCTCTTTGAAATTTCCTTATTTTTTCTTGAGCCTCTTTTTGCCCTTGCTTGTTCTTTTCTAGTTTAAAGGTAGCTGCTTGCTCCTTTGCATCCATAAGTTTTGCTGCAAGGTGCAAGTACCTTTCATTCTGTTCCAAATAAGATGATGACAAGAAAGTAAAAAGAAGATCAAGATTAATTTATCTACCATCAATGTATTTTATCAAAACCTGTGATCCTTTGATCTTATTCTTTGATCCAGCAAATCTACTTTTAGGAATTTTTCATAGAGAATATAAATGTGCAAAATTGCAGGTGCCTTAATTTTTAGTGTGGTACTAGCTAAAAAGGAAAAATTGGAAATCAAGTGTGGTACATCTACAGTGAAAACTAGTCGGCCATTAGAAAAGAAAATAAGGTAGTAAAAGAATGAGGGTCATCCACATGGAGAAACTTCCTTTAAAGCAAACTACAGAAAAAAGATGTATGAGCTCTTTTCTATATAAAAAATAAATTTTTATTTGTATGCATTTTATAAATAAACATATTTAAAGGAACTGTATATGCAATAATATAATAATACTCATCTGAAAGTTACCTTCTCATAACCTCTATCTTATAGAAGATAAGGACATTTAAAAAAAATGGACTCTGGGGAAAATGGCCTTAAGGACTTAACTCTGTTGTGCAAAAACTAGATAGAGTTTAAATTTAAACTCAAATTATTGGTATTTTTTCTTAGGTTAATAATGGACAGCAGATGAGAAGAATCAAAGCATGGGGTGGAGATGAGGGCATGTGTAATGCTGCCCTGAAACACATTGCTAAGGCGAATGGAAGAGAGACAATAAAGGAAGCACACCCAGGTGAATTGTGGGACCATTTTGTGTAGAAGCAAACATGGATATGGTAACAGATAAGAGGGTTAGCTAGTTCTTCAAGTTCACCCAAACCTCTCATTCTTTCCATCTTTCTTATCTATGGCACTGATACTACCAACAAATCCTCCACCTACAAATCTCTTGTTATCTTTGTTTCCTTAACCTTAATATTCAGTAAATTACCAATTTCAATTTCTATTGATTCTTGCTTTAAATATGTATTTCTATTCCTTTCCAATTTCCAATTTGGGACCTTATTATTTCATACCTGAGCAAGTGCAATGGCTATCAAAATGGCCTCCCTACCTTTTCCAAATCACCTTGAACAGTACTAAATATTCCAAACGACCTTAAACACTATTAAATTTGATCTAAATATCAAATTCTTCTTGCCTCCTTCGTCCAAACCTCTAGTGGAGCTTCACAATAGGGAAAGTTGTCAAATTCATTTCTAGGCATCAAAATTTTCTAGTCTCAGATGAACTCATCTGTTTATTTCTATCTGCTAGTGCGCAGCTATGCATTTTATCCTCTATGTATGGTAACCTATTTTTTTAACACCCAAGGGCCCCTTGCACAATTCCACTTTTGTACCCTGCTCAGACTGTTTTACCCATCTAGACCCTCTTCCAATTCTTTACTGCCTATGCACACTCTACATACTTCAAGTCCCACCTGTCTTCTTTGAAGTTAACCTAATGCTCCAATCAGAAGAGACCTTTCTGAATCTCAAAGTAGACTTGTACTGTCTTAAATTCTTTTTTGTTTACTTTAATATGGGCATATGGTTAAAAACAGAAAAGTATTTTTTTAAAAGTCTCCTTTCACCTTACTACCCCAGTCCTAACCAACAGTAATAGCTTTTTGTGTATCTTTATGTTTTCTTTTCATACATAAGAATTCAAATATACAAGGTTGGACAATTAATTTCATACAATCAAGTTATAAAATATTTCCATCATCCCCAGTTTCCTCATGATGCCTTAATCATCCTTACACCACCTCTAGATTTAGGCAACCACTCATCTGCTTTCTGTCCTAGATTTTGCACATATGATTTTCCTGGAATTTAATAATAAAATTATTTAGCATGTATTCATTTCTGTCTGGTTTCTCTCATTTTTGTATAATGTTTTTGAGAGTTGCTTGCAGTGATTGGTTATTACGAATAAAGTTTCTGTGAACATTTATTTATGTACAAGTATTTTCTTACGGACATGTTTTCATTTCTCTTGAGTAAATAAATACCTAGGAATGAAATTGTTGCATCATATGGTAAATGTAATGTTTAACTTTGTAAGAAAATGCCAGTTTTCCAAAGTGACTGTACCATTTTATACCTCCAATCAATGTATGGTGTTCTAGGTACTCCTCATCCTCCTAACTTGGTATTACTTTTTAATTTTAGCCATTCCGATGAATATATAGGTTATCTCACTGTAGTTTTCATTTTCATTTCTGATGACTAGTGATGTTGGACATATTTTTACATGTTTATTGACCATCTATATGTCTACCTTTGAGAAGTGTATGTTGCCCTTTTAAAATCTCTTTATAAATTCTAGATATGTCTTATGTCAGATATATGTAGTACAATATTTTCTTCCTACAACCTGCTGTTTTCATTTAACATTGTTTTTTTAGTTTATCTTATATCTAGATTTTCTTTCTCTAGACTAGGTATAAGTTTCCTCTGTAAAAAAAGTACCTTGCTTTTTTATTACCCAAAGAATTTAGCATACTCATTACACTTAACAATGATTTAAAAATATTTAGTAATTGCCTCTTTAAGCATGAGAAAATGTATTAATAATTAACAACCAAATGAGCAGTCATTTTGTGTTATGCTTTTTCCTAAGTGTTATTTTGTTTAATCTTTATATCCCTAGAGGTAAGTATTTCTCTAATTTACTAATGAGAAAATGAAGCTCAAAAAACTTAAATATTTGGCCAAGGAATATCCAGCTAGAAGCCTAATACAAATTTCCAAATTTCTACTCACAGGGTCAAATTTTTCCTCCTCTTCTAAACTTTTAGAATTCTCACTCTTTTCTTCATTTTGTTGTTCAGCATACCGCAAAATCCATTCCTTCATATTTACTTCCATATTTTTTTCTTCCTTTTTTGCCTAGAAAGAAAAAGCAAATACAAACAACCAAAGTTAGGAAAAGGTGTCAAAACTATCATAAAGTGTCACTGCTTTTACAACTTTTTTACACTCAAAAACAGTAGACACAGAGCCTCAAAAATCATATTCTTTAATGTTTAGTGAAGAACAAATGAACTGAACTCAACATTACTTTAAGAAAAGTTTAAACTTGCATAATCCAAAGAATATGTTTATATAATGGGGGGAAAAAAAGAATGAAAAAAAAAAAAAAAGAATTGTTAAAAACTAAAAAACTAGTGTTCCTTAAAAACAGTGGCTTTATGAAGATGATGCTTCCACAGATTCTTAAGTTTTATTGAGCTATAACTTATGAATAAAAAAACTGCCATATTTCAGGTATATTAACAGACTATATATATTATATTTACACCATTTAACATATATGTAATGTGCATATTTGATAAGTTTGAACATAAGCATACACCCATGATACAATCACTACAATCAAGGTACCAAACATATCCATCACCTCCAAAAATTTCCCTCTGGTCTTGTGTATGTGTTTGGGGTAGGGGAGGGGGCAGTGGTGATGTGTCGTAAAAATACTTAACATGAGATCTATCCTCTTAACATATTTTGAAGTGCACAATACAGTATTGTCATTATAGGCAGAGTGTTGCACAGCAGATCTCTAGTACTTCTTCATCTTGCATAACTGAAACTTTATAACCATTAAGCAACAACTCCTTATTCCCACTCCCCTCAGTCCCTAGTAATCACCATTCTATCCTCTGCTTCTACAAGTTTGACTCTTCAGATACCTCGTGTAAGACTAGATTATCTCACTGAGCATTATGTTCTCAAGGTTCATCCATGTTCATGGATGTTTTATAACATGTGGAGTTATTTAAATGTAGTGCACCTTCCAGTATTCATGCTTCCTGTAACCTTCTTCTATGTGATCTTGGAATTAGCCATGTGGCTTGTTTCAATGAATGGGACACTAACAAGTGATATGGGCAGGGGCTTGATAAAATTTGTACATTTGTGCTTATCATCTTGAAATACTTGCTCTTGGAAGCCAAATGCCATGTAAGAGCCACCGTATGTGAGGAAACCCAATCTAGTTATGTGGAGAGAGGGATGCCTGGCTAGCCCCCAGCTGAGTCATGTGAGTAAGAACAATTCTGGATGTTAAAGCCCCAGGAGATAATGTGTGAAACAGAAGAATTGCCCAAGTGAGCCCAGCCCAGACTGCAAAATCATAAGAAATATTAAATTGTTGGTTTAAGCCACTGTATTTTGGGTTGGTTTGTTATGCAAGAATAGATTATTGAAACAGACAATGATAGAAAAGTTTGGCAAACCAGTAGGCTATGTTCAATAAGCAGAAATATTATGGCAATCTAATATTTATACTCTTAAGAACTGGTTGCCACATAGAGGGCTATCTGGAAAACATCAGTCTTGTAATGTGAAAGACAGAGATATTTATTGGCTGGATGTTTTCTGAACAGTCCTTGTATACGTCATTCTGATTTTATATAATTTTAAATGTTTAATTCTTAAATTACCTTAATCTTAGGGTCTTCTTCCTGTGTTTTGATTTTAGGTTGCAATGGAGGTGAAATAGGGGCTTGTATTTGAGGAGACTGGAATTTTGGCCTACTTTTAGGTTGTTGCTCTTCAAATTCCTGACTGAATCCTTCAGGAAGTGCATCTTAAAAAAACAGGGATGGAAATAAACATGAATATGATAATAAAACACAAATATTTATTGAACATACACACAAACCCTGTCTAGAAAAAGAGCACCTAATTACCTTGTACCCCTCATCTTCTAAGAAGAGAAATCCTATGGATGAACCTGTTTTTACTGTCAAACTAGAAATGGGAACATTCATCATATGATAGCTAGCTCACCTCTATTTAGCCATTCATTTCACTCTTGATATACTCCTAAATTTTCAGAATGAGATCTGAACAGTATCCACTCTTAAGATGCTTGATATTTCATACGGTAGTATCCTTAATCAGTCATACAAGCAAATTACACTCCAGATTCTTGCCAAAGATTACAACCTTGACCCTCTGCTTAACCAAGTATTATTTAGCAAAGGCCAGATGGCCCTAATTTCTAAACCAAAACCAGGAGAAACAGCCTAATAGGTTACAGACAGGCAAATTTGAAAATATTTTGTATTAAGTACATTGTAAAATGACTGTTAACAACTGAAAGCACTACACAAATAATTTCTTCTTACATAGCGACTACAACCTCTAAGGAGAATATACTAAAAAGAATAAAAAAAGAGTTAAGAACATTCTAAAAATAAATAACTATAGCTGAAAAAAATTTAAGTACTAGTCAAAAGCTTGATACAAATATCACATATATTTAAAATTATTTCAAAAGGTTTTACAAATTGAAAGAATTTTGTGACAATCTGCTTACCATCTGAAAGGTTTAAACAGAGCCAGTCCAAGGCAGAATGAAGATCACCTCCATGTAAGAGTGTGTTAGTCATGGCGTCTTCAATGTCCTTAGTTTTAAATGAAAATGCTTGTAAAGCCATGTATAAATCCTATGAAAGAGAAATGTAAAATAGTCACTTTGTCAAATTTTCTCTTTCAATAATAATTTTATTCTCCCATTCATTTTAAACCAAAATCTGACAAAAATTAAAATTTCAAAAATATATTTCTTTTTTTTTTTCAGTTAGGAGAGTTAAATGCCATTGTATTGAGAATTTCAGAACTACAGATAAATTATAAAAAGAGCCAGGAGAAACTGCTCATATTCTCACTATCCAAAGATTCTTTTTGCAATGTCATATGTTTTCTTTCAGTCATGTTTCTATGATTTTGTAAAAACAAATTTCACTTAACATTAAAATATAAGCATCTTCCCAAGTTTTTAGAAACTTTTCACCACTTTTAATAGCTACATAACATTCCATTGGGCAGACATATTATAATCTAATTATACATATTCCTATTGGTGACCGCTTAGGATTTTTTTTTATTATAAGCAGTGCTTCAGTGAACATATTCATACATAAAAGGAAGTATTTTAATATACTTTTTAAAGCATAATCTTTAGAGTTGGAGAAAACTGGATTCAAATCCAGACTCTGCTTACTCTGCTACTTCCTATTAATAATTAATAACCTCAGACTATAACTTACATAATCTTTCCAAGTCTCAATTCCTTCATTTGAAAAATGGGTGAAATATCTTCTGGGATTATAGCATCAGAGAAAATGTAGACAAAGTGCCCACAAAGTACAATATCATCATTTTAGGGATGTAACTTAGTTTTCATGTCACCATTTTAATGTGTGTATATTTGCATCTTGCACAATTCCTTCCCTACTCTTGCAGATGGAAATGATCTATATGAAATTTCAATAGAAGTTGAAATAGTAATTTTATCTCCCATGTGATACTGCTTTAAAAATATTCCACTAAATATAAGGAATTTTTAAAAAGTTTGCAAAATACCTGTAATTTTTTGGCAGTAAGTCTTCCAGAAATCATACCCTTGTCATTATTTTGCTTTTTATGCTCATTGATCACTCCAATAATTCTTTGCTCTAGTTTGTTATTAATTACTACCTGTTAAAGCCAAAAAGATATTAGAAACTAAATTATTAAATTATATTTAGTAATTAAACAATTACAAGCAAACCAGTTTTCTATGGCCCAGAATTTCAGCTAAAATCAGATACAATAATTATTATATTTTGGACTACCATTCATTAGACCACATTCCTATCACATATCTAAGGAAAATGGAATATGGAAAAAGTAACAACATATGGCAGGAAAAAAAAAATACTCTTATGTCTGTCCTTGGACTTCTTTTGGATTGCTATCCCAAAGACAGATTCTTAAGCCCTATCTTAAAACATACTGAATCAGAATCCTTGGGCATAGGGCCCAGAAATCTGCCTTAATGTAAAGTAGCTCAAGTACACAGCCTGAAAGAATGGATGCTGCACTAAAAAGGGTTATATCAAGTAAAAGTGAAATCCATATAAATAGTGATTAGGTTACACAAATTCTTTTGGCTTCTGGAGTTTGATTACTATTTTTTCGTACTAGCCATTCAATCATTTTTGTTGTTTCCATACTTATAACCTAAGAGTACACAAGCATTTACCTAGAAAAATTCCTTCTCTTTATTACATCTTTACTGAATGCCTAACATGAGCTAGGCACAAAAACATACTTAAGAAATTCAGTCTGGCATAGTAAACATACATAAAACGATAAACTGTAACCCAGGATGGTATTTATTTATTTATTATTAAATTTTTTGGGTGACAATGGCTAGTAAAATTACAAAAGTTCCTGATATACACCCAGATAACATAAAAAGATAAACTGTAATCCAGGAAGACATACATTCATTCATTCATTTATTTATTATTAAGTTTTGGGGAGTGACAATAGTTAATAAAATTACATAGGTTCCAGATATACACCCAGAGTCAGTTCTCCTTCGATCACCATGTATTTGACCCCTCCCTCCTTCCCAAGCTCTTTCCACACTAACAGAATGACAATTATTAAAAAAGATATATAAAGTGCTGGTGAAACCACCAAGAAAATCAACCTGGTGAGTTATAAAGGGCTTAATTGGGGTCACAGAGGTAACAAATGGAGAAAGGAAAGTAGGGGACTCTAGGCAGAGAGCCACAGGCAAAAATTTGGGAGTCATAAAATCATATGGAATTTGGGGGAATGAGATGTGAACTAAAATTTTAAGTGGAGAGGAGGCTGAAAAGGTATATTAAATCAGATCTGAAAGGATGTGTATGCTACACTTAAAAGTTTGGATGTTATCCAATTTTCCTTAAATTTCTTATTGGCTGTCAACATATGTATATTTTTTATTTTATTTAGTATAAATCAGCTACTAGTGTACTAATATAAAAATTTAAGATATACCATCATTTTCTTATATTTAAGAGTATCTTTTTTTTAAAGGAACAGTTTTTTTGTTTTTTTTTTTTTTTTCTTTTTGGTATGTGGGTAGCTCCCTGGCTGGGAATCGAACCCAGGCCGCAGCGCTGACAGCGCCAGCGCCGAAGCCTTAAGCCACTACACCATCAGGGAACTCCCCAAAGGAACAGTTCTTGAAATTACCCAAAACCTTGGTACTTACTTTCAAAATAGATTTATCCAGATTTGCAGGACCACCAGAATCATTTGCAGAATTAAAACTATAAATTTTGGGGCCTGTATGTAACAGAGAATAAATAGTCAAGGCAATTGAATAATTAATATCCATCATACGATTTTAATTTTTCTCTAAAGTTTGCTAAATATGAAATATTTAAGCTTTCCCCCCATTTCACCAAATAACACAACCTAAAAGCTAACAATACCCCTCTAAGTTTTCACAATCTTCTTTACCAATTCGCACTCTCTAGGTTAACCAGTATGTACATCTTTAACTCTATCTTTATCTTCTTAACTTTAAAGTTAGATGCTTTTCTGCCTGATACTTACCTGAAGTAAAATCTTTCAGAGGAAATTAAATTCCTGGCAGAGATGATGGGTGATTTTAAAGAGAAAGCACCTCTCTTAAGGTAAAAAGGGAGTTAGAGGTCCTATTATATTAAGTCCAAGGTCGCTGTATTAGTTTCCTAGGGTTGCTGTCACTACATACTTGGTGGTTTAATATAACAGAAATATTCTCTCAGAATTCTGGAGGCTAGAAGGCTAACATTAAAGTATCAGTCGGCCGATGCTCCCTTTGAAGAGTTGAGACAAGAATCCTTTCTTGCCTTATCTGGCTTACGGTGACTGAAGAGTTTTGTGGCTTGTTTGCCTCCTTTTTCACATGGCCTTTTTCCTGTGTTTCTCTGTGTCCAAATTTCCTTTCTCTGGACACTAGTCATTGGATTTAGGGCCCACACTAAATTCAGGATGATTTCATCTCAAGATCCTTAACTAAACATCTGCGAAGACTTGATTTCCAAATAAGGTTACATTGTGAAGTTCTTGGTGGATATGAATTTTTGGGGTGTGACCAAGTCAACAGAAACACTGCATATTATCAGTCTTCTATCAATAAGTTACTAGGAAGAAATAAATATTATTTTCAATATTCATTTGATGTCACGATCTTACTCTCTTAAAAATTACTGAAGATCTCAAATAGTCTTTGCTTATGTGAGTTATAATATATAGGGGGGGTTAGTTCTCTGGCTGGGAACCGAACCCAGGCCGCAGCATTGAGAGTGCCCAAGCCTAGCCACTCCACCACCAGGGAACTCCCATGAGTTATAATACTGATACTCACTATAGTAAGCTAAAAGGGAAAAATTTTTTTAACATTAATTCATTAAAAATAATAAACTCACTACATGTTAATGTAAATAATACTTTTCATGAAAAATAACATTTTCCAAAACAGAGACCCTGCGAAAAAGGTCTCAACAATTCTTCTTGAGCACACTTTGAGAACCAGTGCTGTGTAAGAATAATCCATGAAACTTTTAAAACCTAGTTACTCTGCTTTTATAAACCTCAGAATAGTGACTATTTTTTCACTTTGAGAAAACGAAACATTAAATTTAATTTAAATTTAATGATTTTAAAAGTCAAGGATTTTAGTCTCTGTTGGCTTAGATTAGGGTCTTCATTTTAAGATACTAGTTAATTAAACAGGTATTTTAAAAGAAAAACAAAATTTTTGAGAATATCTATCTACATTTGGGCAGCCTGAAATGGTGACATTACTTTTCTTCTGCAGTTACCTAGGATGTACCCAACGCTACCTGAATATGTTAAATGATAATAATAATTACGGTGTAGTAAGGTTAGTTTCCTTATCTTCTAGTCTCAGACTTTACCTTAATTCTAGTAACCTTCTTATAAACTCCTATCAGAGGTCATAAAGGAGAGTATAGCCCTGAACCATTTGGGGGCAATTATCATTTGCAGGAAACTCATTCACAAACTTAGCATACAAATCAGAGTTTTAGAGGCCCCAACATTCATATTTAGGAGCCCCAGTTTTAACCCCTTTAAAAAAGGGGTTAAAAAAGGTATACATGGATGGGCAGTTCATTAGCAAGACTATATTGAGAAACAGCTCAAGAATGACCTGTTATTGACAGAAGCAAGATCATAAATTCCTTCAATAACATTTTTTTGTTTTTGTCTTTTAAATTAGTGAATTGAAGATTGCAGTAAGCTCTCATTTGTTTTCTCCAACCATTCCATCAAAGATGTCCAACCATGTAACTTCCTGGAGGTAAGCTGTTACTGCAAACTTCCAGAGGGCAAATAAAAGAGCCAAGTTCTCAAACTATCAGGAGGGGAATGCCGTGCATTCAATCAGGATCTTTACAGGTGGGTGTGTTTTAATTTTGATCAATATCCTGAGGAACGGAAGTAATAATGAGATCTTGTCACAGATATATCACCAATTAAATCAAGTAAATCAGTAAGGTGCTTTCCTTTTCAAATTCTTCCTAAAATATGTTCATATAAGATTTTTAATCAGTGTGAATGAAAACTCCAGAATTTAAAATGCATATTTTAACAATTTTTTAATGCAACTTCTTCTAAAATGCATTTATACTTCCTCCCATACTTCAGACAGTATAATAAGCAAAATTCAAAGATGTTTATGATGCATTTCTTGTTATGAATACTTATTACTGTACTGAGAGGCAGGCAGAGGCTACTGAAAAGGCTGAGTTTACTCAAGTCCCTGAGATTGCCCTAATTTTCTATTTGGTGACTCTGGTCTCCTTTCCTGTTAAATGTCAATTTTCAGAATGTCAACCTAATAGCTTCCTAGCCCCAGCTTCTGATCTGTTACTATAAAGGCTTCAGAAAAAAAAAGATATTCAAACTTTTATATTAGTAACCATATTTTCAAATATAATTCTAAGTTGATAGGTAATGGCATAAAGATAGTTTATTGATTCTTAAAATAGTGCATTAAAGTTGAAGCAAAGAAAAACTAAGTGATTTCCTCAAGAAAAAAAAGCATCAGCTGGAATCAGTATTTTTGGTTCCCAATACTTTCTTTTAGAACACACTCCTTTTATAGTGTATTGCATTTTACATCATACAGTGACCCACTATCACTAAGACATGAGTTGCTAGTGTTCCTGACTGGTGTACTGAGGCACTCTGGCTCCCTTCTAACGAACAGTACACATAAGAAAAGGAATCCAAACAGGGATAAAAAAAAGTCCTTGTCCTCATGGAGCTCATAGTCCAGTGAAGCAATTAGGCAACTAATTAAACTAATAAGCTATGAAGGGAAAGTACAGGGTATCTAGAGAATACATGAGGGTAAACTGATAAAATCGGGATAGAGTCATTGAGTAAAAGTCCATATAAGCCAGAACCATCTGACTAATCCTTTAAAAATGTAAACCAGCTAAGGTCTCTCCCACATTTAATATCAACACCAGTCCCCTCTCTCACTCCACCCAAAGACTTTCTTCTTGTCTTCCTGCAACATGCCAAGCTTAGAGTTTTTTCCATCATTCCCTCAGACTTAAACCTTCTGTCTCCTTACCTTCCAAAAGCTGGTTGGTTCAAATCATGTTTAAATGTTTCCTCAGGCAAGCCATCCTTGTTCTAAACCAAAATAAACCTCACCATCCAATTTATTCTTTACTAAGTCACTGTTTTCTGACTTTCATAGCACTTTTTCTGTCTTATTTTGGTGACCCTAAAAACACACACACACACACACACACACACGTAATGGCTTTTGTGAGTTTACTCATGATATCAATACCTGATTATTTCCCTCTTAAGATTTTAAGTCTCAACTAGGTTTAAGAATTTTTACAAACACAAGCCTTATGTTAGTAAGACACCTCCCAACTTCCCCAATAATGTAAACTCTCTGAAAGCAGGGATCTCAGTCTGTTTTGTTCATGTGATAATACCAGTGCCTAAAATCCTGCCTGGCATATAGCAATGCAGCTCTTCAAAAATTATTTGATGAGCAAAGGAAATAAAAACACAGGAGAGAATACCCAGAACTGTGCCAAGAGCCATTTCACGGTACTGTTGCAACCCCACCAACAGTACCATTGATTTTCTACCTTTAGATGAGTACGATTTTGAGTAAGTTACATACAATCCTTCAAAATGTTTGAAAAGATAGAGATAGAAGTGGAGTAGAACAATTATATTTACATGAGGAACTACAAAGTATTCAGAGATAATGGTTTTTTGGTGTACTTCTCCACTTTTTTCTCAAAAAGTAGTCTTACATGTTACAAAAAAATACCCAAACCAAAAACAAACCAAAAATAAGTAAATAAATAAAATAAAAACATTCAGCTATCTGAGTAGCAACATTTTATTTATACTATATATTAATTTATAGTGTAAAAAATTCCCTAAAAATTTAGTAGATAATCTCTCATTTTTCTCTCTTTTGATTTCTTGGCCTTTTAATATTTCCTCCGAATCTTCCCTTGTCACTTATCCAATGAATTTTTTGAATGACTATATGCACATCACTGGAGTAGACATTGAGGGATGTTAATGTATATCCATGAAACAATTCCTGCCTCCTAAAATTTTGTAGGATAGATAAAGTGTATAATTCCTCATCATGTACAATAGGCCAGATCTAAATATCAAAAAGAATGATTCAAACAATGACACATGAGCTGTAGAATACAGAAGAATTCAAAACAGAACTGACATCTGGGGTGGTATTACAGGATTATGGTAGAAAGTGTTAGGGACAGTTGATATTCCATTAAGAGAAAATGGGAAGAATAAACATCAGGAGGCAGAAGCCAACAGATGCATTTAGAGCAGTAAAAATACACCACATTTGCTAGAGCTGAAAACAGAAATTAGTAAAAACACTGGAAAGGGGGTCTTGGGTGCTATCTGAATGGTTTGGATTTTATCACAAAGTCAGTGAGGATGCTGTGGAAGAAACTGTGAAGTGCTATGGTCAAAGCAGTGTTTTTCAAAGATCAATCTGATGCTTGTATGCAGGACAGATTGGAGGAGGAAAAAAAAAAGCAGCGCTAGAAAGGCCCATTAGAAGGCTTTGCTGGTACTTCAGGAATGAGTACCTACCTAGACTGAGGACTGATCCCTGCGGAAACGCAAGCTAATGCAATTTTTATTTTGTTCTTGGAATAAAAAGTATGGGTTAGGTAGGAGACGCCAGGCTTACAAGAGGGCTACCGTCAGAACTCTGGAGGCCCAACCAGCTCATTAGACTGGTCTAAAACAAGGGTACCCGACAGGGAGATAGCAGCTCTCGCTGCGGGAGATATAAAATTTGAGACTAGGGTACGCCCAAGTGCGAAGGCTTCTCTATCGGGACAAGTAGCAGCGGCTTGGAGAGAAAAGCTGGGGGCCGGACGATCGCTCGTACCTTGCTTAACTCGGGATTCCCTGGTGCTGGCGGCAGCAGCGGCGGCGGCGGCAGCGGCAGCGGGGGGCGGCCTAGCCACAGGCTTCTTGTTTTGGGCCTCGCCAGCAGCTCCGGCCTCAGCAGATTTAGCTCTAGAAGCAGACACGGCGGCCCGTAATGCCGCGGCTCCCGGAGCCTTGTGTTTCTTGTTCTTGCCTCCCATGTTGCAGCTGTGGCCGAAGATTTCTCTCGGTCCAGCGCCCGGAACCAGTTCAGCACAGCCTCCAAGAACTCTTTACATTCCCCGGGTCTCGTGTCACTACCCTGCGTCCTCCATCCGGGCTTCTCGGGCATGGGCCGATTGCTGCCTCGCAATTGGTTCGATTCATCAAGATCCTGCCTCCTCGGCGCCCTCCAAGGTGCCTGCTGGGTGCCGCGCTCCCTCGTGGAATTCCCTCCTTAGCTACAGAGCTGCTCACCCATTAGTGGTCGGAAAGGAAAGGTCGGAAGAGAAAAAGACGTCAGGGAAGAACTGTCGGCAACTGTGTGACTACACTACTTTTGTCTCCCATGGGCCACTGTTGAGGCCTCACTAGGCGTCACTGTCGGTGTGATCGCGGAGCATTGTGGGTAGGAGGGAGGTTGGGTCTCCCAGCTCCGAAAGATGGCGGACGCCTTTGGGGATGAGCTCTTCAGCGTGTTCGAGGACGACTCGACTAGTGCTCCTGGAACCAAAAAAGACAAGGAAAAGGAGAAGGGGAAATGGAAGGGACCTCCAGGATCTTTGGAAAAGGCTGGGTAAGGAAGATGTGCAACGTGCTTTTTTTTTTTAACTTTCTCAATGCTAAAGGAAGAAAATACTACTCTTGAAGGGCACGGGAAATTGGGGTGTACGTTGAATGGCGTTGGGAAATGAAGGAGTTTGGGAAATATGTTGAAGAGGGAGGAAAAGTGCTGGTTGGGGAAGTTGGGTCGTGGCATTACCCGTGTCCTCAGGCAGCGTGGGCTCCTGTCGCTGCATTTCCCTTAGGCCAGCGGTGTCTAACCTTTGGGCTTCCGTGGGCCACACATAAACTACACTAACACAACTGATAGCTGATGAGCTAAAAGTCGCAAAACAATCTCGTAATATTTTAAGAATTTGTGTTGGGCTGCATTCAAAGCTGTCCTGGTCTCCAGTTGCACTTGTCTTTTGTAGTAGACACTTTCTTGATTTTGCCTTTCACAATTAGATGTAAAATCCACATGGAATTGATTTTGAGTGTTATGAAGGTGGGGGTTAGATTGAATTTCCCTATGGATTATCTAGTCCACCAAGCACCATTTATTATTACCAGTGAATCCACCAAAAAAAAGATAAAAATATCCCAGATAGTAATATTATAAGAGAAAAAGCATTAAATGTTTATCGGAGGTGCTCATGTAAATGTCTAATGATGTTTTAATTTACAACTTTTAAAACATTGTTTAATAGTTGTGTTAATGTGAGTTGCAAAATGTTAGAACTTCTAAGAAAATACAAAATGCTAAAGGAGTACTGTTCAGTTTTATTAATTAAAGTTTGGGTATTCTGAGCTTCAGCCACTTTTGATTTGTAACATCTATTTACATGATTTTTTTGTGTGTGTGAATGGTGTATATTATATATGGAGTCATTCTTAAAGTGAAAACTGATATTGCATAATTCATTTTAAACTTCACTTCTCAGGAAACGTTTTGATGGTAAATTACAATCAGAGTCAACTAATACTGGAAAAACCAAGAGAGATGCAGATTTTGAGAGTACAGATGAACCCATTTTTGGAAAGAAGCTCAGGGTAGAAGAGTCAATAACTGAAGACTTAAGGTAGTAGTTCCATTGTCATAAATGTTAGTAACTATTAGTTGTTTAATGAAGTTTTGAAATTGCATATATGTTGTTACTTTATGGAGGTATTTGCTGAGGTAGAAGAATGAAACTATATATTCATAAAGATATAAATATAGAACATTTATCGAAGTTTGGGGAAATGGAAGACAATATAGAAAAGATGTTTTAATACTTTAGAATCCAATTTTGATAATGTTGAAACCTGATATTTTTTTTTAAATGACAAATTTTCTTAATTTATTTACCTCCAAAAAGGATCACTCTAAGAGTGGAATAAAAAGAAAGAATAAAACTGACCCAATGGAAGCAATAAGCAATAAGCAATAAGAGAAGGAACATTAGGAGGAATTAGATTTTCACTGTTGCATGTAGCTGTGGAGTGACTGAATCGCAAGGCTTCTATCAGTGAGGGAGACTCATGGATATCTGTGGCTAAAATAAGTGGTATTTCTCTGATTTTGAAAGCTGTAATTTTCTAGAAGTTGATTCCAATTCCTTAAGTTGCAGTTTTACTTGTTTTCTTGTGATGATCTTCACAGCTTTGCTTCTCCTTGTATGCCATATTCTAGCTTGGCAATGCTGTGAGGAATTTACTCTATAATTCTTTTTTTTTTTTTTAACCTCTTGGCTGTTATTGTAGCTAGTGAAAGGAGCTATTGTATATGATGGTAGATGTGTTACTGAAATATTTAAGATACACCATTTGCTCATTAGTGAAATAGATTACAAAATAATAATTGGCAATTTAAAATCATTGTTTCTTATTGTAGTAACCCTTGGGTTTAATCCAAAGCATGATTATTGGTTTAAAGTAAAATAAAAAGTATACTCAATAAGAGAATAATGAATTTCATACAGAAATACATCCCCCCGCCCCCGCCAAGTTATCCACAGTCAGGTTGTTTTAGAGTCTAAATTGAACCTAGATTATTACAATTTAAGATTTTGATGAGAGTAGGGAACACTTCCATAAACTGCAGCAACATCTGTATTGGACTAGTTTATTTTGTACTTTGTATCCTGTTTTTATAACCAGCTTTATGTTTTGAAGTAGGATAGTGTTTTAGAGAGGTACTTTTTATTCAAAGTAGTTAATGGAACTAAGAGATAACTCTTTGAATAATTGAGTTGGAGTCTGTTCTGTATTTGTAATAAAAGATATTAACTGATTATTTTGAATTCTCAGCTTATACAAGGGCTGTCTGGAAAATATCCAGCCATGTAATATGAAAAATAAAGGCATTTATGGCTGGATTTTTTTCTGGACAGCCCTCACATTTGAGAAACATGAAAATGTTTGAGTATTTTTAATAGCCAAACTTTTTCCAATTTGAATACTGATAATTGATCAATGTCCTTTTTCTTAACAGGACAGCTTGAAGGCTTATTATCTAATTATAGAAAATTATTTATTTTAATGTAACTTTATCAATTTTTTTTAAGTTTGGCAGACTTGATGCCCAGAGTCAAGGTACAATCAGTTGAAACTGTTGAAGGGTGTACACATGAGGTAAGCACCAACGGTGTACAGGAGGTTGGATTTATAAATGGGATTTTGCTTTGGACTGTCCAGTGTGATGATTAGCAAGCAGTTTGGCCTTAACGCTCTGGAAACAAGACATAGCTTAGGGTAAGGAGCCGGGGCTTTATATCCAAACCTGAGCCACATGCTGGCACAGCGCTTTTGCTAACATGTCTCAGATATTCCTTAACTGCTTTGACACTGGGTTTTTTATTTATAAATTTGGAGTAATGGAATTTGTCTCGGGATGGTTGCAATGATTATGTAATAAAATTGGGTAAAGTACCCAGTACAGAGTCGCTGTTCGGTACATGTTCATCCCGTACTCCCGAGGGCAAATAAACGGTGCCGCTCTGCGGTTCGCCCTGCAGGGGTGACTGCTACGTTGCAGCTCCGTGCTTCTGCCACAGGACGGTGGTCACTCATAACTGGGGTAACCCTGTAGAGGTGACAGCTCCTGAGAGTCTGTGAACGTGAGGGATATGAGCGGACCGCAGCATTTTCCATTAAGTCTCCTGTCTTTGCAATGTGACCTTACAAGTTACCATTACTGGTGTCACATAAAGCCTCTCAGGGGCTGAGAGAACAAGAGGGGTTGGTAACTAGGCAGTACTTTATGAGCTTGGTAAGGGAGCTTACAAGGAGTGTCTTGGGTGAGATGACAGGTCGTGTATCCTCCGCATGGCAGTTGCTAAGGAGTTTCGAAGGACAGCGGAGGATGGATAGCAGTGCTGGGGCATCACCTGCCCCACGTAAGGGAAAAACACCTCATGCGCTTGCCCGGGGGCAGGCCACCCCCTGTGCTAGTAACCAGCACAAACCAGCGTCCTTTGGGTGTTGGGGAGGGGTTGATCAAACAGTGTCTGAGGGGATTTTAGGGGATCATTCTCCGTTCTGTCCAGGATTTAGCTCACAAATCGTGACAGTTAGATAGCAGTCTACCTCATCACTGTAGTCTTTCCTCCGCAACAGGTAGTTGGGGAATCTTACTACAAGTCTTTATTGAATAAACACCATAACCCAATTAACAAAAAGGACCTTTGATATAGATTTAGAACCTTATTTTTCAAAATACCTATCTTTCTACTGAAAGTTCCTCATATTCCTTTAGAATAAGAATAACATTTAGTTTGGCAGGTATAGTACCCATTTGATCATTCATTCAACACTTGACCCTCTTTGATGCTCTGGTCTTAAAAAGATGGAAAAAAACACAAATTTTGCTTTCAAGAGGTCAAAAGCTTTCTCTGTCCTCCTTCATGAGATTTATCCTCAAGCCTTTATTCTGCCAGGTCCTCTCACTTTTTTAGCAAGTAACTTTACCTTTTACTTCAAGAGGCTTGAGGATATATGTAAAGTTGGACTGTCCTCTGATTGCAGCCTCCTTCATCCAGCCTATCTGCACCTGTCACATCCACCCAGGAAGAGGCACCGTCTCTTTTAGGCGGCTTGCTCTCTTCAGTGTTCTTGGTTGTATCTTACCTTGCCTTCACAAAGACTTTTAGATTATTCTATTTTCCCTTGACTCTAGAGTCTCCTTTTTTTGATTTGCCCTTTCCATTAGCTTCTCAATATTGAAAAACCCATTTTGTTCTAGGTTACTTTTCAGCCACTGTGTTTTGCTTTTTCCTTGTTATGGTCATTTGTTTAGTATATTATCTTTTGAGGGTCAGGTACATTTTTATTATTCACTGACTATAAAGAGATAAACAAAAGAGATATGATCCTTTCCAGAGTTGCTCTTGAGTGCTCTGCTTAGAAAATCCCTATTGGACTTCCTAACCTTCCATTCATCTTTTAATCTACTATAATTAGATTTCTTCTCTCTCCGTTTCCTACTGGTAACTGATTGCTGAGTCTGTTTGACTCTTGATCATTGCTGCTGGTTTTCTACCTTTTTTTTTTTTTTTTTTAACTCTGTAGTCACTGCAGGCTTCTCTTCCACCTGTCTGTTATATGTTAGTGTTACCCACACTGTTCTCAGACTAAAAACAGAACTGTTTGATTCTCACACATGTGAAAACACAATTTGTTGTTGCTTCTCTTAAATCTCAGAGATGCGAAAATCTGAATTGCTTTGCGTTAATGTTCATGTTGTAGAAAGTATGAGGAGAGATGTGAGGGAGGTCAACCAACTAGATAGATATGGCCACACAAGTCATACCTTGATGGGAATCGTACCATGTTTTAGGATCTAGTCTTAAGATTTTCAGATCCAGAAATTTGGTTATTTCAGTGTGCCAAGGGTTGTGCTCTCTAGGATAGATTGACTTGCATTACATTCATAAGAGATGGAGATACACAGAATGTCATTTGCTTAATTGAATGGGTAAGTAGTCCTCTCACTGTCAAACTACCTGAGAAATCAGAAACTACTTAGAAGTTTCTTGGAATCATAATAATGGGGAATATATAGTCTTAAGAGAAAGAGTGATGAAAGTTCTTCCTGTCCCCTCTGCAAGTGTTCACCCTCTAATAAAAGCAGCTCATAAGTTAACTCTTTCCTAATGTGTGCTGTGAAGAAACTACCAAATTCTAACTGTTCTCTCCCCTTTTATAGATTTCATTTAGAACATCATATTTCTTGTAACATTCATTATACTGGCTATTATTCATTAGGTTTTTTAATTTACTGAGTTTCACTTGTCTTAATTATAGTCACGATCTAGTTACTCCTTTCTGAAATACTATCCACATCACCTTAATTGTAATTGAGTTGCAAATTTACCAACAATCTCTCAATATTTCTAGGACAACTAATCTCATCTAATATTTGTATATAATATTTTAGTATTAAGTTTTGCTCTTAGAAATTATTTGTAATTTCTGTGTGTACCTTACTTTGCCCTCTTCCCTTTGAATTATTTATATATTAACAGGGAATTTAGCTATATTGTGAAGTGCTTTCCATATCTTAATCTTTATTTAAGATTTTACTTAATCTTTACTTAAAGGAAAATTACTTTCCTGTTCAGGATATAGGGAGTATCATTTTATTCCACATAGTTTTCTTTCACATAGTGACATCCTTTTTTATGTCCACTCATGGTTTTTGAGCATTCATGAATATCAGGTAGTACATTAAATGTGGAAAATAATAAAGACAGCTAAGAAAGGCCCTAACCCTCAGTAAACACAGTTTCTTCAGAGAGAGTCTTATAAGCTTTTAATTACATTGTTATTAGAGTAAACGCTAGTAGAGGTTTTTTTGAACTTTAGCATTCTGACTTGCTCTTAGAGGTCATTATTTAGTTTTACAATGTCTAGGATTATTAAACACTTTTATTTTTCAAAACATCATTGATTATGGAGTGATAAGTGTATCGATGCTTGACTAATAAGTTGGTGTTTTTTGCTTTGTTTTGTTTTTTTTCATCAGGTTGCACTTCCTGCAGATGAGGATTATTTACCACTTAAACCTCGAGTTGGAAAAGCTGCAAAGGTCAGTATTTTGGGCAATACTGTTTTTATAGTTTGTGATTCTTTTTTCTAAAAATCTTAAAGATACATTTTTACAAATGAGATTTTTATTTTCCCTAGGGCAGGCATGTTCAACTTGCAACCCAGAATGGCTTTGAATGTGGCCCTACACAAATTCTTTAAACATTATGAGACTGTTTTTGGGGGTGGGGGATCTTTTTTTTAGCTCATCAGATATTGTTAGTGTTACTGTATTTTATGTGTTGCCCAAGAAAATTCTTCTAGTGTGGCCCAGGGAAGCCCAGAGATTGGACACTATATATAAACCAAGAAAAAGCCACCTGAAGTCAAATATAGCGAGAACCTAATAAGTAAACAAACATGTTGAAAACCAAGCACCATGTAATGATTTTTAAAAATTAATGATCCTCAACCTTTTAAAAGAATCTAATGAAAATTATCAACCTTTCTGTAGGAAAAATTTCATATGTGTAATAAGTTTTGCATAGAGTTTAAGAGTTGCTAATAAGCTTCTAATGAAACCTAAACTGTAATGCTTATATTAAATGGATTTTGAAGTCCTGATAGACCTTAAATGATTGATACAAATTTTCCAAGTCATTTTCTCTAAATAAAAAAGGCAGTGTGATGGAGTAAGCATGAAAGCTTAAAATCTAATAGATGTATTATTCTGTTTCTGCTGAGTGAACTTAAGTGAAGAACTTCATTTTCAGAGCCTCAGAGTTCCCATCTGTAAAGAAAATGATACTTATTTTAGGGGTTGCTATGAAGATTAATAATAGTATATGGAAAATGTGTTGCAAAGTGCCTATCACAAAGCATGTTCTTGATAAATAGTAATGATTATTGTATTATAATATGTATATATAAACAATGTAGTAATTGAAAGATTAAAATTAATTTCTATACTGTAGTTGAAGCCTTTTTAAGTTTCTCTAGTGGGTAGTGTATTTCCTAAATAGAATTTTAAAAAATGCACCCAGAATGCTTCATTTGATTTTAAGTGTGCTCTGATGTGACTAGAATTTTCACGTGGATATTAATTTCTTTTTTATAGGAATACCCGTTTATTCTTGATGCTTTTCAAAGAGAAGCCATTCAATGCGTTGATAATAATCAGTCTGTTTTAGTATCTGCACATACATCAGCAGGGAAAACTGTATGTGCTGAGTAAGTAGCTTTCTTTTTAAGTGAAATTTTAGGTCTGTTAATACTTGCTTTACATATTTAGGTGTTTCTATGTTTTTACCATTATTTTATAAATATATTACGAACATAATATCCTCTTGTTGAATTGACCTCTTTATCATTATGTAATGCCCATCTTTGTCTTTATTACAGCTTTGTTTAAAATCTGTTTCATCTAATAGAAGTACAACTATCCCAGCTTTTTTTTGTTTGTTTGTTTCTATTTGCATGTAATATCTTTTCCATCCCTTCACTTTCAGTCTGTATGTGTTTCTGCATCTGAAGCGGAATCTCTGTATTTTCTTCTGATAGTAAATAGAGTAAGATATTAATGTTCTGCCAAGTTCATTTAACATAAGTAATTAAGGAAAATTCAGACATAATTTATGTATTAACAGAATTTTTAAAATAATATACTTTAAAGAAAAGGTTTTGTAAATACTTTGTTCTTGTTTGCTTTCACATTTTTAGGTACGCCATTGCATTGGCCTTAAGGGAAAAACAGCGTGTAATATTTACCAGCCCAATTAAGGCTCTGAGTAACCAGAAATACCGTGAAATGTATGAAGAATTTCAAGATGTTGGTCTGATGACAGGAGATGTTACTATTAATCCTACAGCATCTTGTCTTGTTATGACCACAGAGGTAATTTATGTGGTGCCTCATCTAATTTTTCCTTATTAATTTAATTAAAGTATCTAATTAGAACACCTAATGTTTGATCACTTGCTCTATGTAGATAAAATATACTTTGTGGGTAGATTTACATGAAAGGGATAAAGTTCATCTTAAAACTTTCTAGTAATTATATAAGTTTAATGGTTAAGTTACCAATATTTCTGCTATGTGTCATAATTTTTCTTGAACAATTATTTCAATGACATGAAGAGACTTTGATGGTTTTGTATATACATAGTTTCAAGAATTTGAATTCTTAAGTTTCATATGAGTAAAGGCTCTTCCATGTGATATTTTTTCCTGCTACATCTGAGTGTTGATATAAATGAAATCATTTATTTTTAAAAAGATGCCCAATTATGTTTAGTTCCTTCCATAATCCCAGTTAAGTTTTTCATGTACTTGTAACAGCTTTCATTTTGGACACAGTTAGCTATCTAAGTATTTTTTTTACATACTCAAATTATATCCTTGCATTTTTCAAGACACAGTACAATAGACAGCATAAATTTGCTTCTGATCTGCAGAATCAGCCAGAAGCATTGCTCACTTTTCATTTTGGTGCCCAAAGTAAGTATTTTCCATTCTCAAAACTTTCTGCCAACTAAGGAAGATTTTTTTAACTTAAATATCAGGATAATAGTTGCGAGAATGTATCCATATTATGAGAGGAGGCAGAAAAAATGGGTTATGGTATGAGCTCTAATGTGTTGGATAGAAGATAAATTTAAGTTGCTCTTATATCCTAGGAATTGTAGAACTTGGGATAAATGCTGCACATATAATAAAGTGGCTTCATATTTGAGATATGTGGAGATAGAAGTGATAATTCCCTAAATGTGCAGTTCTCAATTTCTTTTGGATATCTATAGCTTTTAAATTCATATAATTTTAAATATAGCAAAACTATAGACTTCTAGATTTTAACAATAATCTAACATCTTATAAAGTACTTTCATTTCTACTAACTTGTTCTTATATTTAGAATATCCTTAGTCAAAAGGACTATAACATACATAAAAGATTATGCATTATCAGATTAAGGCACTTCCATCATTCTTCAGACCAGGTTAGGTAATAAATCCTCTGGATCTAAGAAAATAACCAACTTTACCTGAAACATTATCATCTCTGTACTGCTGCTCTGCTTAAAAGATGACAGGGCTTTTGAAAAACTGATAATTCTCTTCATGAATTGTATCTGATTACTAACTGTTGAAAAGTCATTTTATTTTGGTTTTAAGAGAAAAAGAATATTATTATCACTTAATGAAATATCTTTAAAATATATGTAACCTAAAATTATTTTGTTTCCATTAAAACATAATTCCAAAATTTCTTGTTAAAACAGCTTTCGTTGGGTCAAAATTCTGCTAAATCTTTTATTTTTTTTCTTTAGATTTTGAGAAGTATGTTGTACAGAGGTTCTGAAGTTATGCGAGAAGTTGCTTGGGTCATATTTGATGAAATTCATTACATGAGAGATTCAGGTATATTCTCTGTTTTTGAGATGTATGTGCTATTTATTTTCCTTAAGAATGGCACTAGGAATTTTGAACAATAGTTATGAAAATTTGTTTTGATATTTAATGTGGTTAGAGTTCTGGTTAACTAAATTGTGGACAAAATAATACTTTCAGTAGGATCTCATTCAACTACAGCTTCTTAAATAGTAACATTTTCTAGGTGAGAAAATGCAAAATTTAAATAAATGTGATTAAAACTAGTTTGCTTTTAATAGAGAGTTCTCTGATATAACTAATGTTAAAGAATTTCTAAAACTCGTAGCCTACAAAATTAACTTCCTTGATTTTTATTATTTTGGTCTTTAAAAACCCTAAGAAATGCATGTTTATGGTAAAAAAAAAAGGGGGGGGATTATGAAATAAAAATGATCAAAAAGAAAAATTATAAATATCCCTTTACTTGAACTATTATCCTACTATAATGAAAGCGTAAGTATACTTGGAATTTTGAATGGAAGCGGGAGGGCTGATAAGAAAAACTTTTAAAAGTTAAATATTTAATACGTACATACCTAAAATAAAACTGTTATTATTTAAAGTGCTTTGTTAACCTATATTTATAGTGAAAGTAATACAATTTAGAACATTTCACCCTTTACAATTTCATAAAATTAAGTTCTGAACAGAGTTGTTTTGGTGTAAAGCAAGCCTGTGGCCTGCAGGTTACATGCAGCCCAGGGTAGCTTTGATGTGGTCCAACACAAATTCTTAAACTTTCTTAAAACATTAAGAAAATTATGCATGGACTCTTTTTTTAGCTCATCAGTTAGTGTTAGTGTATTTAATGTGTGGCCCAAGAATGTGGCCCAGGGGAGCCAAAAGTTTGGACACTCTGGTTTAAAGTCATAAATTTTACATTGATAAATTCTTTATTTTAAGGGACAACTCTCAAATTGAGTTTTCTGGGGTTTTTTTCCATTTATGTAAAAACTGACTTAGAGTTTTATTGTTTATCAGATCTTTCATCACAAGAGTTAATGGGGTAATTTGGATGAAAGATACCATGTGGTATTGTAGTGGTGTTTCTTTGAAATTCGTTGCTGTAATTTTCTACAAGCCATTAATTTGTGTTTCTCAAAGTGATATGGAGATACTATTTCTATTGCCATGAGGCTCTTGTTAGGCTGTTTAAATAGGATTCAATCTGAATCTGTTCTTTGCAGGCTATTATTTCAGAGTACATTATGTTTATATAGTGGTTTAGTCTACTAACTTTCTACTGGATAAATTCATGGTATTAACTAAAGTAGTTTTCAGTAAAGGTCTGTGGTTAAAACTATTCTTGTGTAAAGTGTTCTGCAGTTCTCGTTATTGAACTTGAAAGAAGATAATTTTAGATTGTCAATAAAGTAACACTGAATTCCATGGTATATTTGTTTTTTCAGAGCGTGGTGTCGTATGGGAAGAAACTATTATTTTGCTTCCTGATAATGTTCATTATGTCTTTCTTTCGGCTACTATTCCAAATGCCCGACAGTTTGCTGAATGGATTTGCCATTTACATAAACAGGTATTTCCTTTCTCTTTTTTGATGTCTTCAGTATTTAACATGTTATAGGCTGGCCTTACTATGTCCTATATTTTGTTCCTAATGCTGCCTAGAATAAAGAAGACAATTTTAAGTGAAACTTCTCAAATCAGCAAGTTTATCAAAATGAACTGACTTGGTGGTTTACAAGTGTGAATTTCTAAATACCTTCTCAGATCCAGTATATCAGAATCTCTGGGAGTAGGGTCTTGGATTTTCCAACTTCGAAAAACTCCCAAGTTGATCCTGATTATCTGCCAGGTTTCGAAATTACTGTATTTATAGTCCTATGAACATGAACACAGAGTTTCCTCTAAGGCCTTGGTACCAGGAAAAAACTGGGCATTTCCTAAGCATGTGGTTGGATTTTTCTCTTGGCAACACAGTCAAACTTTTTACTATTTCTCCTTTGATTTTCTAGTCCAACTTTAAGCAGCGGTATAGGCCCTTATAACAAGCATTTGTTCATGTGTAATAATTTTATTCTTGGTTTTATTTTCCTACCCTTATTTTTCCTTTACAACAGTGTCCTCTCAACTTATTTTTATAAGCTCTCTAAGTAGCATTTTTTGTGACACCCATGTTGCTTCTGTGGGATAGAAACTCAGTGGATCTTCTGGAGGAGCTACATCAACCTGCTGCTTTACTAAGGCTTTCAAAATCCTCTGTGGGGCAGAAAAGTCCCATTTTACCTCAGAGAGCGTTCTGTGTCACCATACTGCTGCTCTGTATAAATGAGCATCTTCTTTAATTATGGCATCACAGGTCTAGATTGTGGATCTATGATCATTACGGAAGTTTAAATTTGGCACTGACTAGGAAATTGGAAAAATTGAACAAATGGTAGTATAATTTAATTGACCTAATTTTTCAACATTTTTCTTTTGCCTGGTTTTAAAGTTATTTTTGTAAAGCCTTTTCTTTTTGAAATGCTGAATTCAAAAGCTTATTTCCCTAAAGTCTTTAGGTAAGTCAGATACATAGTATTATTCACTGAGGAAATAAAATATTACACGTTTAATTATACTTCTTTCTTTTTACAGCCTTGTCATGTAATTTACACAGATTATCGGCCTACTCCATTGCAACACTACATTTTTCCAGCTGGGGGAGACGGTTTGCACCTTGTAGTTGATGAAAATGTACGGGAGTAATTGTCATTCTTGTATCTATAATGTCATACTTTCATTGTTTAAACCTGTTTTTTCCTTAAAGTAGAGAAGAATAGTACTGATCCACTTTTTTTCTTAAGTATTTTTATGGTCTGAAGTTGTTGGTTTTGTATGTTGTCTGTGTTATTATGAAAATTTTAAGATTTATGTTTCCCTTATGCATGAATTAGATTTTTGTTTTTTTCCCAGTATTTTAACATACTTGTAGAATAGGAACTCTGGACATGTTTCAGATATCTCATGCTTTGCTTGGTCTGCTGTGCTTCCCAGTTTTAATACCTCTTATTACCTCTTACACATCATTTTTGAACTTAAATTGTAGTGACTTTTACTATAATTATTATTAAATTATTTTTATTATTTGAGGAAGCTTTGTTTTGCAGTATGAAGAATGTTTGGATTATGATTAAATATTAGTGCAGTTACATAGAAAAATATCTGTGATTTCAGGGTGACTTCAGAGAAGATAACTTTAATACTGCAATGCAAGTTCTTCGAGATGCTGGTGATTTGGCAAAAGGAGATCAGAAAGGGCGGAAAGGAGGAACAAAAGGTAATTTGGAACTTTTGGAAAATTTTATTTTTCAAAATGCATTTTTTGTTTTTGTTATTTAATATTTTCCTTCAGGAAGCTATAGAAAGATCTAGATAATACACAGTCAAATTGGATAAATGAAAGTTGAGTTCTTTTTTTCCTCTGTGACATTTATTGAGATATAATTCACATTCTATGCAATTCACCCATTAAAGTGTACAATTTAGTGGTTATTAGTATATTCACAGAATTATGCAACCATCACCAGCCTTTTTGTATTGAGATACAGTTCACATACTGTAATTGTCACTATTTTTAAGTGTACAATTTAGTGGATTTCAGTATATTCACAAATTTTTGCAACCGCTGTCTAATTCCAGAACATTTTCATGAACTCAAAAAGAAATACCCATTGGCGGTCATTTTTCATTTTCTCCCAACCTTTTTTTTTTCTTTCCTCTAAGTTTTTAGTAATCACTGTTCTTTTTCTGGGCATTTCATATAAATGGAATCATAATGTACAAGGTCTGACAATTAATTAAGCTTGCGAACTCATCCTAGAAAAGGTGCTACATACCTCATTGCTGAATATTACTACGGTCAGCTTTGAAGTACTCCCCTTGGAAAGCTACGCTCCGATACCAATGCTTATTCCACCCTTAAAAGCAATTTTGGAACTGTTTCTGAAATGGCCATCAGAACTGTCGTCATAAGACCCTTGATGTCTGGAATGTCATCAAAATGTCTTCCTTTCAATATTTCCTTTATATTCAGGTAAAGAAAAAAGTCACTGGGGGCCAGATCAGTTGGGTAGGTAGGGTGTTCCAACATAGTTATTTGTATACTGGCTAAAAACTCCCTCAGAGACAGTGCCATGTGAGCTGGTACATTGTCATGATGCAAGGGCCATGAGTTGTTGGCAAAAGTTCAGGTTTTCATCTTTTTCATGCAGACTTTTCAGCACTTCCAAATAGTAAACTTCGTTGACTCTCCATTTGGTACAAATTCATAATGAACAATCCCTCTGATATAAAAGAAGGTTAGCAACATTGTTTTGACTCATTGATTTGGACTGACGTAACTCTTGGTGGTGAAGAATTGGCTGACTTCCATTGTGCACAAAGACGCTTTGTTTCAGGGTCATGTTGGCATACCCATGTTTCATCACCATTGATAGATAGCACAGCCCAAAACATCATCCTGCCTCAGCAAAAGGTCTTAGCAAACATGGACTCTCCTTTGCTTTTGTTCATCGGTGAGCTCCTTTGTGGCCATTTTTGCACACTTTTCTCATGCCAGGATTTTCCTATTTCTCTCAATGTTTACTTTGTCTCCTACACTTCTCATAGTACACCAATGATTTTGACGTACAATTTAACAAATTTTTGTAGTGTTTTCATCAGTTCTGCTTGTTAACTGGCATCAGTGACGCTTTCTCTCCCCTCAGAAAAACATTTAATCCATTTGTACACTGCCGTTTTCTTCATGGCATTATCCCCATAAACTTAGACTAACATGTCCCTGATTTCACTTCCACTCTTGTCAAGGTTAACAAGAAATTTAGTATTTGTTTATTGCTCTAATTCAAGCTTGTCCCTGATTTTACTTTCATTCTTGCCAAGTTTAACAAGAAATTTAATGTTTGTTCTTTGCTGTAATTCAAGCTCTGACATTCTCGTGATGGTACACGAAAGCATGCAACAACAGTAATGAACGCCATTCAGCAAGACACTGTCACATGTCATCGCAAACACAGCTGTGAGACACAGATATGACATGGTTAAGAAACTTACAGGGCTGTTTTTACAGTGCTGCCAATGTAAGCATGTGGTGGCAAGTTCATGAACTTAATTGTCAGACCCTCTATATATGGTCTTTTGTAAGTGGTTTCTTTCACATAGCATCTTTTCAACATTTATCCATGTTATGTGTCAGTATTTCATTCCTTTTTGTGTTCAAATAACATTCCATCATATGAATATACCACATTATATTTATCCATTCATCAGTTGATGAGTATTTGAATTGTTTCTACTTTTTGAGTGTTGTAAATCAGACATGTCGAACCTGTGGCCCAGGACGACTTTGGATGTGACCTAACACAAATTTTTAAAACATTATGAGATTTTTTTGTGCGACCGTTTTTTTAGCTTATCAGCTATTGCTAGTGTTAGTGTATTTTATATGTGGCCCAAGAAAATTCTTCCAGTGTGGTCCAGGAAAGCCAAAAGGTTGGACACTGCTGTTGTAAATAATACTGCTCTAAGCATTTGTGTTCTTCAAGTTTTTGTGTGAAACTTTATTTTCTTTTTCATGATTATGTACTTTGTGGAATTGCTGAGTCATGGCAATTCTATGTTTAACCTTTTGAATAACTGCAAGATCATTTTTCAAAGTACCTGCACCATTTTCAGTCTCATCAGAAGGATATAAGGTTTCCATTTCCTCTACATCCTTTCCAATACTGTGTTTGATTATAGTCATCCTAATGGTATGAAGTGGTATCTCAATGTGGTTTTGATTTGTATTTCCATTGTAGCTAGTGACATTAAGTATGTTTTCATGTCCTTATTGACCATTTATGTATGGTTTTTGGAAAAATATCTATTCAAATTTTTTACCCATTTAAAAAATTAAATTTTCTTATTGTTACTGAGTTGTAAGAATTTTTTATATATTCTGGATACTAGACCCTTCTTAGATACTTGATTTGCAAATATTTTCTTCCATTTTGTGGGTAAAGGTTGTTGTTTCACATTATTGTTATCTATTGAAGTATAAAAATTTTAAATTTTGATGAAATCTCATTTACCTGTTACTTTATTTTGTTGCTTGTGCTTTTGGTACCATATCCAAGAATGATTTGCATAACCCAAAATCATATAGCATTTACTTCCATATATTTTTAAACAATGTATTGGTTTAGGTTTAGGTTTAAGTTTGTGATTTGTGAGTTAATTTTTGGGTATGGTGTTACACTCTTTCTGCAGGACCGTCAAATGTGTTCAAGATTGTGAAGATGATTATGGAAAGGAATTTTCAACCTGTAATTATTTTCAGTTTTAGTAAAAAGGATTGTGAAGCCTATGCACTTCAAATGACCAAATTAGATTTCAACACAGGTACTATAGAATTTTGTATAATTTTAATGTTATGGGAATATGAATGTAAATATGTATCTGGGAAGACATTGTATATTGTATATTGCTAGGATATGCAATTCACCTTCTGTTACAGTAGTAGGTGCTCTTCACATTTGTAAAAGCTTTAAGAGAACCTTGATTTATAATTTCTTTTCTTTTATTGGAAGGTATAAGTAAATGTGTTTGCTCTGTATAAAATCCAAAGAACCTTACTAAGAAACATGCGGTTTTCTGACTGCTTAAGGGTACTTTTCTTTGTCAGACTTCCTTCTGTATGGAAAGTACTATTTCATTCTTCTAGAAATCCACACTAAGAAGACCTGCCCTTACCTAACATAATTTTTAAATAAAGTAAGAGAACTTTTAGCAGATTAATAAGTTATTTTCATATATTAACTATAAATGTAACTCACTGAAGTCACTCAGCTAGATTACACAGATAAATAATAGCACAGCATAGCTAAGAATTGTGGCTCACTGAATACTGACACAGCTGTTACTCAGTTCAGCCTTTTTTTTTTTTCAGTTTAGCCTTATATATATATAATCCTGTACAGTGAGAAGTAAATATCTTCAGTCATCTAAAATCAAATTCCAGTTGCATTGTTTTCTTTATCAAGATACAGAACTAAACCCATACATTTTAAAGCTAATTTTTACTTATTTATGGGTAGAAGTAAACAATGACAGATAACCTCTTAAAGCTAATAATATAGCAGGTCCTTGAATAACATTTTGTTTGTCATTTTGTTATAACGTCGATGAAATGCTGTTATAGGAATTTTACTTTGGTTTACATCACTTAGCCTATGGTAAAATTGGTTGCATCATGCATCATTTCACTTAAAGTTGCAGAACTGTTGACTTTATTAAGTGAGAAATTAACTGTATTTTGTTTTTGGTTGAGTGACTTGCTCTGCTTAGAAATGTTTTCTTATTACTACCAGTGCTTTATCTGCTTAATGTTACAGGGTTATATATTGATTGATTCAACCAATTTATTGACTACATATTATTTAATAGACATGCAGATAGTGTAATGGGTAAGAGTATAGGCTTTGGAATTGTTGCTCTGGCAGCTACTAACAGTGCCCATTATTTGCTCTAAGCCTCACTTTTCCTTAATAGTGGATAGTAATCTCTGTGACCTGTATTTGTTAGACTTAAGTATTGCCTACAGATTACTTAGTTTATTGTTACTATTTTTATAAGACAATACTTTTTATCCATGGATTAAGTCTACCAGATATGTTTGAAAGGTAGTAAATTTTATTAAATAATTACATAGTCACTTTAATCTACTTTGCCTTCTGATTATCTTAAATACTGACTACTTTTATTCTTTATAGGGTCTTATTTTTTGCAGTGTTTGAAGTTTGGTATCACTCACTCATTTAGATATTTATGTATCTTTGGATTTTCTCTCTTAGATGAAGAGAAGAAGATGGTTGAAGAGGTATTCAGTAATGCAATTGACTGCTTGTCAGATGAAGATAAAAAGCTCCCTCAGGTTTGTGTTTATTGTCATTGAGTAAGCTATGGATATTAATAGATAGCATGTATTCACTTTGCATTTCTTGGTTTTGTTACTGTATTGCATTGTTTGCACACTGCAGTAAATGTGTTAACATTGTGCATTGAAATGATAACTTTATATTTTGAACTTCTGAAAAGGTGACAGGGGAAAGATTTGCTACCTGAGGGAACTGTTCTCTGAAATTTATCATGGTCTAGAAATTACTCCTATTCCTGCTAGTTATAATTCATTAATTTTCTTAAGGCTAGCAAACAAAACAATAGAGCACACCTAATAAAGTCATCTATTTAATGAGGAGTTTAATGTTTACTTTATAATCTAGTGGTCTTTTCCTTTGACTATTAGAGTTGTCTGTGGAGTTCTCAACTATACTGATGCATGGATCACTCCCAGAGAGTCTTACTTAATTGGTCTGATGTTGTGTCCTGGTCATTAGAATCTTTCAAAAGCTCCCCAGGGTATTTATTCTAATGTGCATCCAAATCTGAGTATTACTGATTTAAGCCAACCTAATATATGAAAGTTTTGTTTAGTGAAGTTGGGAGGTCATAGGCTGGTTACAAATGATTGCTTTGATTTATAAGTGATTTATGCTAAAACTGCAATAGCATGTTTCTTGGTATGTAAAATACTAGTATTAGAAATTGATTTGTAATTTTTTTTCCCAGCTGAAATATTAGTATCTAAAGGGGGAGTTCCCTGATGGTGTAGTGGCTTAAGGCTTCGGCGCTGGCGCTGTCGGCGCTACGGCCTGGGTTCGATTCCCTGCTGGGGAGCTACCCACATACCAAAAAGCAAAAAAAAAAAAAAAAGTATCTAAAGGTTTAGGCATGTCTTTATACATCTTTGTCATCCTATCATACTTCTAACAGTAGACATTTAATGGTATTTGATATAATGTTAATGAACATGAACTCTTCAGCAATTCATTTGTTTTTAGATGAACTGCATATTTATGTTAAACATGCTTTATAATTTTTTTTTTGTTTGTTTGAATTGGCCAGGATGTAAGTTTATTATGTACAGATACAAACTTTGCCCTCTTAACTTTTAATTTTTTTTTTAGACAGTGTAGGGATGCTGGAAAATTTGAATGAGGCAGGAAAGGATTTATAAAATTTATTTAAAATGTGCCTTTCATACTTTTTCTTTTCTTTTTTTTTTTTTTAACAAAAAAAGCTAGGAGAGAAATATATTGTTTTGATTTTAATAATTTGTGGGACTATGGGATTGGTTTTTGCTTTTATTCTGAAAAGGTTATATACATTCCTTTAAACAGCTTTCTTTTTTGATTACCCACTTTTTAAAATTTGGTTAATTTAACATTTTCCATTTCCATTTCCTCACATCATTATAAAATAAACATTTTTCCAATTGCAGGTTGAACATGTACTGCCTCTTTTGAAGCGGGGGATTGGTATTCACCATGGTGGTTTACTTCCTATTTTGAAAGAAACTATAGAAATTCTCTTTTCTGAAGGATTGATAAAGGTATGATTTTGTTTCTATTTATTATGCCCTAGAATTGCATTGTGTGAACAGTTTGAAAATTGTTGAGAACATTGTTTATAGACACCTTTATTTATTTGTTTGTTTATTTTTTATACTTTTTTTTTTTTTTTTTTTTTTTTAAATGTGGGTACTTCCCTGGCTGGGAATTGAACCCAGGCCGCAGCGTTGACAGCACCGAAGCCTAGCCACGACACCACCAGGGAACTCCCTATATTGTTTTTGTTTTTATTTTAAACTGGGTAATGTGAAATGACTAAGGTAATCAACTTGATTTTTATATATAGTGTTATATAGGTTTTCCCCTTCTATCTGAAAGTAGAGGGTTCCTATGAAGCCATTTGTAAGCTGAAATGGCATAAATCAAAGAAGCAGTTACCATTAATTTATATGGCAAAGTTTTTGAGCGTTCCCAGACCCAATATTCAACACACACACAATTTCTTTATTTTGTTCACTATCATAAAACACTTAATTACATCCAGTTTTATTCTAAGTGTAGCACCCTTACCAGCTCAGGCTTTTGTGATTCATTAGGACACCATATCTTGGTACCAAATGCACAAAACAATCCAAGGTAAAACACAGATGCTCACACAGTTCAAAGCTCTGGTGCTTGATGCTGAGTACAGTTCCTGGCAATGGAGCTTTTCTCACTTTATATCTGCTCAGGATACAGGAAGCCTTTAGAATGGCTTGCTGCAAAATAAACACTGCATGCTGTTTTGCTTTTCACTTTTTTTTGTGAAGGCCAACCTCTTTGGATTTCTTTTAGTTAGCAAAAAACAGGTATTATTGTGGGTCTTCTGTAAAAGCTGAGTGGTGTAACATGAACTTCTGAAAAGCAGGGGGTACCGGTATTTCATAAATTTAGGGCTGTAGGTAAAAAAATCATTTGTTTCCATTCTTACTCTTAAAGCAAGGGATGGTAACACTATTGGACACTGGAATTTTATAAAAGATGCTATTTAATTATCAGACCTGGAGTTGATTCTATTAAGTGGACTCATTTCTATATACAAATTAAAAGTTTAGAGAGCAAAGGAGAGCTACTGGTATACTTATAAGAGAGCTTTCTAGGATGTTCTAATTTAAACCTACAGTCCAATTTTAAAAATTATGTTGATGTCCCAGAAATGGGATATTAAAAATGGGATGCAACTTCAAAATATAGTCATAAGCCTACATAAATTATGACTCTCATAAATTATTTTATGTTTAAAAATCAGATTAGCATTTAAAAAATCAGATTAGAGATTTATCATGAGAACCTCAGTACTAAGTAGAATATTTAAATTTATTCATGCTAAAGAACATACTTGAGGTATTTTAGTAAAGAATCGGTCACTGCTTATACCTGGGTCCTGGTAGGGCCCTCTTGATGTTCCCTTCTGGAGTGTATATTTTGTTAAAGCCCATTTCAAAGAATCTTAAAAATATAAATGATACTTGGTTGTAAAATTCAAATGCAACAAAAGTCAAAAATAAAAGACCATCATTCTCTCATCCCAGAAATTTCTGCTGACATACATACAAATAATACATGCTTTATTTTTTTAAACAAAAAAAGTGGTTATACTATCTATGTTATTACCCAGTTTTGTTACATGCATAGTTCTTCATCCTTTCTAATAGATGAATAGCATTCTGTTGAGTTGATGAAATAAATATTTTTATCTTCCTTCCTTCCTGGTGAAAATTTAGATTGTGTAATAGAACTTCAGTGACTTTGCTTGTACATATATATATACTTTTGTGTGCTTAAACCACACACAGTTTTTTTGGTATGGTAAAATTTTTGTTAGTGAATCTCTCTTCAGAGATCCTGGAAGTGTCTCCAACTGCTGCATCATCAGTGAAAAAGCCAAGAAATGTGACTGTGTTTAGAATAATATTCTAGAGCTTAATGATTTGTCCATTAGACATTAGTGTTCTCTCCAGTTACCACCACTGGAATTTAAGAAAGACTATTTTCCTTGAATTAAAATTTTTCTGGGGGAGTACCCTGGTGGTGTGGTGAGTAGACTTTGGTGCTCTAAACGCTGCAGCCTGGGTTTGATTCCTAGCCAGGGAACTACCCAGAAAAAAAAAAATTTTTTTTTCTGGGATGCAAGGGACATTAAATATTATTTAATAATTTTATATATGAAATACTGAAATATATGTGGGAGTAGCATGTTGTCTTATTTTTGTACAGTCTCATTAACAACTAATTTGGAAAATTAGTGATTTTTTTTTTTTTAATTCATTTTTATTGTTAGACTTATTGGGGTGACATCTGTTAGCAAGGATTACATAGGTTTCAGGCATATAATTCTACAGTGCATTGTCAACTTGATGTATAATAAGTTCACCACCTAATGTGACTTCTCTTTCCATCACCTTATATTAAGCTTCTCCCCCTCCTCTCCCACCCCCTCCCCTTTCTCCCCTCCCTAACCCACTCGTTCCCAAATAAACATTAAACTTTTGATTGTGTCCGTGGGTTAGTGATTTGTTTTTTTTATAAAACTAATTATTCAGCTTAAAATACATGTTTAATTGCATAATTATTTATTTAATTAGGCCTTATTTGCCACAGAGACTTTTGCTATGGGGATTAACATGCCAGCCAGAACAGTTTTATTTACAAATGCCCGAAAATTTGATGGAAAAGATTTCCGATGGGTAAGTAAAATACTTCAGATACTGAAATAACTTTTATCTTTAATTGTTTTACCTAAGATAATTTTTGCTCATGTGATTGAGATTTTCAGTTCTAAATACTCAAGAACTTGTACTTTAGCTAATAATGCAAGTTCATCAAGGTTAAACTTCAGATCCTTTACATTTCTATCCTTTAGCCAAAAAACAAACAAACAAAAAAAGTTAAGTTGAAAGAGTTTAGTGATAAGGAAGGGATAAGGGTGCAAATGATTCGTGAATGCTTTAAAGCACTTTAAATATTTATAAAATTTTCATTTCATTTAAAGCATCTCTACTATAGTGGCTTCAAGTTGCAGTTCACTATTTTTCCCTTCTGGTTTAAAAGAGATTTTAACAGGTTTGCACACATGTCTTTTGTAAGGCTGAAGGAAAGAGAAAGTTGGGTTCATGAGTGAAACAGTGAATTGAGATAAAAGTAAATTCTTAATTCAGAGGCAAGTAACCCATTCAGTAAACAATTACCAAACTTAAACTATGGGTATAGAACTATTGTAGGTACTGACAGTGCCAAAGTTAAAATAAAACTCGTCTCTATTCTAAAGAAACTTAGTAAGTGAAAGTTGATAAACATGCAAAAAAGGTTATATTATAGACTGAGGGGGTATAGTGTAGCAAGGATAAAGTATAAGAAAAGAAGTTACTTATACATAAGGGCCAGGGAAGGCTTCATAGAGAAAGCAGTCCTTAATCTGAGCAACAACAGCAGATTTACTAGGCAGGCATTTGGAGCATCACAGGAGTGAAAAGCAGGTGGAGGAAGATTTGTAGTTTTAGTGGATACTTTGCAAGCCAAAGACTCACATCGTCTGGCATTGGAAGAACATTGTATAATAAGTAGTCAACTATGGTACTTAACTTTTTATCCTTGAAAATGATTCTTTTCTGCTTCAAGAATTTTCCAGCAGTAGTTACTAGTCATCAAAATATTGGAAAGTCCCCATGGTAGAATTGTAAAGGCAAAGCATTTTTTGTTTTATTTTAAAATGTGTTGGGTATTATATGAAAGAGCAATGTTAAGTATAATGAGGTAGTGCCATTTCACTTCAGAAATTTTTACATAGCTTTCGTAAATTTTCTATAAAGTATAACTTTTAAATTGAACTTTAAAAATTTAATTCACAATGAAAATGGTTTTTGGGAGTTCCCTGATGGTGTAGTGGCTTAAGGCTTCGGCACTGGCACTGTCAGCGCTGCGGCCTGGGTTTGATTATTGGTGTAAATTTAAAAATTCATTATCTATTAGTTTAAAATTATTTAATTCTCGAAACAAAATTGATGCCACAAGAAAATAAGTAAATAACTCTTTTGTGATTTTACATATTCTTGGCATCTCATGGACACCAGGGTAAGGATACAGAGTATAGTGGCTAATTGAATTTAAGAAAGCAGTCTTTTAATGATTCAAGACAATAATTATGAAATCTAAAATCGTAATATGTAATATTGTAATGATGCCTTTGGGTCCTGATGAGATTTTATCAGACTGTCTTTTTGAAATGTTCTTTTCTGATATATTTTTTTACGGATGTGTGTGTGTGTGTGCGCACACTTTTCTTGCTCCCAGGATGTTAGATCTGTTTTTGATGCTATCAGTAATATGCCTTCTTGTATTATAGCATAGTGATTCTTAATGCTTCTTTTTTTCCTTTCCTTTTTTTTTTTTTTTTTTTTTTTTTTTTTTTTTTTTTTTTTTTTTTTTTTTTTTTTTTTTTTTTTTTTTTTTTTTTTTTTTTTTTTTTTTTTTTTTTTTTTTTTTTTTTTTTTTTTTTTTTTTTTTGTTGGTTCCATGACTGGGAAGCGAACCCAGGCCACGGCAGTGAGAGCGCCGAAACCTAGCCACTAGACCACCAGGGGACCCCCCCCCCCTTAATGCTCCTTGAGTCAAATATTTTCTAAGAATCTGGAAACTGGATCTTACAGATAAAACTTTGCCCATTGTTCAGATGTTTGTTGTCATCCTGAAAATGTGTATATGGCGGGGGTTTACCAATCATTCTCCCCTAGGTTGTTCTTAGTGATGAATGGACTCTACTGTACTTGAAGGAAAAAGGAGAGAATTGTGCTTTAAAAGAAATGTTAATTTTATATTAATCTCGTTTTATAAAATAATAAACTTTATTATGATCAAATCAGAATTAGCATATAGAAGAGTTCAGTCATTGTTTGCTTTCTTAGATTTTGCTATTTCCAGAATACCTAGTTTAAAGATATTTTTTATGCCAATGAATTAGCTAATATTTTTCCTGTGAGCTATGTATGATACACTATTTGATCATTTTGGATCTACAATTTAAACATTCTTAACGTGTTTAGCATTTTTGTGTTTTTACTTATATTCTCCTAAAAGTTCATGTTTTTGATCATGTTCCCTTTTTTTGGAACATATAACTTGTGCTTATGTATTTTATGATAAGGCAGATTTTAAGAATATGCTTTTTACCAGGTTTTCTCCTAAATGCTGAATTTTAATTGTGTTCATTTAGATTTCCTCTGGTGAATATATTCAGATGTCTGGTCGTGCTGGAAGGAGGGGAATGGATGATAGAGGAATTGTAATTCTTATGGTAGATGAAAAGATGAGCCCAACAATTGGAAAACAGCTACTTAAGGTAACCGAGTCAAGATTCTGTGCCTTCACCAGGAATTTGAGAAAAGTACTTCAGGAGCTACTTTCAAATTATTTGTGTCAGTTCAGATGACTTTCTAAGTTGACGAGTTAATTTACTGCTAAACTCTCTGGGCTTGTGAATGTAGAAGAAGGAGAGTAACTGCTTAAAGTGCTGGTATTTTTGTGCCCTACTTTCTGTTCTAATTGGTGAAGAGCAACTCATGTAATGGAAGGGATGTGAAAATTCCCCATAGAGGGTGGAGATAGTTATTTTGCCCTTCAAATTTAAGATACCTTTATATCTACTCCCTCCATGCAGGAATTGCTGTTCACCTATCAGAATGGCAAGTAATGCATATGATATCAAGTATTTTGGACAGTTGACTTCCTCTACCTTTGTAAGCCCAGGTAGGTTAACAAATTAATTTTATAATCTGTCATTCTATTTCAGTCTTTTCATGAATTATAAATATCCCAATACTAAACTTCTATTCTAAAATTTTATTTCAAATTAACCTGTTCATTTTGCTTGCTTAGTATTTGTGTTTTTGATTTTTATTTTTGTTTTGTTTTAAAGAGCTTCTCAAAGAAGTTCTACCTGGTTACTTTTCTTGTCCTCCGTGTAGTACGAAGTTACTAAACAAATTCCTAGAGAAAACTGTTAATAAGGCAGAAAACTTAACAGTAGTTAAAAATGTAAAATTATCTGCAAGTTCATTATCTATTTAAAATAAAGCTTCAAAACATATGAAGAAATACATAGGGCATTCTCCCTCTGAAATAGACTGTGCTCAATTTTTTAAGAACTTTATAGAGAATTTGAGATATGGGTCTGGAAACCATGGTATACTAAAGCAAAAATCAGTAAAGGTATATGTTTTTGTATGAGTGAAGATGAAGCTTGTCTATACATATTTGTAGTGATCATATGGTGTCTTATCTATTTTCACTTTTAAAGATTAACACTTGGAAACCTATTTTTAAGCATCTCTGTAACTTTAGTACTTCATGTAAGGTAAATGACACAAGACTGAAATTTTGTGTTTTTATTCTTTAAATTGTGCCAGATATAATAAATACTTTTTTCTCTCTTGTACTTTATATATGGAGAATTGAATCAGGTTGCCAAATTGTGAGAGGTAATATTTTAATGACAGCATCAGGTTGCAGGTTTTTCATTCATTAAAAAATATTTTTAAAAAAATTTTATTGTAGAAAGAACACAACATGAGATTTAACCTCTTACCACATTTTTAAGTTGTAAAATATGTCATGGTTGACTATAGATAGAATGTTGTGCACCAGATCTCTAGAGATTATTTATTTTGATTGACTGAAACTATGACTTTTGATCACTAACTCCCTCTTTTACCTCTCCCCTCCATTTCTGACAACCACTATTTCATTCTTTGTTTCCGTGACTTTGTCTATTTTAGATGCCTCATATAAATGGAATCATGCAGCATTTGTCTTTCTGTGACTGACTTATTTCACTTAACGTAGTGTCCTCTTAGTTCATCCATGTTGCCTATTTCAGAATTTCTTTTTTAAGGATCAGTAGTATTCCATTCTTATGTATGTGACACATTTTCTTGGTCTATTCATCTGTCGATGGACGTTTAGGTTATTTCTATATCTTGGATAGTGTGAATAGTACTCTACTGAACATAGGAGTGCTAATTGTTCAATATCTTGATTTCAATTATTTTGTGTAAATAGCTAAAAATGGGATTGCTGGATCAAATGGTAGTTCTTTTTTAAATTTTTTGAGGAACCTCCATACTGTTTTCCATACTAATTGTACCATTTTACATTTCCGTAGTGTACAAGGTTTTTAATTTCTCAGTAATTTTTAAAATTAAATTTTTAAGGCTCCTGAGCCACTTTCTTTGCTCGAGCCCGCTCCTACCTCTTTGGAGTGTACTTTTTCCTCAATAAACTATCTCTTTGTTTCACCACTTTAAAAAAATAAATAAATAAAATGTTAAGACAGATTTATTGAGATGTATAATTTGCATATCATATAATTTACCCATTTTCATAGTTTTTAAAATATTCACAGTTTTGCCACCATTACCATAGTTCTAGAACATTTTCATCGACCCCATTAAAAAACACTTGTATCCGTTAACAGTCACTCCCTTTTCCTCCTAACGTCTTTTCCCTTCCCCCAAGTTCTAGGCAAACCACTAATCTACTTTCTGTCTCTGTAGATTTGCCTATTCTGAGCATTTCATGTAAATGGAATCATACAGTATTTGACCTTTTGTGTCTGGCTTTCATTTAGCATAATGTTTTCAAGATTCACCTATATTATTACATGTATCAATACTTCATTCCTCTTTATTGATGAACAAAATTTCAATGTATGGGTATAGGTTTCTAGTTTTTGTACATTCTAGCCGACACTTGTTAGTGTCTATCTTTGTAATTTATAACTGTTGTAGTGAATGTGAAGTGGTGCCTTTTGTCACCATTACCATCACCTCACATATTTACCTCTTGTGTGTATATGAGAACTAATTATATTATTTTCCATTCTATTTCAAGAGAAGAAAATAAAATTTGGTATGACCTACTAAATTTCATTTGTTATTGCTGAATAGGGTGTTACATAACAGTGAAATTACATTTTGGCAAGTCTGGCAGCAGCATGCCAAATAAATCCGAAGGGAAATTGAAATCAGAATTGTTAGGTTGATAGTTGTAGTAATCTAGATAAGATCTGATGAAACTTTGAAACGATGGCAGATTAAGGAAACAAAAGAACTAATCTAAGATATATTGAGGAAATAATCTCCAACCAATTTTATTGATTAAAATAAAAGAAAGGAATAAAGCAGAAAGAAACAGAACTAATTGGAACTTAAATGAGTATTACCATTAACCATTTATCAAATAAGTAGTCTTAACTAACCATTAATCTATGCAAGAGGGAAAATCAAGTCAGAAATGGGAAAGAGCAAGAAAAATAAATTTGATTTTAGATAGTATAACCATATTATTTAGCACCCATATTAGGATATTGTTGTAAGAGTGAAAGAGGGTGCTTTTTATAATCACACCACAGATATATATTGGGACTATCCTGGCTCACTTGATACAATGTCATAATACCACATTGAGTTTCAGGTGACTAAGATGTTAGATAGGCGTATTCTATAGAAGTAAGTTGAGAATTAAGAAGCAGAGCTTGAGGTTGGAAATAAACATTTGTAATATTGAAGTCCCAAACTTGTTAGAGGAGGTAATAATAGAAAAGAAAAGTAACAAGAAAGTAAAGGCTGTGTCTGTTTGCAGAATTTGGAAGTGGATGAAGTTGTCTTTAATTCCTCTCTTCCCAAGATTATGGTTTTCATACTAATATCACATGTCCCTTTTGTCCCTGTTTTCAAGGAAAATAGATAAAAATCGAGATTTTAAGGATTTACTGCTTATCCCCTTAGGGTGAGGGGCTCTTGAATTTTTCCCAGTCAAGGAAAACCGTCATTTGAGACTGGTAAACGCTGTGCTCCTTCTCCTCTTAAAATCGTATATGCATTCATTTAAAATTCTGAGTGCAGTAAAGTTGGCCTGTGGACCTCAATTTAAGAGCCCCTTAGTACCTTAAGAATATCTGTGTATTTTGCTATGCCATTTAGAAGTACTTAGCATACTTCATGACGCTGCACTCCTAAATATTTTGACATGCATCTCTCAAGAATTTGGTCTTTCTATGCAACTACATAACCATTTTCATTCTTAGAAGTATTTGCATTAAAAAATACTTCTGAGGAAAATTTTAAATATCAAGTATTTTGGATACTTGTTGCAAGTTAAGTTAACATTATTGTAGATAAATGTTTTATAGCCTAGCCAAAACCTTGCCCTTCTTTGGCAACAGCCACAGTTAGGAGGACAAAGATGAATTACCAAAATGTAGATAAAGAATGTTCTATAAATTTTGGGGACACACATTAGCAGTTTTATGTCATTCTAGGAAGTTGAGAGTTTTAAGGTACTATTTTTTTGTCTGAATATCATTCTGAATAAATTTAAGGTACTCTGTCAGCAAAGGGTAGGTTATGCTATAGTAACAAACCTAAGTAAATCTCAGTAACTTAAAGGTTTATTTCTCTTGTTCATTGCTGGTTTGTAGAGGAGGTTCTGCTTATTATTGTTTAGGGATGCAAGCTGATGGATGAACCACCATCTTAAACATTATTAGTTACTGTGCCTCATAGAACAGGAAAAGATAGCTTTTCATGCCAGCAATGAAATATTTGGCCAGGAAGTAACATATCTTATTTGCCCCACCTACTCATGGGTGAGGGTAGTTAAGCATAATCCTGTCAAATGCACAGAAGGCAGAGAGCTACAGTACTGGTAAACACTATCTAACTATCACTGTTCTGTTTAGTGATTTTCATTTTTTCCCCTGTACTTTTCCAAAGATCGACTAATTTATCACTTTGTATTGGTCATTTTAAAGGAAAGAACCTAATACAGTTTTATACTATTCCTTAGCATAAGATTAAGTTATTAAGCAATTTAACAGGTTAAAAACATTTGTGTAAGTTTATTTGAATGATCTAAAACATTGACATGTTTTTATTTTCTCTGTTAGGGTTCAGCTGATCCATTAAATAGTGCTTTCCATTTGACCTACAACATGGTTTTGAACTTACTACGTGTGGAAGAAATCAATCCTGAGTACATGTTGGAAAAATCCTTCTACCAGTTTCAGCATTATAGAGCAATTCCAGGAGTAGTAGAGAGTAAGTATAAAATCACCAGGACAGCTAGGAGATTAAGTGTTACCAGGTCCAGGTGCTGCTTGCTGCCTCCAAAAATTGAGAGACAAAGGTTAATGGAAAGAAAAGTAGGTTTATTCAAAATGCTGGCATCCTGGGACGGTTGCAGACACCTGGTCCAAAGGCTATCTGTCTGTTTTCTGGCCTGGCCAAAAGATTTTATTGACTACCAAGAGAAGGCAAAATACAGGAAAGAAGGAGATGGCCCAGCACTTTCTGGGTGATTTGAAAATAAAAAAATCCTTCACAGTGGTTTCAGGGGTTAAGGTGGATCTTAGGCAGATGTTGAAAAGACTTCTTCCAAGTCAGTGTAAACAGTCATTGAAACTGTTAGGTGTAGTAAACGGGCATACAGAGAGAACTCCAAGTATTTTTCAATTTATTTAAAGCCCTTTTATGTTGTTAGCTGGGTTCAGATTATTCAATATGACTTCACCAAGAATCTACTACCTACTCTATGAACTTAAACATTACCAGCATTTCTCTGTCCTATCTCCCCAAATCTCAGCTGCTGCTATTTTCAGTGTTCTAATTGACTTAACCTTTCAAAAAGATTTTAAGTAGCATAATCTTTGACCCTTGGTGTTGCCATGGTACACTTGAATCTTCTTGCAGTTGAATTGTTTCTGTATTTTCCTACCTCTTTTTTTAAAGGAGCAAGACTTGTTATTCTAATACTTTGAAACCAATAATCAAAAGACTAAATATCAAAATTATAACAGACTTTTTAATGGAAGAGGTAGAAATTTTAAGTGATGAAAGAGATAATCACTGAGGGAATTGGAGCACCTTTAGTACAGTTGACAGGGCTAGGTGGTATGACCAAAGAGCATATAGTACTATCCTCTGTGCTTTTAAATGCAGAGTACATCTTGAATGCAGTTTATTCCCATTTTCACTTATTACCAGTAAGGGTATAAATTACTTTTGCTGTTGATACTACTAGAACCTTTTCAAGAGAACTGGCCTTCACCCTAAATATATGAGAATTAAAGTGTAGACTGTTTCTTTGGAATTATGTAATCTTTATTTTACAACTACAATGGTTTATTTTTTGTAATAAACTTAGATGGCTGGCATACAAGAGATGTGTTTCCCTTTGATTTATTGAATCTACAATAGATTTTTCAGCCATAAGTAAAACTTGCAGGATTTTAATGTTCCTTTACTACAAAAACAAAAAAACTCATTAGACTTAATTTTAATCTTTTTGTTTTGTTTTGTCAATAGAAAATTCTATGGTTAATAGCAAGATTTGTCGAGTTAGATATGCATTTGAATCAAGCCTTAGTTTGCTCTTCTCTACAATTGGGATAATACCTAGTTATTCCAATTTATGAGAATTATATGAGATAATTTATATTAAATGCTCAGTTAAGTACAAGGGGAACCCCCCCCCCCCCCAAATTGGAAGTATCTTCTAGAGGGCGGACTCCTTGTAGTACAGGCATTCCCCGCTCCGCTAGGTGAGTATTCTAGGAACCCATCTGCATTGGTGTAGCAGCTGGCATTGTGAGACGCTGTGTTCTGGTTCAGTGAATTTTTTTGGAGACTCTTTCAAAAGGTTTGCTCATTTCATGATGGTTGATTTACACAGTGTGAAGCATGCCAATACACCTGCCTGTACCACACTGAGTTTCAGTAGTTTTTGACCAAAACAGCATGACCCCTGTGCCTCACCCTCTCTATTCACCCTGTCTCACCAGGGGTGACTTTGTTTTTTGTTTCCTTGGGGGGAAAAAAGTCCTCAAAGGGAAACATTTTGCCATTGTGGAAAAAGTGAGACAAAAAACAGCAGAAACACTTAAAATAGGCATCGACACTGTTTTGAGCAGTGGAAAAAGCATCTCAATAGGTGTATTGCATCAAATGGAGAGTATTTTGAAAGCAACTAAAGAATAAATACACAATTTTTTATAAATCCAGGATTTTTGGGTCCCCCCGTATACTTACTTTAATTACTAATAGTATTGCTGTAGATCAGTAGAACCATTTAAACTTTAACCTATTCAGTGCTTGGAATAGTAATCGATTTTGCCATCACTCACAGGTCTGTTACCTGTTTTACATATTATTTGATACTAGTTTATCTTTAGAACCATTGCTTCCCCTCTCCCTTAAAAGGAGGAAATGGGTTGTAAACTGTCTTAAAAGTTTATGGGTAGATCTCTCATGCTGTTTTCTGAGATACTGAGGCTTTCCTGTGGTGGTGCACTGCAGTGAAACCAGCTACTTACACTGAGGTTCCTTTACTCATTTAGGAACAAGAGATACTATCCTAAATTTCGAGAAACAGCAGACTGCACCTAAACTTACTGTACCTAAACCTCTGGAGTGGTATATAGCTGTAGTTAAGAGTTCTGGATACAAAACACACATGAGTTCTTAGAATGTTTCTCAGACTTTTGATTTACTAGGTAAGTGATCTTAGCACAGAAGTGATTTGGAGTGGAAGATGGGGGCAGTATTTAAGTGTCTAAGCAGTTGTCTTTATCATTTCTCCATGAACTCCTGACAGTGCTTAGTCTCCTGATTACTGCAGACAGTGTTACTTTGTAACTTTAGGTGGGGCAAAAGAATTTGCATTTCTGTGTGTAGTTTTCCTTCTCGCACAACTTAATTAACTATCAAATACTTTTTATCATTTTTAATTGTTTCTTTGTTTGATAATGCTTATTGCCAAAATATGTGCTGTTAAGAATAGCCCTCTGGGTTTATAATGAATGGAATACAGTTTCTGTAAGAAGTCATGCAATTCTTTAAAAACAACCAGGATGGTGCGGTATACCTTATGAAGTACAAAAGATTAGAAATTTGAGGGAGCAGTCTGTGGGAAGGTTAAAGATGACAATAGAAATAATAATATAGTAGCCTTCTTGAGTGTTTTTATGTACTATACTGTTAGCTCTGTACTTTCTATATCTTTTGTCAGTTAATCTCTGATTATAGCCTTGTGGGGTATGGGTGCTATTGTTATCCTTATTTTGTGGGTAAAGAAACTGAAGCACATAGGTTAAGTTAAATAGAGTAGTTTGATCAATGGAATAGAATTGAGGGTCCAGAAATAAACCCATGCATCTGTGGTCAATTGACTTTCAACTTGTTGCTTAGACAACTGAATAGCCACATGCAAAAGAATTAAGTTAGACCTTACCTCACACCATATACAAAAAATTAACTGAAATTGGATAAAAGTCCAAATATAAGAGCTGAAACCCTAAGACTCTCAGAAGAAAACATAGGTGTAAATCTTCATGACCTTAGATTTGGTGGTTTTTTAGATAAGACCAAAAACACAAGCAACAAAAGAAAATAAATAAATTGGATTTCATGCATATTAAAAACTTTTATACTATAGTAGACACCAATAATAAAGTGTAAAGGGAACCCACAAAATGAATGAAAGTATTTGCACATCACATTTGATGAGGATCTAGTATCCAGAATATATTAAGAACTCTTACAACCCAACAACAAAAGGACAGTCTGGTTTTTAAATGGGCAAAAATGCTTTGAATAGCCATTTCTCCAGAGAAGATAAGCAGTTTTGCTGAGAAACACATGAACATATGCTCAATAGCATTAGTTATTAGGGAAATGCAAATCAACCACACTGAGATACTGCTTCGCACTCATTACGATGGGTATTTTTTTAAAAGGTAAGTAACAAAATAGTATGGTCATGTGGAAAATAGTTTAGCATTTCCTCAGCAAATTAAATACAGAATTACCGTAAGACCCAACAGTTTCATTCCAGGGTATATAATCAAAAGAACTGGAAATACGTTCAAGCGAAAATGTGTGCATGAATGTTCATAGCACTATTCAAAGTAGCCAAAAGGTGTAAATAATCTAAATGTCCATCAATTGGTAAATGAATAAATAAAATGGTGTACTATATATTGGAATATTATTCAGCCATAAAAGGATGAAGTACTGATACATGCCGCAACATGGATGAACCTTGAAAACATGCTAAGTGAGGTAAAACAAACCCATAAGGCTATTTATTGTCTGATTTCATGCATGTGAAATATCTAGAATAGGTAAATCCATATTGACAGAAAGCAGACCAAAAGGTTGCCAGGGGCTGGGGAAAGGGAATGAATGTTTGCACAATGGGTATGGAGTTTTCTTATGCAGTAGTGAAAGCATTCTAGAATTAGATGGTGTTAATGGTTGCATACATTGTGAATATACTAAATGTCATTAACGGTAATCTTTATGTTATGTGTATTTTACCAAAGTTAAAATAATGTTTGTTCCCAATGGGATGAATGCATAATGGATGAGTGAGGAAGGGGTAGGTCAGCACTAGATTCAAGAATAAGGAGCAGGAAATGACATCATATGAGTAAATACTCATTTTAATTAATTTAAATTGAAATAACCACATATGGCTAGAGTCAGCTGGTGGCTATTGTACTAGAAAGAGCTGACAGAGAACACCTCTAACATCACATCAAGTTTTATAGGAGAGCTGTGTTGAATGGTGTAAGTCTAGAATTCCCAGAGATAACCCCACCCCTATCTATAGGAGAAAATTAACATAACAGATATAACCACTACCAATTGAGAATCATTTTGAGGATTTACAGTTACTGAGTGGGGGAACTGTAGAGAAGGTGAACTTTAATGGATAAAGGAGAACCTAAACATGCTTTATGTAGCTTTTGTTTAAAAATTTTAATCTATGCAAACTGACTTTGCTCCCTGCAATTATAGTGGGAAAAATATTTATGTTCAGAACTATTTACATAAGGAGTATAATTTTTTTGATAATTGTACATGTATTTTATTTACAGAGGTAAAGAACTCAGAAGAACAGTATAATAAAATAGTAATACCAAATGAAGAAAGTGTAGTCATCTATTACAAGATTAGACAACAGCTTGCCAAACTGGGTAAAGAAATTGAAGAATATATTCACAAACCAAAATACTGCTTACCATTTCTACAGCCAGGTCGTTTGGTAAAGGTATGTTGTTATTTTTTTTATAAAGTATTTTGGTAGTTTAATGTTTAATACTTTCTGGATAAAGATTCTAGTATTTTTTCTTGGTAAAATGCTTCCTGCTACCATACTTGATCTATAGTAATTACATTGTTTTACCAGTTTGACATGGCACTGATTAATGTGAAGCCCTTTTAATCTCCTCTCATTTTCATTTGAGGGTTATAAATTGAAGTAGAAAGTTTTGGAATTAACATATAAAATATTTCCAGTTATAAAATCTAAAAATAAAGGCAGCTTTATAATAAAATAAGGCAGTTTATGTCTAGAATGAATTCATTAGCTATAAAATATGAAAGACTCTATGTTCTCAGAACCAATAACACCACTATATCATTTTTAACATTTGTATGCCCATTGAGAGATTCCTGTTATTGCTATTCTAAAGATTTGTGAAATTTGGCAGTGATTTTTTTTTTCTATAGGATTAATATCTTAAGTTTTAACAGTGATCTTTCAAAAAATACTTTATGAGGAAAACAGTTTTATTACCCTATAATATGGGAGTGGAAGTTCAAAATTGTCTTTCAGGCATAAACATTCTTGTTTACGTGCTTACTTTCCAGGTAAAGAATGAAGGAGATGATTTTGGCTGGGGAGTAGTAGTGAATTTCTCAAAAAAGTCAAATGTTAAGGTAAGTTATTGTACTTTTATTTAAATTGTTAGTGAAATGTTTTTTCAGACTCAATGAATTTTTGCTCAAAGTAGAAATAGTATTACCTTAAAAGAAGATATAATAAATTCTGCCTTAAGGAATTACTTTTTAAATAATCTTAAATTTTATCATTAACAACAGTTTAATTTCATGACAGCTTACATTTCTTCTCTGAGTTCATTGGTCTCTTTTTATAACTTTACTCTTTAAATTGAATATTAGAAAAAAATCAGCTTCTGACACGGAAAGTTAGAATTTTGATTTAGGTATATTAATGACTTGAAGAAAAGACATTAGGAGAACTGGTCAATTTTACTTATTCTCTCTAAATGAGGGCAGTAATAAAGTTGATTTTGGCCATTATATAAAGATTTTGAAAAGATCACTTACATATAAAATTAAAGATGATTTTGTTAATTTGTTAGGAGAGTGATTATTTTGAAATTAAATCATCTATCTATTATATTTTCTTTAGCTATTGTAGACACCAGCCTGTTAGCTGCAAATATGTGACCTCAGGCAACATATTTTGTATCTCCATGCATATTTTTCCTTATCTTTAAAATGAAGGGTTTGTGCATGGTGATATATATGTGCTCTTTTACGGTTGATCATTTTATGATTTTGTCATTAACTTCTTTGTCCCATTTAAGTATAGACGCAATTTAAGAATTAAGCTTTGGGATTGAAAGTTAGTCCCAAAATATGTAAATGAACTTTGAGATACCAATGCCATTTATTGTGGAGAAACAATTAAGTTCATAGGTTTCTGATAGGTTTTGATTAATGATCCAAAATCAGTCCCACCGAAGAGCTTCTTAAGGATATTTAGTTTGTTACCATTTTGATAAATTACCATCTTGTTTAGTAATTATTGATTTAGAGGATTTTTCTTGGAAGTATTGTTACAACTTTAATAAGCATTCATTGTCCACAGGCACAGAATCCCTATGCTTATAGATTTGGTGATGAGTAGAAGGCAAAATGCATTTGGAGCACGGAGGAGAAAGAAATTATATCTAAGCTGTTAAAAATGGCTCTGAGAAGAAACAGAATTTAAATTTTTAAACATAACCTTGAAGAATGAGTAGAATTTCATTTGATTGATATTCCCTGGTACAGGAGCAGTGGCATGCATCAGACCTAGAACATTTCAAGTGATAGGAGTGAAATAAAAAGATACTGAATTTAATCATGGAAAGTGGTTAAAATACAGATTTGACTCTGTTGGTCTAGATTTAAACATTTAAAAGCAGTAGCAGCCCATTGAAGGTTGGTTGGTTGGTTGGTTTGCTTGGGTTTATTTTTGTTTGGTTGGGTTTTTTAATCTGTTAAGATTTTTTTAGCAAGAGATTGATATAATCAGAAGTTACGCTGTTGACTCCTGTCTGAAGGATATTGGAAGAAATAGCATAGGAAAGGCAAGTCGGTCAGTGAAGGAGATTTCATTTTCGTGAGGATGAGGATCCCAAGGAGGGATGGTGGAAGAGGAAGATTTCAGATGCAGGAAATTGAGCCAGAATGGACAGTACTTCTGTGGGAAGTTGAAGGGAGTGTTAGTGACGATGTGTGTTAAAGAATGGCTGTATCGCGGCTAGTAACACTAAATAAAGCTGCTCATTCCACCCCCCTTCTTTTTTTTTGGTTAAATGTAGTCAATTAAATGAAACTTGAAATGTTTGACCTTGACAAAGAGCTCATGACCAGAACAATTCAGATATCACTTAGTCTTTTATATTTCCTGTTGTGCCACCTTCAACCATGAGAAAATTATCTAATGCTTACCTGCCTTCTCCCCACCCCCACGTATTTGCATTCTTTTCTTTAGGAATAATTATTTAAAGGTATGATCTTCCTTGTAGAAGGTAAGGTTAACTTGAAAGTAGTCTGTATTTAAGTCCCTCTGACAGCTATTAAATTCTATTTTTTGTATGAAAAGTTTGGCAGTGAATGCTAAATGTTGTGTCTCCATTCACACATATATAACCCATGATGAAAAAGTTAGTATGCCTTGGCCAGTTTACTGATTCCGTAAATTGTCTGTATTTAAGAGAATTTTGCTAGAACAGGGTATGTTTATTTGTAGTGCTACAGATTTCTTTCACTGTAGGTTTTACATTACTTTGGTGTTTTTTTTTAATGATTTATTGAGCCATTATTCACATACTGTACAGTTCACCTATTTAAAGTATATAATTCAGTGAATTTTAGTATATTCACAGATATGTGCAACTAGCACCACAGTCAATTTTAGAACATTTTTATCACCTCAAAAAGAAAAGGAAACCTCTGTTATCTGCTGGTCCTCCCATACCGCTCCCCCCAGCCCCTAAGCAACCACTATTCTACTTTCTGTCTCTGTAGATTTGACTGTTCTGAAAATTTAATAACACTGAAACATAAAATGTGATCTTTTGTAATTGGCTTCATAGCATATTTTCAAGGTTTATCCATGTTATGGCAGGTATTAGCCCTTCATTTCTTTTTATGATTGAATAACATTTCATTGTACAGATATATATCATCTGTTCATCAGTTAATGGACATTTAGATTGTTTCCACCTTTGGGATATTATAAATAATGCCCCTATAAACATTTGTGTCCAAATTTCTGTGTGGACATGTTTTCATTTTTCTTGAAATGGAACTGCTGGGTCCTATGGAAATTCTGTACAACCATTTGAGGAATTGCCAGGTTGTTTTTAAAATGGCTGCACTGTTTGACATTTTCTCAGCAATGTGTGGGGGTTTTGATTTCTTCACATCTTTAGCAGCATTTATTACCTGACTTCCTGATTCTATTGGGTGTGAAGTAATAGCTCCCTAGTGACTAAGAATGTCAAGGAACTTCTTATGTGTTTACTGACTTTTTATATTCTTTCGAGAAAGAATATATATATTTATTCATATCTTTTGTCCATTTTCAAGTTCACCTTTCATTTTGTTATCATTGATGAGTTTTTCATATATTCTAGATTCAATTTCGTCAGATACATTATTTTCAAATATTATCTCACATATTTGTGGGGTGTTGTCTTTTTTTTTTTCTTTAACTTAAATTGTATAACTTTGAAGTCAGTTGGGATTCACATATATCCTACTAGGTACCCAGTTGACTTTCTGAGAGTATCATTTGAAGCACAGATTTTAATTTTGATGTAATCCAGTCATGCTTTTAGTGTCATATGTAAGAAACTACTGCTAACATCAGGTTCATGAAGATTTACCCCTATGTTTTCTTCTTTAGCAAGTTTCTGCAACCTGAACCCACAGGCCGCATGCGGCCCAGGATGGCTTTGAAAGCTGCCCAACACAAATTTGTAAACTTTCTTAAAACATTACGAAAATTATTCATGGACCTTTTTTTAGCTCCTCAACTATCATTAGTGTTGTTGTATTTTATGTGTGTGGCCCAAGACAATTCTTCCAGTGTGGATCAGGGAAGCCAAAAGGTTGGACACTCCTGTTTTATAGGTTTTCTAGTTTTAGCTTTTGCAGTTAGAACTTTTATCCAGTTCCAGGTAATTGTTTGTTTGTTTTATGGCATAAGGTAAGGACCCAACTTTCATTCTTGTCCTAGCACCAGTTCTTGGAAAATTCATTCCTCACTAAATCATCTTAATACCCTTCTTAAAACTCATATGAGCATAGACACATTGGTTTATTTCTGGACTCTCAATTTTATTAATCTGTACATTTATACCAGCACCATATTCTCTTGATTACCATGTCTTCATTAGGTAAGTTTAGAAAAAATGGACTTTTGAGTCCTCCAACTATTTTTTTTCAAGATTGTGTAAGCAGTTCTGGGATCCTTATGATTCCATATGAATTTTATTACGTGCTTGTCAGTTTCTGCAACGAAGTCAGCAGAGATTCTGATAAGGGGATCAAATTGAACCTGTAGACCAGTTTGGAGACTATTGCCATCTTTACATTATTGAGTGTTTCAAGGATAAGCATAGGATGTTTTGTCATTTATTTATATCTTCTTTTATATCTTACAACAGTAATTACTGTTTTTCAAGCATAAATTTTGTACTTCTTTTGTTAAATTTATTTCTAAGTATTTTAATTTTTTGAAGTGAGGTCTTTGGGTCTGGGCTTTTCTTTTGGATAGTTTTGATTAGTAAATTAGTCTCTTGTTATAGGTCTGTTCAGATTGTTCCTTCTTGAGTCAGCTTTTGTGATTTGTCTTAATAGGAATTAGTCTATTTCATCTAAGTTACCTAATTTATTGGTGTACAGTTGTTTATAATACTGGCTTATAATCCTTTATTTCTGTAAGGTCATTAGTAATGTCTTCTCTTTCATTTCTGATTTTAATAGTTTGAATCTTTCATCTAGCTAAGTCTAGCTAAAGGTTTGTCAGTTTTATTAAACTCAAAGAACCAGCTTTTGGTTTCATTGATTTTTTTTTCTCTATTTTTCAGTTATTATTATTCTGCTTCGGTTTTATTATTTCCTTCTGCTAGCTTTTAGGTTTAGCTTGCTGGTTTTTTTGGGCTATTAATTTGAGATCTTCTCTTTTAATGTAGGTGTTCACACCTATAAATTTTCCTCTACAGATATTTTATCTGCATCCTGTTAGTTTTAGTATATTTTACTTTCATTGTCATTGATCTCAAAGTATTTTCTAATTTCTCTTTTGAGTTCTTCTTTGATTCATTGGTTATTTAAGCTAATTGTGTTCATTTCTATACATTTGTGAATTTTCCTAATTTCTGTTCTTGATTTCTGATTTCATTCCATTGTTATTGAGAACATACTTGGTATTATTTCAGTCCTTTTGAATTTATTGAAGTTTGTTGAATGGCTTAATATGGTCTAACCTGCAGAAAGTCTCATGTGCAGTTGAGAAGAATGTATATTCTCCTCTTTTGGGTGAGATGTTCTATAGATTTCTATTAGGTTTATCTGGTTTCAGAGTGTTGTTCAAGTCCTCTATTGCTTTTGTTTGGAGATCCTTCTGTCTAGTTGTTCTGTGCATCATTAAAGGTGGAGTATTAAAGTCTCGACTATTATTGTTGAATTGTCTATTTCTCCCCTCATTTCCATCAATTTTTACTTGGTGTGTTTCTGTGCTCTGTTAGAGTGTATTTTGTTTGATACTGGTGTAGCCACTTTGGCTCTCTTTTGATTGTTGCTTACATGATAAACTTTTTTCCTTAGTTTTTACTCTTTTTTGTTTTAATGAATTTAAAATGTGTCTCCATAGACAGCATTTGGATCTTTTTTTTTAATCCAGTCTGAAAAGTCTCTGTCTATTGATTGGGTTGTTTAATAACATTTTATGTTATTGATGCAGTTGGATTTATGTTTGTCATTTCATTTCTTAATTTTTCTGTTCATTTTATACTGCTTTGCCTTAAGTGCCTATTTTCTAATGTAACATTTTATTTAATGATTTTTTTTCCCTCTACATATATTTTTGTTATTTTCTTAGTGGTTGTGAGGGTTTTCTATTAACTTAAAAAATAAATTTCTGTTTATACTAATTCCTGTGAAATATAGAAGCATTACTCATATATTCCTCTATCCCTTTTTCCCTCTTTTTATGATGTGGTTTTAATATACAGGGTCTGGCAGAAGTAGTGCTTGGATTTGAATTATAATTTTATTACAAAATCATAACCATACATGCTTATGATTTTGTAACAAAAGATTTGATATAGGTTACCAGCTCATTAAAAGGGGGAGTTATTTCTGCTGGACCCTGTATGTCTATAAATGTTACTAGCCCAACAATATATGTTATAATTATTACTTAACATGATTTTATGACTTACAGAAGTTTAGAGAAGGAAGAGCAAGTAATTATATATTTATATCTTTTGTTAGATTAAGCTGCTTATTTATTATTCTTGGTTCTTTTTATTAGTTCTTATGGATTCAGGTTGCAATGTGGAGTTACTGTCTTAGTCTAATAAAGCTTTACTCTCACCCACCTCCTTTGTGGCATTAGTGGCAAATAATTGATATTTCTATATGATACAGGCTCAACAATTCAGTATATACACATTATTATATATAATTAGCTTCTAGGTCATTTAAGAGTAAAGGAAATATTCCTTTATACTGTCTTTTATAATACCTTTACCAGTGATCTTAGTTTTTCCATGTGGATTCACGTCAGTGTCTGGTGTCAACTTTCAGCCTTAAGAACTTCGTTTAGTATTTTTTGTAAAGCACGTCTGCTAGCAACAAGTCCTCTCAGTTTTTGTTTATCTGGGATTATCTGTTTTTGAAAGATTAATTTTTCTGGATGCAGATTCTTATTTAACAGGTTTTTTTCGGTGACTATGCCATCTTACTGCCTTATGGCCTCCATTGTTATGGCTGAGAAGTTTTTGCTACTAATCTTATTGTGGTCCCCTTGTAAGAGATGATTCTTTTTTTTCTCGTCCTGCTTTCAAGATTTTCCTCTTTACCCTCATACACTGCTGGTAGGACTGCAAACTGATACAACCACTATGGAGGACAGTATGGAGATTCCTCAAAAAACTAAGAATAAAGTTACCACATGACCCAGCAATTCCACTTCTGGGTATCTACCCCCAAAATGTGAAAACTTTAGTTTGCAAAGATATGTGTACCCCATTATTTATCATAGCACTGTATACGGTGGCCAAATCATGGAAACAGCCACAGTGTCCTTTGATAAACAACTGGATACAGAAGCTGTGGTACATATACACAATGGAATATTATTCAGCCATAAGAAAGGATGAAATAGAAACATTTATGATAACATGGATGGACCTTGAGACCATCATGCAGAGCGAAATACAAGCCAGACAGAAAAAAACAAGAACCCTATGATTTCACTTATATGTGGAACACAAAGCTGAAAGCAACAAACAAAAGCTCATGGACACAATCAGTAGTGTAGTGATTACTGGTTATCTGAAAGATAAGAAAAAATTGTTTTATTACTGTTTGAAAGACATTGCTCTCAAATCAGTTATTATAGTGTGGAAGATGTGATAAGTCCTTAGATCTTAAGAATCATGTTTTTATTAATGAATATTTAATAAAAAAGATAGGAAACCAAATAATAGAGCTGCTGGTTTATTAAGCAGTAATATATTTTCAATATATTTTTTATTTTGTTTATAAAGATTTGAAGGTACAGATTCATTTTTTGATACTGATAATTTCTTTTAGTTTCTTTTTCTGACTCTGATATAATAACAAGTAAAAACTAATCATTAGAAACTTAAAATGGCATTTTATGTCACAATTGACTGTGATCATACTGTTTGAATTGGTAAGTACCAAATGATTTCTCTCTTTGCTCATCCAGTGAAGCATGTTGAAGGATGAAGAGAGGCAGCCTTCATTTCATGAAATAAATACTGCATATGTGCTGGTCATAATGCTAAATGTTGAGAACATAGTCCCTATACACATGGAACTTAAAATTGTGAGCCAGTTTTTAAGAATTAATAAACTTCTTTTATCTTTTTTTTTCTTAGCCTAATTCTGGTGAACTGGATCCTTTATATGTAGTAGAAGTACTTCTGCGTTGTAGCAAAGAAAGCTTAAAAAATTCAGCTACTGAGGCTGCAAAGCCAGCTAAACCTGATGAGAAAGGAGAGATGCAGGTTTGCACTTTTTCATCTTTATATTTCAGATGTCTTATGAATTATTTATAATCACTACATTTCCTGAATGTGATTTTAACGAACATATTGTCATGATTTCTAAATTGGAAGCTTTCAAGGTATTTTAAGTTATGTTAAGATCATGTAAAACTTCATTAGGCTAATTAATGAGATTTAAGCTCCTTTTATCAAATTGTGGCAAGGTTAATAATAACAAAGTGAAAGATAAAAAAAATTTAATAATTTATATTTTTACATGAAGCTGGATTTTACCTAGGCTATAAAGATATAGTTTTGTTAGAATCTTTGTGGTGAAATAATTTTACAGTTTTACTTCACGCTATTTATTACATCCCTGTGAAAATTTTCATATGCTTTAATTAAATAAAATACATTCAGTTTGCCATATGAGATCCCATGTTTCTTGAATGTCTCCTAGTTTATTTTATTTTATTTATTTATTTATTTTTGTTAGATGGGTAGTTCCCTGGCTGGGAAATGAACCCAGGCCGCAGTGTTGACAGCGCTGAAGCCTTAACCACTACACCACCAAGGAGCTCCCCTTCCAGTTTATTTTAAAATAATTAAAATAATTATAGGTAAAACTTTATTGTAGAGATTCCAAGTTCCTATTTGAGAGCTAATATCACACTAGAATTTTGTTGTTTTAAACATTGCTTTAAGTATGTGAAATAATGGCTAGGTGTTTTAGGAAATATCATTGTAATGATATTTGTATAAGAAGCTTTGGTTTATAGAAAGTAAAATCTGGCACTGTAGCATCATAGGCTGCTTCTTTGGATCAGTTAAATTGATTGTGAGAGTCAGCATGGGCAGTATTTAAGAAGATTGTTCATTATTAAACATTTTCAAGTAATGATTTAAAAGAATGATTATTCTTAATACCAACTAGCCATTGGTCTCTGTTCCTCAGTCTTCTAATTTGTTCTCCAGAATTCCACCACCAGTGAAACTTACATGATTTTTTTTCCCCTAGTTTTTATTTTACTGATTGACTGCTTAACTATAAATGAGGCTGAAATTCCCACAATTTGGCATACATTCATTGTACCTAAAGGGACCATTGAAGTCACTGCACCTTGAAATGGCAGATACTTGGCTCACATCTCAGCATTCTCCTTTCGTAGCAGACATTGGTGATAAGTCATGGCACTCTTTCACACTGAAAGCTTAAACTCATTTTCCAAGAAAATGGTGTAATGACTAATTCATTGGAGTTATTAGCATTTTAGGTGAAATCTGTTATCTGTCTCTATTCAAGGCCCAAATTTTAAGACTAGCAGCTGTGCCTATTTGACTTAAAGATACTGAGAAGCTCCGTGGTATAGTAAGACTTCACTTAACATTGTTGATAGTTCTGTGACTGTAAGTGAAATGACATACAACAAAACCGGTTTTACCCTCAGCTAATTGATGTAAGTAAGAGTTAAATTCCTACAGCACCTCATCAGTGTTACAGTGAAATGATGTTGAAGAAGGAAAGTACATTTTTGAGGACCTGCTGTACTTAATAATCACAACTTGGTCCAGTTTAAGACAGTCTCTATAGGGATGCCTTTACTGGACCCTGACCAAACTGAACACCTTTTTTTTCTGTTCCTATAATGGTTTTTTCTTAATTGAGATGTAATTGTCATATAGCAGTTCTATTATAACACTTTGAGTTTATTTTAGTGTATGCTTCTAGTAAGGGGGGTGTTAGCATGAATGATATGCACAGTGTCTGACTTAGAAAGGGGCTTACAGCTATACATTTTGTGCTCAAGGAGCTAGGTGAATATCAAAGATAAATTCTCTAACTGGAGAAAGAGGGTGTGTGTGTGGCAGGCAATTAATAAGGAAGGCTTTATAAATGAAGTAGTTAGAAGTCGAACAAACGTATAGAAATATTAGAGCTTTTTTCAGACAAGAATTGCATTCCTAGTTGTGGAAGCAAGATGTGTAGAGTGTGAAACATTTCCCTTTAAAAAGAACCCTAAGTTATTCTATTCTGTATGGTTGAGTGACAAAGGCATTAAGAATAAAACAGGACTGTACCTTAAAACATGGAATATAACATTGGTTGCTTTTGTAAATGAACATCTAGAGTAGGAATTTAGAAATAGGGAAATATTAATAGTTTCTTAAGCAATTTATAAGGAAATCTCATCTCTCAACTGCAGTGTTTGTGTAGCACTACTCAGGGTGGGTTTGAACCAGACTTCCTTTACATGAGATATGAGGAGGAAGTAGGATTTATTCCAGTCACCTTTCCCTCCTCTCACTTTTGAGTGTGTATGAGACATCAAATACAGCTTTTTGTCAGCTTTTGTAAAACACTGCTTTCTAAAGTGACTTTTCCTTGTACCTGTGAGATAAATACTCTTGAACTTAATTTTCCAGAAAAATAAGATGGCTTAGAAAGTTTTAGATTACAAAGATTAGTAGAGGTTAACACTTTTGAGTGTGTTCTAAAGATTGGTTGGAATTTTATCACAGTTGTTTTGCCAGCTTCAAGTGTGTCTGACTACTGCCCCTTATTACAGTTACTTCATAACAATTAAATGAGATTCAGTGTCAGTAAGTGAAGACCATAATTGCAGAGTCCAGATAAGTGATTTCTGTTTTGTTTTTCTAGATAAAGACTCAATAGAATCATTCCACAGTAGATTAAAAAAAAATTATAAAGGGACATGGAATAAAAGATTACGGATAACAACTATACACTTATGATATATAACAACTACTCAATAATCAAGATACACTCTTTAATATTTGTGATGGAATGAAATTTAGCGGTTTTGTCACTTTGAAAGTTTACTTCATATGTGTACTATTACCACTTGAAATCAGATTTTTTTTTGGATAAATTTATTTAAATTCTATTAAGTCTGTCTGGTCTTCCTCAGAGGTAGTTTCTCTTGACTGCTATTTTTCACTGTGTATGAACCACACTTTGTTGTTTCTTTAAGTGTTTTATAATTTTTATTGAAATTGCAGATTTAAATAATATAATGTGGCAGCTCTGGAAATCTTATTTCCCTCTTTTCCCCCAGAGTTTATTCTTGTTGCTATTTGTTATCGCTGTTTGTTTGGTAGACTTTTCTGAATTGTTAAGTCTGTATTTTTTGTTGTGCATGGCTACTGAAGTCTCTTTTTAGTTAGCTTAGTGGTTAGCTGATAATTAGAGACTTCTTTAAATGCCTAGGACCAGTTAAGTCTCAGGGACTCTTCATGAATCGGACTCTTCATGAATCTCAAAGTTACCCAGAGGTCAGAGCATAGTGCCTTTTCAGTTCTTTCTTTTTTTTTTTTTTTTTTGCTTTTTGGTATGTGGGTAGTTCCCTGGCTGGGAATCGAACCCAGGCCGCAGTGCTGACAGCACCAGCGCCGAAGCCTTAAGCCACTACACCATCAGGGAACTCCCCAGTTCCTTCTTGAAGATGACCATAGCCCTACCTGTGTGTGTAGGTTCATAAAAATGTGTCCCAGTCTTTCAAATCCCACTATGGATATTTTACTCCCCAGTGTTTCCATTTAAGCTTTTTGTTTAACCTATTACTTGACCTTACTGTTACTCGCTGTCTTGGGAAGCCATGATGTTAAACAATTGCCTCTTACCATTTTCAACAAAGGCCCCAGGGAAAAGGTTATTTGCACTGGGCAAGCACTAAATCAGGTCAAATAACAAGCCATGTTAACAAAATCTTGCAGGGAACCAACCACCAGGCAGGTGAAATAATGACAATTTTCCGGGAATGGGGCTTTGAAGTAGTTCCAACCCCATTTTGTCCTTTCCAGTGAAGGCCAGCCAGATTTTCATTGTGAGTTTAAGCTGTTGGTTTTCAAGGCTGCTGTGGAGCCTGGGAGTGGGGAAGGGAGTAAAGTAAATTAAAATACCACAAAGCTTCCTATTGTTTATAAAAGTTAGACAGTTTTCTTGGTTAAATGTTCCTTGAATTGCTCTAAGCCATTGGTTAAATTTTGGAGTTCTGGAGAAAAAAATTAGATCAAGGCACTAATTCAATTTTTAAAAATGTAAAAATTTAATAAAATATACATTGGTTTAAATAACTTTGCCTAGACTCAATTAAAATTTGCTTGGTTCAAAAACATCCTTCTGTTTGGTGAAAAATTAAAAATTATTGTGTTTTAGTTAATAGTCTTGATTTGAAGAATTGAAGTTTATTTAGAATGTATTAACTTAAATTTACTGACTTCTCATATTATCTACCTTATCATTTGCTTACTTAAAGGGGGAAATTGATTTATGGCAAACTTGCAAAGCTTCAAAAGCTCTAAGAATTAAAATACTTTCTACTTTTGGTATTCTAACAAGTTTCCAGTAACCACCCACAGGATGTTTTGGTTTTATATAGACCAGTGTTGCATCATGATAAACCTGAATTCTAAATTACTTTATAAATATTAATAGGTTTAGCAAGTTAGATGAACTGCTATGTAAGTATTACATGTTTTTAAATCTTTTGGAGCATAGAGATTTATAATTTCATGTCACCTGTTCAGTCATTTTATAAACATCCAACTTCTTACTTAGAAAACTTAAGTCTTCGACTCTCTCTGTTGTGTACTTAAAGAGACATTTGTAGGAGGGTCTTTGTAGTCTCCTGTCATTATTATGGGAAGCAACATTAGAAATTGGGCAGTTTTTGTCTTCTGTTTCATGTCTTCGCAGAATAGTCTTTATTTTAAGGAGATTCTCAAATACTTGTACATAAAGAATTCAACTGCAGGTACACAAAATACATGCTTTCTCTCTAAAGCCAAGGGAAATTTTTTGTGTGTCATTTCTGATATGTACATGTACCTCATTGCAGAATTGTGCATCTCTCCCTCTGGATTTTGTCTGCCTTATATATTAGTAATTATTTTTTATGTCCTTAAGTCTTCTCTCTCCAGCCAGAGAGTGCATCTGGGACTTGTATAGGTACCAAAGTGGTGGTTCAAAAACAAAATTCAGCCCATATAATGTCTTTTTTAAAAATGAATTTGACAACTTGAGAATAAAAATAATGATAATAAAGGATTATAATCAAACAAAAATAAAATAATTCACAAATCCATACTGAGATAGATAGATAGATAGATACTAGATAGATGGATGATAGATAAATATAGAAGAAAGGATAATGTTTAAAAAGTCACCATTAGGCAACTACCACTAATAGTAATTTACTCAGGCAAGAATAATCCATGATGCTAAACCTACTGAGATGAAAGTTTAATGAGGAATGGGAAATTTAGAAAGTAAAGAATCTCCCCGTAAATTCCTTATTAATTGTATAGGGCAAAGTAATAACCTCACGATAGAAAATGCTAGCAGATACCACTTTACTCAAGTAATCAAAGTTACTGTCACCAATAATACTGATCAATGGATGAAAAAGACCCCCCCCCCAAAAAAAAAATCGCTTCTTCCAAAAATGCATACCTGAAGCTAATGGTGCCTCATCATTAGACAAACCAAAATCATGGGTCATTCTACAAAATAACTAGCCTGTAATATTAAAAAAGTCAATGTCTTGAGAGTCACAGAAAAACTGAGGAACTATTCCAGATTAAAGGAGTATAAAGAAATACTGCTAAGTTCAATGCATGATCCTAGTTTAGATTCATGGAGTTGTGGGGGAAAAGACATTAGAAAAAATAGATGGAATTTTAATATGGGCTGTACATTAGAGAATATCATTGTATCAACATTAAAGTTTCCTCTTTTAATACTTAGGGATGTGTGTGTGTGTGTGTGCGCGCGCATGTGTGTGTATGTGTGCGCACGTGCATAGGGAGAGAATTATCAGGGAGAGAAGCAGATGGGTCAAAATGTAAATTGGTGAATCTGAATAAAGGTATATGGGAGCTCATTATCAAAGTTTTGCAACATTTCTGTATATTTGAATTATATGAAAATGTCAATATGATAAAAGAACAAAAATTGTGGGGAGTATTCTAAAACTAAAGAGACCTGACAACTAAATGCGATAAATGTTCCTTAGCTCTAAATTTAAAAAAAAGAAGAAGAAGTAGTAGTTGTAGTAGTAGTAGTAGTAGTAGTAGTAGTAGTAGTAGTATTCTGTAAAAGGCATTATTGGGTCAACTGGGGAAATTTGAATATGGATTCTATATTAGATGATTATGATCTCATAATATTGTAGCTATGCATGAGAATTGTGATTATTCTTAAAATATACATGCAGAAGTATTTGGTGGTGAGGTGAAGTGGCATACCTGCAAATTAATTTCAAATGGTTAAAAGAGGAGGAAGAAAAAGGAAGACAGGATGAAAGAAAAACACTCCTAAACTCTAGATAGAAAAGGCACATATGGCAGAGTATTAACAGCTGGAAAAATCTAGTTGTCAAAATCATTAAGAAAATACAGTGGACAGCTTATTGTTTTGTTTTTATTCAATTTTTTTTTTAAAAAAAGTTGGAGTTGTCTCCTTTAAACAATGCAGACTTCACCATTTTTGTGTACTCTGTCTCACTTATTAACACTTAACAAATGTACCTTTAACATTTGAGTGTGACCTCTGCTGTTTTATTATTGGTATATGCAGATTTGTTGACACTTGTGTTGATTTATTTATTTCAGTAAATAACATTTTAAAGGTGTTTTGAAACTATTTTGAAGTATTTTACATGCATTTCTCCTTGAATTCTCACAACAGTTTAATGAGATAGATACAGTTTTACCCTTATTTCTAAAATGGATAAAGCCTAAAAAGGTTAGGTGACTTGGTCAAGGTCAAACTACAAGCTGAATTCAAACCCAGTCACTCTTGACTATAAAACCCACACTCACCCACTCTACCATTTTGTTCACTAAAATGCTATGAATAAATTCATTATCAGGAAGCCAATGACAGTTGTTTTTTCAGTGATGATCAGTCTAAAGGTAGCCACCATAGGAGACCAGTATGCTGACGAATTTGGACCTATGAAAATGTTAACCTCTCCTCAGTTTATAGAGGCCTTGTGTATTTAAAGGAAGCAAATGGCATATTTGATGTTGAGGGAAGGGTATTCTTGTCAGGAGAAAGCATGGAAGAAAGTTTTAAGGTAGGTGATCTTGACAACTACGTCTAATCGAGTATACTGTTTTCTCTGCTTGAAACACTTTTTTCATCTCTTCTTCATTCCAGCCCATCCAGAGCTTACATGAACCTTACTTGACTATCTAAACCTAAAGAGGAATCTTTCCTTCTTCTATAGTGCTAATAGTACTTTCAGGTATTCAAAAAGTACCAAATATTGAGGATGCAAAAATGAATAAAGTATGGATTCTGTAGAGAGGCTCACTTATTTTATGTATCAGTTAATGCCTGTTATTCAGAGATTTGGATTAGTTTTTCCTTTTAACATGTAGTCTGTAGTAAGCTAAAAGCTTCTGCAATGATTATTTTCTACTTATTATATCTGTCACATACTGTAAATGCCACTTATTTTTAAGGATTCAAACTAAATTTAGGAAATGGTACAACTTGAAAATGTGCAATTTTAATTGTAATATTATAACTTTTTTTGGTAGGTTGTTCCAGTTTTGGTACATCTCCTGTCTGCTATCAGCAGTGTTAGGCTTTACATTCCTAAAGACCTTCGACCAGTGGACAATAGACAGAGTGTTTTAAAATCAATACAGGTATATGTGCTAATTTTATAAATTTTATGTACTGCATATAAATAGGGCTTATAATGAGACAGCTGAAATGCTTTTAATATATTTTTTCATTCAGAAAAACTATAAACACTACCAATAATGGCAGTTCTTTTTAGTAAAAGTACTGACAGCAGATCGTCATATAGATTGTCCTCTCTTTGAATCTACCAACAAAGTTAGTTACTAAAGGAGGGCTCACAAAGAAAAACATGGCCACTATTATATGCTAATTATGTTTTGCTTTATTTGTTATGAGTGAAAATAACTATAGACTGTATTAAAAGTTTTATGTACAAAAACATGTGCCAGGATTTTTAACCGTTTTTAGTATAGTTAAGAAATGGATGAAATAGTTCTGTTTTCAATAAAAAAAATTTGACTTTCTAGAAAATTTTATTTTCCAGTAGGAAAAAAAGGAATTGTATTTAGTCGGTAAACATTTGAATTAATATTTACTGTGCATTGGAGGCTCTATACTAGAATCTGAGAAAACTAAGATAAACAGGATGCTTTCATTGTAGAGTAGGAATTTTTAAGCTGTGTTCCATATCTTAAATGAATAATTCTCCTGACAGTTTTACAAAAATTTTAAGTGGATAACCTTTTAAAAAAATTCTTATCTGACTATCTGTCATTATCTATCTGTTTCAATTTCTAACTGGCCAAATCCTATCTTATCTTTAAAATCTATCAAAACTTTGGCAGTCTTTCAGGAGGATGCCAGCCTAATGTGAACTCTTTCTTTTCTAACTCACCTGCTCATTATATTTAACGGTTAAATCATGTTTTAAAAAAAATTAGAGATAGGGATGTCTGCACTTGATCTTAGCCAAAAGGCCGAGAAGCGATGAGATAGGGATGTCTGGATCCTTTAAAAAGTTTTCATCTTTTTTCCTTTTTTTTTTTAATTCATTTTTATTGTTAGACTTATTGGGGTGATATCTGTTAGCAGGGATTACATAGGTTTCAGGCATACAATTCTACAGTGCATTGTCAACTTGTTGTATAATAAGTTCACCACCTAATGTGACTTCTCTTTCCATCACCTTATATTTAGCTTCCCCCACTCCTCTCCCACCCTCTCCCCAGTTTTCATCTTTTGACTTAGTCATGTTCTCCTTAGAAATCACCTGCAAGGAAATAATCAGAAAATTGATGTTCAATACAGAATGATTTATGATGACAAGTTTTAACAACCCAAATATATGATAATGATTTTATCAATGAGTTGTGCCACATCCAGATTTATTGAACTCTTAAATACTAAAATTTTTAGCAAATTATAATATATCCATATATCAGTAGATCATAGTACAGTGGTCCAAAAGGAGTTTTCAAAAACAAATGCAATGGAAAAATGAGCTCATATTTAAGCGGAAAGACAACATGTATGTAGCACGCTTTTTATTTTTATGTCTAGGTGCATAGAAAAAAACAATAGAAAATGCTGATCTAATTTGGTTTTAACTAATTTTGTCTATAAAGTGAAAACTTAATTTTAAATATTTTGTTTCAGGAAGTTCAGAAACGGTTTCCTGATGGTGTTCCTTTATTAGATCCTATTGATGATATGGGTATTCAAGATCAGGGGCTGAAAAAAGTCATCCAGAAGGTAGAGGCGTTTGAGCATCGAATGTATTCTCATCCACTTCACAATGATCCAAATTTGGAAACTGTGTATACGCTTTGTGAGAAAAAAGCACAGGTATTTTTCTTTTTTTTTTTTTCTATTGGTTTCATCAGATAAAACAGGAAACTAGCTCTCTTTCAAGTAAATTATCAACTCTTAGCAAGACACGATGAAGATCATTTTACTGTAGTTTGGCATTTGAGGGGGTTTTTTAAACAGTATTTTTTATGAAATATAATTCACATAGCATAAAATTCACCCTTTTCAAGTGTACAATTTAGTGGGTATTAGTATTAATACATTCACAGCTACCTGCAGCCACAACCACTGTCTAACTCCAGAACATTTTCATCAACCCATAAACTTCATACCAATTAGCAGTCACTCTGCTTTTCCCCTACCTTGACAACTACAAATCTACTTTCTGCCTCCATGGATTTGCCTGTTATGGAGATTTCATATAAATAAAATTCTATACTAAGTGGCCTTTCGTGTTGGCCTTCTTCCACTTAGCATAATGTCAAGGTTCATTCATGTTGTAGCATGAATTAGTACTTAGTATTTTACTCATTTTTATGGCTGAAAAATATTTCTTTGTATAGTATAACACATATTGTTTAACCATTCATCAGTTGATGGGCATTTGGGGGTTTTGCACTTTTTGGCTATTACAAATAATGCTGCTGTGAACATTTGTGTCCAAGAATTGGGTAGAATTGCTAGGTCATATGGTAATTCTTTTTAACTTCTTTGTGTGTGTGTGTGTTGTGGGTGGGTGTTCCCTGGCTGGGAATCAAACCCAGGCTGCACGCGTTGAGAGCACCGAAGCCTAGCCACTACAACACCAGGGAACCCCCTCTTTTTAACTTTCTAAGAAGCTGCCAAACTGTTTTCCAAAGTGGCCGCACCACTGTACATTCTCACCCACAGTTTATGAGAGTTCCGATTTCTCCATGTCCTCACCAACACTTGTTATTTTCCGTCTTTTTGTTACCACTGTCCCAGTGGTATGAAGTTGTAATAGTTTAGCTTTTTAGGGTAATTAGCTGAATCCCTCACCAGAAAAAGCATTCTTCTAGCTATTCTGAATAATGAATTTAGAAAAAGCTTTTTGAAGTGAATACATTGTTTTCCGCTATCTACTTCAACTAGAATCTTTTGTATTATACAAATGTCACTTCCTCCTTGAAGCTTATAACTCCTTGCTATTATGCTTTTCAACTTTCATCACTTGCTACTTTTATCTCATTTGTCTTCCTATCTCACACACTAGGGTCAGATTTTCATTTTAGTTTATTTGTACTCTCCCATATCTTCTATAATCATCTGTCTTTATAAAGTGGATAACCTAGTATATATTGAATAAATACATGAATAGAAACTTCTTGGCTTTACAGAGTAGTGTGTTTAGTTCAAGTTTTACTCTCTTTCTAGCATTTTGTGGACTAAAATGTGGCCCTGTGCCACATGGGGCACAGCAGTTTTGTTCCCAGTGAACATGTTCACCGTGCTCTGGCCCACCATGAAGGTACTTCTCAAGATAAGGAAACTGAGACACAAAAAGCTTTAATAACTTCCACAGGTATACTCAGTTGTGGTCGTGGCTTGTTCACTTCTCACCAGTACCATTGCAACAGCTTCCTCTCTGATTCTGGTTGTTACTCCCTACATTACATAGCCACCTGAGTCACCATGAACAGTCCCACAACATGAGAATAGAGAGACTTGAGCTTGGTTGGTGATTGGACAGCATCTGTGGAGAAGATGGTTTGAAGCCACAGAGAGAGCCATTATCTGAGCTATTCAAATATAACTGAAAAAGGCCAAAAGGGACGGCTGAACTTGCTATGAAGACTCTGCAATACTGGGAAAAATGCTTATGCAGGAGCAATAAATGAAAAAAGGAAGATCTAAAATTGATGTAGACTGTGATTACAATTTAGCAAAAACAAAACAGAAAACAACACATACCAGGCTTTTTCAGCCTGCGGCCCACAGGCTGCAATGACCCAGGACAATTTTGAATGCAGCCAAACACAAATTCATAAACTTTCTTAAAACACTACGAAAATTATGCCTGGACCCCTTTTTTTTAGCTCGTCAGCTGTCATTAGTGTTAGTGTAGTTCATATGTGACCCCAGATAGTTGTTCCAGTGTGGCCCAGGGAAGCTGAAAGTTGGGGTACCCCCTGACATACACCAAAAAGACTAAAAGGAAAATCTTAGTAAGTGGTGGTTTTGGGGCACTGAGGTAATAGTAGGGTTTCCCCCCTCCTCCAGTTGTCTGTGATGTGCTTATATGGATTTTTAATGAAAGAAAACTGGAGAGTTAACAATTTAGGGGAAACCCAAGTCTCTTGATGTCTTCCTAGTGAGTACAGAATAAATTTTGCAAACGTTAGCCCTGCCTAAGATGCCTTCAAAATCTGACCACTAATCTATTAATATTTTAAGTGCTCTTACCCTCTGAACCTTCTTTCCCATCTCTAGGAATTGAGACTGTAAAGTGAGGCAGTACAAGTATTTTCTTGTAGCATTGTTTGAAGGAACAAATGAATATAAACAATCTTAGTGTTTCATTCATAGAGAATTAGATGTATGTATAATGCATAGCCACACAATGGAAATCAACATGGCTATTAAAAAGAATGAGGTAGATTTATATGTAGTCTTTAGAAAAGAAGTCCTACTAAAGTATTCAGTGGAAAAAGGAGCTGATTTCACTTTTGGGTGGAGAGGAACCACTATGCCTATATATCCATGCATTTATAGACATGGATGTCTGTGTTCTTTTAAAATGTGTAGAAAGATCTAGAACAGCATTATCCAATACAAATACAAATACGGTCGGACAATTAATTTCTCAAACTCATCCTAGAAAAAGTGCTACGTACCTCATTGGTGAATATCACTACGGTCACCTTGGAAGTTCTCCCCTTGGGAAGCTATGCATCGACACCAGTGCCTAGTCTGCCCTTCTAAGCAGTTTTGGAACTCTTTATCTGGAATGGCCATCAAAACTGTCATTGTCCCCAGAATCTGACAGTTAAGTTCGCGAATTTGCCACTATGTGCTTACGTTGGTAGCACTGTACAGCTCGGTAAGATGTCATAACCTTGCCAAGGTATGACAGCTCTGATGGCCATTCCAGATAAAGAGTTCCAAAATTGCTTTGAACGGTATTCTAGGTACTGGCATCATTGTATAGCTTCCCAAGGGGAATACTTTGAAGGTGACTGTAGCGATACTCAGCAATGAGGTAAGTACCACTTTTTCTAGGATGAGTTCTCAAAGTTAATTGTCCGACCTTGTATATGTGAGCCACATAGGTAATTTAAAATTCTTTAGTAACTACATTAAAAAGTGAAAAGAAGTGAAATTGATTTTAAAAATGTTTTTAACTCCATATATCCAAAATACATTTCAGTAAAAATTATTGACAAAATAAATAGTGAGCTCTCTTTACTAACTAGCAAGCTTTATATGCCTCTAAGTAATTAGTACAGTCTTCTAGAGCTCTGTTCATCTGAGCATTCTTAAAGAAACTTTAGAAATTTTTTTTCAGACAGGCCTGGTAAATCATGCTAGGTAGCATAGATTTGTCTAGCATAGAAAATATTGCTTATACTGAGATGGTTATGACAACACACCTGATGATAGTAATATAGATGATTACTAAGTGTTTGGATTCTAGAGTCTGATAGCTTAGATTTGAACCCCATCTTCATCACTCACTAGCTTTGTGATCTTGACCAGTTTACTTAGTAATCTCTCTCTCTGCTTCATTTTTTTCATCTTTGTATAATCCAGATTTAATATTAACTTATCTACTATATATGATTGCTGTAAGAATTAAATGAAATAATGTAAAGCACTATAAAGAGGGTACATAATTAACTATCAATAAATATGTTGCTGACTGCCAGCATTGCCTTTGTAATTTTAACTCCTCAATTGAAGCTTAATATATTGTTTGCATAATTCCAGAGTCTTTGAATTTTAACTTCTTAATCCTTCAACTTTTCTTTTTGTCAGTGTTTTTCTGAACTTTAAATCTCCACTTCAGGATCCCAGTGTTTCCTTGCTCTTGTACTGTCATATTCTTGTCACAGTTGAAAAATGTGGTATTTACTGATTAACTGAATTTTAAAACTCATCTACTCTAAAGAATGGCCTCAAAATACATTTCTCTTTTAAGCTTTTATCTCCGTCTATAGAATAAAGATCTATAGAATATTTCTGTCTATATTCTCTTTGCTAAGACCATTTCCAACTTAAGCAGATTTGTAATACAATTTGAAGACAAAAAGAAGGAACACTTAAGGGCATCATGGGGAAAATACAGGTAGTCAAGAGAAAAGATTCTTATACCCTTATCATTCTTTCCCTGTTTCCTAAGCTACCCCGCCTTAATTCCCTAGGGATGAAAACCTGAGGCTGATGGTATTCCTGTATTGAGAGAGCCTACCTTAATTCTCCACTGACTTTCTGCCTTCTGATGGTTACCTCATCTAGTTGATGGCTATCCAACTTATTCCCCTCCTTATTTAAGCAAGAGCCATGCTCTGTTCCCCAACTTCTTAAGCTTTTCACAACTCCTAAATCTCCCTCCCTGCTCTGCCTCAGATTCTTCAAATGAACATTTAACATTTTTCATACATGTAACATTTTTGCTAGTATTTAATAACTTCAGATACATTTTTCATTTTGTGTACTATCCTGGGAAAGTATCTAAGAAACTCCTGTTCCTCCTCTCATTAAAGCTTGGACAGACAAGTATGTTGTTAAGGTGTCCTTATAAAATATTTTTTATTTCATTTTGTGAGTAAATCCCATTTTACTTTGTTCACTTTATTATTGAACTTCCTTTGTACTTTTGTATGCCTTAGATTGCACTAGATATTAAATCTGCAAAGCGAGAACTAAAGAAAGCAAGAACAGTCCTACAAATGGATGAGCTCAAATGTCGTAAACGTGTTTTGAGGAGATTGGGATTTGCTACCTCTTCTGATGTCATAGAGATGAAAGGACGAGTGGCTTGTGAGATAAGCAGGTAAAACTTGGTTGTTCTAGAAAACTGATTATAAAATGGGACACTCTTTTTTTAAATGAGGGCTATTGGTCTTTTAGCAAAAAGAGCAGTCTTAAAATTACAAAGTTTGCACAGTACCTTTCATATTAAATGCAGGTTTTGACCCTGAAATAGAGAAAATAGAAAACAGAAATTTAAAGAAAAAAACTCTAGGATCTTACTAACAACACAATTAGCATTTTGCTGTATTTCCTTTATTTTAGTGGATGTGATGTTTTTACATAATTGTAATCTTAAAAATAACATTTTTCTACCTTGAAAATTAGTCTAATAACCATTGTTATCCTGTTACATGTATAGGAGATTTTATTAAAGTCTTGGGCTGTTGTAGGGTATTACAACATAGCACATTATAGGCCACAGCTTAAGATTTGGTCTGTTGTGGTAATCTTCTGTCACATTACAGATAATCTTAAAACTAAATGACTTGAAACAAGAACAGTCATTTAATTCTCTCTGGTGGTTTATGTGGATCAGAAACTCAGAAAGGGCCCACTGAATGGTTCTGGCTCGTGATTCCACATGATTGCCATCAGTCTGAAGCTGTATCTTGTTTTGTCTATAATCATGGCCATTACTGTCAATGAGTTCATAAAAGACATTTTTGAAACACTTTTTTATGTACGTAGCATGGCCCTAAATGGACGAAGCCAAAGAATTACAGACCTTGTGTATGGTTTCAGACATTTCTGGTAAAGACTTACTCATATTCTTATCTAGTTCAGATGTTATGAACTGAGATGTCTGCAAAGGCCAAGCAGAAACTGTGGCAAACAGGATAATTCTTGGCTACCAGAAGGGGGCAGCGAATACCCAGCTCCAATTAGTTGTTACAAAATAATATAACAGATTTTCTAATTTACAAAAGCTAACCGTCCAGAATTTTAGGTGAAATTTCTTGATTTTTAAGTGTTCACAGACTAATTCAGAATAATTTTTTTAGTCACTGTGTGAGCCAAATAAAACTTCTTCAAATTAGATTTGCCCCACAGGCTTCTAGTTTTTCTTCAACCTATGATAAAATTCAGCTTTCCTACTTTGTAGTTCAGAAACCTAACCACCATAAGGTTAATAATTTACCCAGTACTAAATGTAGACCACAGCACTGGTCTACTGATTCATCTGCCAAAGTTAATGTTACTGAAATTATTTCTTTGTGATATGTAGAATTCAATAATATAGAAATTAATTCCTCTTAGGTATCTGTAGCTAGATTCAGTCTTGGAAGAATGGTATTGATTTTATTCTAAAAGAAAATACTGAGAGAGGTAGAGATAACAGTATTATATATCAAAGTATGTTACCTTTTCCCCCATAAATGCTTCTCACTCTGGTACTCTATTTTGCTGAATAAAACCTAGCCACTAAAGACAAAAACTTGGGAATCATCCTAGATTCTTTCTCTTCTCTCTCTCTCTCCCTCCCTCCTCATATTCTCCTGGTTTACAAACCTCCATGCCCTTGTGACTATTCCTAGAGTATTCTTTCCATAACACAAATCCTGTCATGTCATTCTTTTGGTAGAAGTCTCTGGGTGATTCTCTATTGCCTTTAGAATAAATTCTATAATTTAGTGTGTTCTTGCCCTTCCTTCTTTAGCCTGTCTGTTGCCACGTCCCACACATTGATATTTTTCGCTTAGCATGACCTTTCTCTTACTCCCACCCCACCTCCTGCTAATTCCTGCATATTTTTTTCCAAGATCTGAAACTTGCTTTAAATTTCTCGAATCTGATTTTAGACTCCTCATCATTTTTAATGTAATTGTCTGTATAAACCTCAATTAGATTGCTGTCCTGTGATTATGTATTGCCTACTTCATGCATTAGACTTCATTCAGTTCCTTGAAATAATCTTGTCTTACTTGTATTGTCCTCTTTGCTTGACTTAACTCTCAGTTTACCATTAGGAACCCAAATTTAGTTTTAACATTGTTTTTGAATAGTTGAACTGTTTCTAAAGATTGCCAGTTCATGTCTTTATTCTTTTTTAAAAGTCTTCCAGAAAACAGAAAGTTTGCTTTTTTTTAAATAGAGGGAGTAACATTCTTATAATTACTGAATGGGTCATTAAACCCTTTAATAAATGTAAAATACCTTATGGAGCCTTGATTATAGAATTGTAGAGACACCATCTTTGTAGTTTTTTAAGCTTTTATCGACACAACTGAGAATTCAGAATTTTTCATTTTCCACCCATGATGACAAGGAGAAAAATAACCAAGAAAGATGTTTTGCAGTTATTACACATATCAGGAGATTAACACAGAGACAAAAAGCACCCTAGACAAAGTGATGATGATGAGATTAATCATGTAAGCAAAATCTCAGATCCTCAAACTCAAGAATCAGTGAGTGAATGAATATAATTCTAAGGACAGAAAGAAAATGCTGAGATTCTTATTTAACTTGTTCTCTTTTCTGTTGAAGAGAAAGGATTTAGTTAATTAATGTTTTGTGATAAGAACTTAGACCATCCCATTTTGTTACAAAGAGACTTAGGACAATAGTCTTTCATACTTCAAGATTTGTGCACTAAATTTTTCTTGATGATGGTTCGTAAGTGGTCAGATACTGAATACAGTTGTAAATGTAACAAAATAGATAAGGAACAGATCATTAAAAAATTTGTTGGATTGATCATTCTATGTAATTTGAATCTTAATGTGAAAATGTACAATTATGGAGCAAAAAAGTAAAAAAGGTTTTCCTCTCTTCAACTAAATGATGACTTCTCAAAGTTTTTAAAAATATATTTTGATGATAAGAAATAGGAACCAAAAGTAATGATAAACTAGAACCTAAAAGAGATGTATTTAAAATCTCAAGTCAGTACATTTGACAATGCAATGTAGTATTTGACAGTAGACATGTATTTGAAATATGGAATCGTATTTACTGTATAGATGAGTCCAGATTTGTGGATGATAATTGATGAGCAACACTTTGTTGCATTCAAAGGTGATTGCCCATCTCGGTTATATGCATTCTCAACACTAGGAAACTATGCAACAAAATTTGTGTCTGTTATGGGTACATTCTAATTAAGATTTCTCATAAAGTTTTTATTACTCCTTTATTTTAGAAATTATTTGTAAAATAACTTAAAGTTAAAAACAACTTGAAGGGTCCTTAGACCCAAATGATAAATGGATGATGATGACTGTTTTTCCTGGTATGTTAGAATTAAGTAATATTTCTTTATTTCAATGAATATGTGCATTTTGGTATTTGCTAGAATGGGATCCTTATATTATTAACAAGTACATTACAATTTTAAATCTCTTATTTGTTTATTATCTTTGTTGCTCCTCATTGATTACTTTTTATGGTCAAATAATACATTTTGTTAAAAAATACCATTTTAATGGTGTGTGTGTATGTATATATGTTTTTATATTCTGAATTTGAAATTTCTCTTCTTTTTTTGTGGTGCTGTAGTGCTGATGAGCTCCTTCTAACTGAGATGATGTTTAACGGCCTTTTCAATGACCTGTCTGCAGAACAAGCAACAGCACTACTAAGCTGCTTTGTATTTCAAGAGAATGTGAGTTAATAGATTTAACACATCTTAATTTATTAATTTACATATCCTATAGTTTAATTTTAATATTGTTGGTATTTTTAATTATAAAAGTATCACTTCATTTTATGGAATATGATTAATGTTTATTAGAAGTCAATACAACTTTAATAGAAATATAGTAAGAGAGAATTACATAGTTAAATGTATATTATCAGAAAGGAGAGTGAAATAAGATTTTATTTTTGGACAGTCATCATCCATCAGATTCCAGGTTTGAAATTTTTCTATACTCAATGCATCATTTGAAGGGCTGGCCTAGCAAGACACTCCTAAAAGAAAAAAAGATGAATAAATGTAAAATTAGGCAAAACCTAGTAAACATGAAGTATGAAGTTGAATTAATATCCCTCTTCCCAGTACTAGAGAATAACTAGGAAGCAGCTGATCCTACTAGAGGACAAAGTCTTAATTTTGATAGGCAGTGTTTGCAGTAGTGTCCAGAGATTACCACTGCTGGTTTAGCAATAGTTTTCTCATGTGAGTAATGACTTCACTTTCAACATCTCTTAACCCTACGAGACCTGAGGCCCTGAACCTAACTGTCCCCTATACCTGGGCTCCTGAGCATTAAAGAGAAAAAACCAACATGATATAGAAAAATGTTAGTTACATGCAAACAAGTGGTTAGAATAAGATGGAACTTGGAGTCATTTTTTTCACGTACTAGGCAAAGTACCGAAAATTAGGTACAGTGGTATAGCGGCAGATTCGGAAATTACCGAAAAATCGGTACAGCGATCTGGTAGGGTTAAGAAATAAAAAAATGAAGTGCTAGCTGGATTACTACAAGAGCATTAATCACCTTTGTATTTTATTCCAAAAACCAGTATGATTTTTTTGAAAGTTAAAATGCATGTTTCACATTTTAAATTTTAAAAAGAATTCATTGTGGGTAAATTGGACAGAGTAAGACAGTGACATTTGCCTTCAAAAATAATTTTAATATTGCTGTCTATATTTTTAGAGGACCTTTTTACCATATACTTTTAGTTTAACTTTTAAGTAAATTGTGTAAGACAAATTGTTTACTTCAGTTCTGCCATTATCAGTTTAACCATTAACTATTTCTTTATTCATTAATCAGATCAAATATATTACCTCTTTAAGTAGGTAGGTACTTTTCTCTCTGCTCCCTGATTACTGATGAGAATTACAGCTGTAGTGGCAATGAAAACAAATAGGACAATAATCTAGAATCAGTTTATGCTTCCCCTGAGAATGCCTGCTATGCACCTGTGAAGTAATTTGCACAGGAAGAATGCATTCTTTTGCAAAATCTTGTCTGGTTGTTGTTTTTCTTAGGTTCAAATTTTTATTTCATTCATTTCCAAGATAATTGTTAAGAATGTTTGTCAGATTTTCTTTGAACAGATCTAAGGTTTAGAGAGTGTTTAGGGATTGATGGTTTTCTGTGTCCAAACTTTGTTTTGTGGCTAATTTCTTGCATTGTGCTTTTTTTTTTCTTAATGTGGCATTACAAAAATTCTGTCTTCTGAGAGGCCAAGTATGCTACCTCTTCAAAGGAGTTGGGCTTAGCTAAACCACAATTCTTAAATATTGGGGTATGATGTTTACTATATGTGGTTAAAATTTGTTCATTGAAATCCCACTGTTATATGTAGTGTCATCAGTTCTTACGGTGATACCTTTTGACATCAAAGTGAAAAATTATACTAAAAGTTAAATGGAATATTTTTTTGTTATTTTTAAAAGAATGTTTTCCAGCCAGAAAGAAAGGTAAATATAGTAAGATACTTGTTATAAATACATTATAGTCTGCTTGATATACTAACTTCTATTTAAAAATGTGTTCTTTCTAAAATGTACCACCACATTTTTTATATTATTAAAAGCAATTTAAAGATAGCATGTAATCTTCATAAGTATTAAGTAACCATAAGTATTTGTTAAGAACCCACTGTATGCAGTCCACAGATCTAGGCTCTAGAGCTAGAGCAGGAATTTTTCACTTCATGATAATAATATATGCTAGTGGATGAAGGTAACAATAAAAAAATAAAATGAACACAGATTATTTCAGATCGTGAAGAGGGTTGTGGAGAAAAGTGAAGCAGAGAAGGCAGGTGGAAATTTCTAAGTGGAAGGTGTTACTATTTTAAATAAGGTGATTGGAAAAGGCCTCATTGGTCATTTAAATTGAAGCTTAAAGGAGAGATGAAGGAATAAAGTGCACATACCTGGTCGGAGAGCATTGGTAAAATCATACTTAGTTTACTAATATTAGGACCATCATCGCCTTCTAATTATAGTGACCAGAGCAGAGGAAGCGATCAGTAACTGTTGACCATGAATGGACATAATATCAAAGACATTTAGCAGTCTTGAATTTTTTTCACTCTTAAACTGAGATGTTAAGTTCATTCTGGCCATTTTGCTTTTTCATCATGATTTTTTATTTTAACAAATAATATTGAATCTGCTTCATGATTTATTACATAATATACATATACTGTATACATGATGCAAATCTAAACCACGTCCTGTATAAATACTGATTCTTAAAATAAAGGCATATCTATTGCAACTAACCCATAATTGCTTTTTAAAAAATTTACCTATGCATATAATTATTTTAAATCCTGTCCCACACATACATACCATTCTTGTAATGATTTTGTTTTTGTATAGTAAGTCTATCTTTGTCAAAATTTGTTCACAAATAATGTCTTTATTCTAATCACAAGCCTGTAAGTTTTCAGGATCTGACCTTTTATTTTTCTTCGATAAGGAAAGAAACCAACACACAGAATCAAGCTTGTCCAAGTTCATTTGCTTAGTTATTACTCGACTCCTAGTCTAATTGAGAAATTGACAAACTTTTCACTAATGGGAAGGCAACATTAAGAACACAAACTCAGATTAAAATTTTAACTCTTATACTTTGTTCAAGAGCTAGAAATACCTGGGTAAAATAAAAATTGAGGGTATGTTTTTAATGTTCTTTTTCCCAAATTTTCAGTTTTCACAGATGTAGAGTTACCTAGAAGCCAAAACTGTTTGAAAATCAGATTATGCAGTAGTTTAGTGGTTACCTGAGGGAAAGGAGGGAGGAGCAGTCAAATATATGGTGATGGAAATAAAACTGACTCTGGGTGGTGAACACATAATGGATGCACTGTAGAATTGTACACCTGGAACCTATGTAATTTTTGCTAGCCAATATCATCCCAATAAATTTAACAATAAAAAAACTGAAAAAATAAAATCAAACTATGATAAAACTGTTTATGATAATTTTGATGTAACTGAACTACTATGAATGTTTACAATATTTGCTGTCCCTCAGTTCCATGTATGGTCACAGAAAATAGGTAGTTTAGCACATTTTGCAAATTTAGCAGTATAATAATTTCCTCTGAAATGTCTTAGTATAATATAATTTAGGATGAGAAGAGTTTTTTATTTTTATGTACATAAACTGAGAGTTGATTAAAAACTCAGTGCTAATGTCTAAGGTCTTATAATTTGATCTTAATGGATATCATAAAAGCTTTGTTTTGTTAAAGCAAGTAGTATATATGGCATTTTAAACTTAGGTTTTTACATCTAATCTTTTCTTTTGTAGTCTAGTGAGATGCCCAAATTAACAGAGCAGTTAGCAGGACCACTTCGTCAAATGCAGGTAACATTTTTTCTGAATTACATATTTTGGGGAGTTCCATGGTAGTGGCTAGGCTTCCGTGCTCTCAATGCTGTGGCCTGGGTTTGATTCCCAGTCAGGAAACTACCCCCCCCCCCCAAATGCTTAATGAACTACATATTTTATGAATAGTGTATGGTGAAGTAAACATTTTTAATAGTCTAATCATAATATTTATCGTTCCACAAAGACAGCTTCCTTCTGGACATTCCATGATGTCAATTGATGTTAGTTACGCCATTTAATGCTATTTATAGTATATTATAACATCATTTGTGATTTTTATTTTAGTAAACATTATTCCCCACCAATGTAATAAACTGTATAGAATTGCTGTGAGTGCACATAATGTAGATAGGCTATTCCAACAATTCAGTGCTTGCATTGTTTTCCTTGGGATTAAGAATGGCAACTTGATGAACTAGGATTTAGCTAGCTTTTTTTTTTTTTTTCATTTTTCCATTCTAGTTTAGAGCAAAGTTTTAAAATCTGTTTTATTCTAAGAATTTATTTATCCCTGGATCCTCAAAGCCATGGTAGCTTATACTAATAATTCGTATCTTAAGTATTTTCTTAGGATGAACTCACTTTGTCTGCCTCTTCAACATTGTACAAAAAGATAGGAAGAGATGAACTTTTAAGACATTGCAAGAGAGGAATGAAAAGTGATACACAGCAAAAGGCATCTCTTAGTATTACCGAGAAATTTTAAATTCCAGAACCATGGAAGTCTTTATAGGTGTAGGTGGTTTTGACCTGTTAGATTATCAAGGAGAAAAGAATGGATATGATTTCTCATTGTGGGAAAAGAAAATACTCAGATTTACATTTTTTAAAGCATTATTGAGGGGAAAACCACCATTTTGCCACTGTATTCCTCTAAATCTGTTTTGCTACTGCTTTGTTAATGAAACAGATTAGTTAAGTGCCACTCTTAAATAATTTTACTGAAGAGTTTCTGTTTTTTGTAGAAAAGGTATAACTGGGTGAAAATCATGATCCTGATATATGTTTCTTAGTTAATTACTTTAACGTAATGGGAAAACTTTGCTATTCACTTACAAAGGAAATGGCATTGTGACTGTTAAGCAGAATATCCAAATTGCACACATACAAGGTCAGACAATTTCGCGAACTCATCCTAGAAAAAGTTCTACATAACCTTACCAAGGTTATGACACCTTATTGTTTGTACAGTGCTGCTAACGTAAGTGCATGGTGGCAAGTTCGTGAACTTAATGGTCAGATTTTGGGGATGACGATAGCCCCGATGGCCATTCCAGAAAAAGAGTTCCAAAATTGCTTTGAAAGATGAACTAGGCATTGGTGTCAGTGCATAGCTTCCTAAGAGGAGTACTTGGAAGGTGACCATAGCAATGAGGTATGTAGCACTTTTTCTAGGATGAGTTCACGAAATTAATTATCCAACCTTGTATTACCTAAAAAATAAGTGGGGTGGGGGACCTGGTGGAATACAGGCTTTGGAAACCTAAAGAAAAAAGTGATATGGGAGATCATAAGTAAGAAATTGTTAAGTTTATCTTTTATCTTCAAAGGAATGTGCTAAACGAATTGCAAAAGTTTCAGCAGAAGCCAAATTGGAAATTGATGAGGAAACTTACCTAAGCTCATTTAAACCTCACTTAATGGATGTTGTATATACCTGGGCCACTGGAGCTACATTTTTCCATATCTGCAAAATGACAGATGTCTTTGAAGGTATGATTAAATTTTGTATACCTAAATTTTCTTCTGATATAAGATACATATGTGCTAAGGAAGACATTGTTTTAACTAACCGTGAATAATATATTATTTTTAATTTTGGTAATAAAATGGAATCTTCTGCTTATGTAGATCAAAAATATTCTCCACAAATTCTTTGTATTATTTAATAAGCATAGTCTGCGCATTAGAAATTTCTTAGGAAACTACTTTAACAGTTTATAATCCTGTGCCAAAGTCTATGCCATTATACATAAACAGATGATGCTGATAAGTCATAGTTGTGTGGGTATTTTTACTTTTTGATTTTATTCTCTTGGGGTAATAACTTAATAGATTGCTATATAATTCCACTGAAAAATAGCAGTGATGAAAATCTTGTCCATCACTGCATTTCAAATAACAAATGTTGCTTCAGTCAGACTCTTACTTTAGCATCAATCAGATTAGTAAACAGAATTTTAAGAGACTGAAAAATAACTGTTACTCACTAAAGAGAAATTTTAAACAAAAAAAATAAAGACAAAAGGACTCTATAGGAGTATAAGTGAATTATAAGTGAATTACAGAAAGCAAAAAAATAAACACAGTAAAGACCAGATTCAGAAATGTATTCATTGAAAACAGATTGGCTTAAGTAGATTTTAATACTGCTGAATTGTATTTATAAAATTAGATATTTACATTGAACTTTCTTAAAAATGAAAATAAATGAGCTTGCATTTCATAGAAATTATTATAAGAATATTTAAAATACAATTGCTTATAGATCTATTTTGAGGAAAATTATATTTTTAACACACCCAATATTTTATGCTTTTTAACTGGTATTATTAAAGACTAATAGATTACTGAGTTTTTTAAGCGACAATTTTTATGACGCATAGGTTAAACATCTCTGAAAGAGAATGTTAAAATTTTCAATTGTAGGCCTTTACTCCACTACATTAGCATTGAAATGAACACAGGCAAGGTTTTAAGTGTTATAGTTTATTGTATATTATTTTTTTTATTATGGTGTGCTGTTTTAGTCTTTTCCCTAAAGTTGATTTTTAAGCTTCCATTAAATGATCATTTAGCTATATGGTCCCAAAATCTTCCTCTGAATACTGTTTCTGTTACTGGTAAGGTTATTATTTATTAACTACTTTGTCCCAGGCATTATGCTAATAATAAGCACTTAATATAATTTAGATCTAATCACCAAAATAGCAACTAATTATTTCCACTTTGCACAAGGAGATTGGGTTTTTAAAAAGTACATAATTTGACCAAAGTCATGGATGTGTAGTATGTGATAGGACTGTGATTTGAACCCTGGCCCATGACAAGTTGCATGGTAGTTGGTAACTTCATCTGAACACCCTAATACCTTATTCTTAAATTTTGGATCACCTGAAGATTTCTTAAATCCTAACCTAGATTACATTCTGTCTCCATTCATGCTTGTAGGAATGGTAAGAAAATCTGTAATACAGTTCATGGTGGGTAGCAACATTTGAGGATGTGAGAAGAGGGAAGCATGGCATCCCTCATTTTAGAGCATTGCATAGCACACTTGTTTGTTTCAGAGACGCAAAGGCAATCTAATACAGCACTATCACTCTTTAGTTCAACATCTTTTCGAAACATAAGGGAAAGTAATGACTATTCTATGCCTAAATAATTGTAAAAGTTGTTAATGCAAAAACTTAAGTTTATATAATATGTGCTTCTCTGAGAGGTCAAACACAATTACCTAAAACAATAGTGGTCCATAAGAGAGAGTAGTTTTTGTTTTGTTTAAGAATGAAGGGGCCATGGAGCTGGAAATCTAGGGAACCTTATAAAATTGTTTTTGTGCATTATTTTTCTGTTCTTTGTCCTTACATGGAAAAGTTATCACAGTATGGAAGATAAATCTTAAACTGCTAAAACTGAAGACAGTTTGTAGTTCTACCACCTATGAATTGGCCTTTTCCACAGCATACTGGCATTCCTGAAATCTATTTTGCTCCCTTTCAATTCCTTGGGACTATTTCTGTACTGCAGTGTGCTTGAGAAATCTTTAAGTTTGAAAATTTGAGGACTATATTTTATAACTATAACTTGAAATTTGGTCTAACATCACAGTTTTAATGTTTCTCTGGTCTGGGGGCCATTATATCAACTAAACTGTTTTCTAAAATTGGGATAGACTTATATTAACTCTTAAAAATGAAATATATAATTAAACAGGAAAATATATCTGAGAATTTTGATTTACTTAGGATAGTATTTCCTTTTTTTAACATACTATGTCTCCCCAATCCCCCATATTTACCATGTTGTTACTTACTTCTTCCATTTCAGAATAGCCATTCTCTCCTCATCTTGTAATTGTACCTGCTTCATATAATTGGAAAAATACTGTAATTAAAGCACTAGCCCACAGCACACTGTCTTTATTTTTACATTCAGACAATGCCTGCATTGCAACTTTTTAATGTGCTGTGCTCAAATCATATTTGTTTCTAATTAGATTCTTAACTTCTTTTTATGTGAAAATAAAAGGGACTGTTAATTTCATCTCATGAGCTTAGAAATAGTTTTAAGTATTTTTTAGATATTAATGGACTAGTTAACATAATGATTAACAGCATGTGTTGGGGGATATCTGATGCAAGAGAGGAGTTTACACTGGGATTCAGTTCAGGAATTTTGAAGACTTCATATAAATTATTTCCTCTATTTATTACCCTGAAAAAAAAAAGATAGCATGTAGTTATTTATTTTCATTAAACTAAATTTGAATAGCAATCTGAAAAGTATTTGTATGGGTGGAAACCTGTGGTTTCAGTTTACTAATCCACATAGTACTTGCATTGTAACCTACTGTTTATTTCTGTCTATATAAAAGCATTACTGTACATAAAGGACTTGCTTTCCACCTAGCACAAATCATCAGGAAAGCTCCTGTGAATTATTACTTGAAACTGTTCACTGTACTTCTGCTGGCTGTGGGTTTCCTGAGCAGTTCCATGCAGTACATTCCCACACTCTGCCCCCACCACATTCTCTTCTCAAATGCCTTGCAATGACATTGTTTTTTTGTTTTTTTAAATTCACTTTTATTGTTAGAACTGGCATTGTTTTACCCCTCCTTAGGACAGAGTATGCCAGTGTCATTAGGGATTTTCCATTCAATTTTTTTTAGAAATATTTTTGCTAAAAATAATAATATTTTATTAATATGTTTCATTTCTGTCTTTAAATTTTAGTACTAAATAACTTAGTTAAAATAAGTACCTAATACTTAGTCATTTTAGGAATAATTACTGAGATCCTTGTGGGGATCAGACACTATGCTGGGTGCATTGTAAACAACAGAGCTTCTGCCCTCAAGAAGGGCTTCATCCTGAGCTGGTATCTAGTGGTAAATAGTTTTAGGAAAATATGTTCATAATCCTAACCTTAGGCCAAACTCATTCAAATCACCTAGACAGGAATATTAAGTAGGATTCAGGATATGAACTGTGGTGAACCACTTTTGGGAATGTTGGAAAGCTGGAGGTGGAGATGCTACTCAGAGAAATATGTTGCTTTCTGTCCTCAATGAGAATGATGCTGTTTTGTTCAAAAACCAAATGAGCCTGATTTGCGAAATTGCCTTTAAAGCAAGAGCACGCAAATGTCCATCAATGGGTGAATAATTAAATTGTGTTAGAGCCATTCAAAGGAACAATATTCAGCTAGAAAAAGGAATGAAGTGCTGATAACACTAAAACATGGAAGAACTTGGGAACACATAAGGTTCAAAGTGAAAGAAGGCAGACACAAAGGCCACATATTGTACAGGGATTATAGTTTTACAACTGTGAATATGCTAAAAAGCCATTGAATTGTACACTTATTAAAATTGATGAATGTTATGTGAGTTCTTCAGAATGGTGATGTAAACCAGAGTATGAAAAAGGCTGTGATACTGAATTATGCACTATACAATGGTGAATTTCACAGGTATTTTAAGTTTTTTAAAAGGCAGTGACTAGCAAAAATTGAGTTTTGCTTTCTACTCTGGCAAGACCAGAAAAAGAGATGTGTAATAAATCATTAGGTGAGTGTGTTTCTGTTTCTTGTCACGTGCAGATTACCCTGGAGTCATGGCTTTGAAGCTTTTGTGTGGCATTGTATCTAGCTGGTCCTAATTGATGAGGCAAAATGATTTCCAAAGCAGGGAGTAAGGAGAAGTCTTGGACTATAGAGAGCTGTGGTAGGTAGGAAATGTGCTAGATAGTTCACAGTTGTCTTCATTAATCTTTGTGGGGAATAGCCTTTATGCTTCAGGCAGCTGGGAGTGTTTTGTATATGCACACGAGCACACACACACAGAGATTCTGTAGCCACCAGCCACAGGAATTGAATGTACAACTCTGTACCTTCTGGCCTGATTTTATTAATTGTTGTCATGTCATCTGAAACTGTGAGAACTAAATTTTCCAGAAACTGAATTACAATATGGCAGTGCTCGCTGGCTCAGATGTGCATTTACTTGCTTCAGTTTATACTTTATCTTAGCATTTTACTTGCTAAGATATGGTTTGACCTCTGATAACTTTTGCAGACTTTGATTATTAACATGAGTTATTGTTTGTAAAAATACCAAAATGATAATCAGGTTATCTGTGGTATTTACGGGTACACATGTGAAGTCATTTAAAATAGTTTGTGAGAAAGGGTACCTCACTCTCTGATGCCCTACATAGCAGAAGACATTGTAAAGGATTTCAATTTCGAATGACCTGTGAGAATCTGTTTCTTTTTTAACATGCTGTAAATTTACATTTTTAGCCACTGCCTAATTTCTCTTTCAGTAGAAGCATTTGCAAAATAAGCATTTACTATCTGCTTATGTAAGTGATATGATGTGTAATTACTTCCTTCATTCCCAACCCCCACCCCTCTCTCTCTCTCAAAGGTTACTACAACTGGATTTCCTCTTTAATTGCAAGGAATTATTGGAGCCCAGCATTCCTAACAACTGAGAACAGAATAGCCAACATATATTGAGCTTCTGTTGAGTTATTGATGCTTGTTAAGCACTTTGCATATATTACTTCACTTATTTCTTACAATAATTCCATGAAGCGCAGGAATTATCATCTCCACTTTATAAATGAGTAAACTGAACTTTTTCATAGGTTAATGCAGAAAATTTGGAAGGAAAGTAGTAAGTTCACTTTTTGGAAATACTGAGTTTGAGGTGCCTGTAATATGTCTGGGTAATCAACTTTTTATTGGCAGTAGTGTCTAGCTAGAATTATTAACAATAGCATTGTTTTGTTTCTATAACATTTATTTTTATAATTATGGCCTATTTATAAAAAATGAGCATGGCTTTCATTTATTTCAGTAAAAGATGTTACAGCAAATATCTAGGTGATATAATGATTGAATTTTGTAAAATAATACCTACAAAGATATAACTTAGGGTCCATAAGTGATCCTCCTAATAGAAAAATATCACACATGGACCCTCCAGCAACTTGTTTGAATCACGACTGAAACAGACTCACCAGAGCTTCCTATTGGCATTTTAATTAATGGTATCAAAAGGTTTTTGAGTTAGAGAAGGACCTGTTCCTCCTTGTATGCAGAGGAGGCATAGGCTGCCAGCTGATTGCAGGACTGCTGCCCTTATGTGGCTTGTGCTCTGCACAAGAGTGCCCAGTGGAAGGGTGAGTAGGAGCTGAAATCTTGTCCCACCCAAGGGAAGAGATAAAGGTCCATTTGTGAAGACATGAGTGGATGGACAAGGAGAGCTAGAGGATGTGGCCTTCTTGTCCCACAGTGGCTAGTGGCCATCCTGGCTACCTCCTGTTCCCAAGGAATAGCCTAACCCTCTTCTTACTCGTATTTGTGAAGCTGACTGTTTGTATTTCCTTCGTGATTTTGCTTTCAGCCCCGTTCTTTCCCAAAACGTAACTTTTGAGTGTTTTGTACGTTTCATCCTCCCTAGTTCATCCTGGTAACTGGCCTTCAGATTCCATTAAGACCTGCTGTATTTATTTATTTTTTTTTTTTTTCTTACTTGAACCTGATCTCACCCTGAGCGACCTTTTTTCTTTGTTTCCCTGGATAAAAAAGTCCTCAAAGGGAAATGTTTTGCTTATGTGGAAGAGCTGAAACAAAAAATGGCAGAAGCACTAAAAGGCATATAAATCAACGAGTTCAAAAACTGCTTTGAACAGTGGAAAAAGCATCTTGATAGTGTCTTGCATCAAAGGGAGAGTTCTTTGAAGGAGACTGAAGTTTAAACATGTAAGAATAAATACACCTTTTTTTTTTTTTTTTTTTTTTTTTTTTTTTTTTTTTTTTTTTTTTTTTTTTTTTTTTTTTTTGTGGTTGTTCCCTGGCTGGGAATTGAACCCAGGCCGCAGCGTTGAGAGCACTGAAACCTAGCCACTGCACCACCAGGGAACCCAATACACAATTTTTTTAAGTAAAATTCTGAGTTTTTTGGGGGGGGGTCCCCCTACTATAAATTTAATTATAAATTGAAATTTATAAAATACACATTTACTATAGAACATTTAGAAAATATACATAAATCATTTCTGTGAGGCACTATAATATAGTTAAATGATTGGGCTATAGAATATCTGGATTCACATCCTGACTCCATCATTTACTCCTGTCTCTAAGCTTGGTCAAGTTATGTACAAGGTTTGACAAGTAAGTTCACGAAGTCATCCTAGAAAAAGTGCTACATACTTATTGCTGAGTATCAGTTATTATGGTCACCTTTGAAGTACTCCCCTTGAGAAGCTATGCACCAACACCAGTGCCTCATCCATCCTTCAAAGCAATTTTGGAACTCTTTCTGGAATGACCATCAGAGCTGTTGTATGAACCTTGCTGTCCAAAAAGTCATGGGGTGCCAGATGAGGTGAGTAGGAAGGGTGTTCCAATACAATTACTTGCGTACTGGCTAAATTCTCCCTCACAGCAGTACCCTGTGAACTGGTGCATTGTTGTGATGCAAGAACCATGAATTGTTGGTGAAAAGTTCAGGTCGTTTTTCGTCTTTTTCACACAGCCTTTTAAGCACTTCCAAATAGTAAACTTAGTTGAAGTTGACTGTCCAGTTGTTACAAATTCATACTGAACAATCCCTCTGATACAAAAAAAGAGGTTAGCAACATCATTTTGACTCTTTGACTTGGACTGACAGAACTTTTTTGGTCATGGAGAATTGGCTGACTTGCATTGTGTGCTTAGACATTTTGTTTCTTGGTAGTATTGGTGCACCCATATGTCATCACCAGTGGTAACACAGCCCAAAACATCGTCTTGCCTCTGCAAAAGGTCTTGGCAAACTTCGACTCTCCTTTTGTTCATTGGTGAGCTCCTTGTGGACCATTTTTGCACACATCTATCTCATGCCAAGATTTTCAGTTGAGATTTTCTTGTTTCTCTTACGATGTTTACTTGGTCTGCTATGATTCTCACAGTCAGCTGAGAATTTTGATGCACAATTCGACAAATTTTTGCAATGTTTTCATCATTTCTGCTCATTACTGGCCACCCTGCCTCTCTTCATCAGTGGTGCTTTCTATTCCCTCAGAAAAACATCTAATCCATTTGTACACTGCTGTTTGCTTCATGGCATTAGCCCCATAAACTTGGACTAACATGTCCCTGATTTCACTTCCACTCTTGCCAAGTTTAACAAGAAATTTACTGTTTGTTGCTCTAATTGAAGTTCTGACATTTTCACGACAGCACACAAAAACACACAGTGAATGACACCCAGCAAGACACTGCCACTTGTCAACATTATCACAGCTGTGACACACAGATAGACCAAGGTTATGACACCTTACCAAGTTGTTTGTACAGTGCTGCTAAGATAAGCGAATGGTGGCAAGTTCGTGAACTTAATTGTCAGACCTTGTATCTAACTTCGCTGAGTTTCTTTTTCCTTTTAGTAAAATAAGGGTAGTAACATTACTTGTCTCATGGAATAGTAAGGGTCAAGAGAGAATTTACATAAAATATAGATTACAAAAGTGCCAGAAAATAAGTGTTCAGAAAATGTTGGACATCACCCTATTTTCTAAAAACATACTCAAACTAATTTTGTATTTCATTGATGCCTAAATTTAATTATAATAAAAACATCAATGACTTTACTGTCCTATAACACGAGAAAGCCCTTAGTGTTATTGTAAGAGGTGGGAGTGAGGTATTTGATTGGTTGGATTTTATTTGTGTCTCTCTTCAGGCTGCCATTTTTGCTATTAACTATCATCTAATAAACTTCTCTGCTAGATGCTAAGTAACTTTGATAGAATTATGCAGTGGAATTAGGCTGTAATTGAAGGCTGGAGATTTTTCTTCAAGAACTCCATGGCCTTTTTTTTTTCTTATTATATTTTTTCTTTTTCCATGGACTTTTTAATGGAAGGAGAGGAGGAGGGACCAAAAAAAAAAAGCGATGGACTTTGAATATTTTGGCTGAAAGGCTGTATTATGACCATACACGCCTTTGGACCGTTGCCCTTGTCAGAAAATTTGTACATCTCTAATCTTGTGAGACAAATCCAGAGTTAGATAGAACCCTTCTGTTTAAATTGTATTTATTATTATTTATCTTCGAAATAAGAGAATGGATTAAGTAGAGGCCTAATTGCAAAGCTAATTGCTTACAACAGAATCTGGACTAGAACTCAGATCTCTGTCTAGTCTTTCCTCCAACTCATGGTGGCTCAGCTCAGTCTTTTGAAGCAGGTCTGAAGTCAGTGAACATCCTCTGTGTAGAACATGGTATTATCCTTCTAATAGGGGTGTTATCTCCATTTGTCTTTTAAGGTGACCTAGTGCTGGACTTCTTAATAACCAGTCTCATTCCATAAACCTCCCACTACCTGAAATAGCAGCTTTGTGTTCATCGCTCTGGCCCATAGGCGGGGTCAGAAATGAGGCAAATTGTCCTTATTGGTCCAGGCCCATTTGCAATATTTCTCCGGCTCCTAGGATGGTCTTACAGGGAGAGAAGGTACTCTGCGTGTGCATGGGCATTTCCTGCTGGATTGTGCTGACTCTGTTAGGTTGTGTGTTTGCTTTTGTCTAAGCTCAAATTCCAGTCTGCTTTATGAGTTATATCTCTTTGCTGATGTTCCCCCTTGAGCACATTGGAACATAATTAAAGATGAAAAGGAACCCTCAACACTTCAATGTGAGTGCATTAGAAGAACTTGATAAATGTTAATGAATTATTCCAGTATTGCAAAGAGTTAATAAGGATCTAGTTAAAGTGAGTTCATAGCGCTTCATCAGAGAGAACTGATACTCCCAATGTATTTCACACATTAAAAATAAAGTCCTAAGAGTTTTAAACTTAGGCAGGTACCACTTAGAGAAAGAATCCCAGGCCCTTCCTTGCTCAAGTCTGACAGAAGATAACTACCTTTACAGCTTCAGCTTTGATACAAACACTTGTCACAGAGGAGGAGTCAAGTCCAACGGGAAGAGACTTATTTCCTCTTTTGTGCTTCCTGAGAACACATTGTGTGAAGAAAGCACTGATTAAAGAGTCTATTTAAACTGAAGAAGAATGAATAATTGCAACTTTCAGATAAATCTAATCCTTTTACTCCCCTGCTTAAAAATCTGTTGCACTCTCTTCACAGGATGGTATCCAGCCAAGTGCCTTAGTAGGCCAGACTCTTCGGGGTTCTTAAATAGCTGCAGTCTGTCCGGCCTTTCTGCATGGCCTCACTGTTCTTCCCTTGTCACTACCTGACTGAGTCCTCCTTACTCTTACAGACCCAGGTTATATGGCCAGCCTTCACTCAAAGTTGCTCTCTCCATTGCTTCTAGAGCATTTTGTTTACTTAGCTCTGAGAGAGCAAGTGTGAACACATAATGAAGCCATGACTCTTATCTACCATCAGTCAAGGATGGGGATTAAACTTTTCACCTTTGTGTACTTCCTAGTGCCTAGCAGGCAGCCAGTCGTGATTTTGCTAGCTGATACTGCTACATGGGAAGTCCCTGAAAGTACTATTAGTTAACCATCCCATGTTCTCCTGCCTTGCCTCTTAATAGAAGTTATGCTGTTCTTGATTATTTCCGTTTTACAAGTGATATGTTTGCTTTTTCTGTCCAGGTAGCATAATTCGTTGTATGAGGCGCTTGGAAGAACTGCTTAGACAAATGTGTCAGGCAGCAAAAGCCATTGGAAACACTGAGCTGGAAAATAAATTTGCGGAAGGTCAGTATCCATTCCTTAAGTTTTTTCCAGTAACTTGGGCAAATCTCGTGAGACTTGAGAGCGTAACTTAGGAGAATATTTTCAGATGTTTGGATTGCCACAGAAGGACCTCTAGTAGTGTTTAAATAAAATTTTTAGAATCTGGGGAAAAGTTTTATGATTTTTTTGTACATATATTTACAAATATGTATTGTGCACTATGTGACAGGCATTGTTTTAAACACTAGGGGATACAGCATTGAACAAAGACACAAATTCCTGCCTTCATGGAACTTATATTCTAACACAGGGAAACAGAGAATAAGTCAACAGTTAAAAATATATCAGGTGGTGATAGGTCTACAGAAAAAAAAAGACAATAGGGAATTGGGGGATGAATAAGATGGTCTAAGAGTCCCCCCTCAGAAGATGGCAGTTAGGCCCTTGCATTTAGGTTTGATATAATTGAGCAACAGCAAGAGGCCAGTGTGCTGGAAGAGAGTTAAGCTATGAGTAGAATAGAAAGAGAGAGAGAAGAAATAATCATGTCGCCCTCCAACCCTTGGCTTCTTCCTCTGAAATGATGGGAGGTTTTGATCACAGGAGTGATGTGCTATTACTTGGGTTTTACAAGGCAGTTCTTGGCTGTTGTATTTTAGCAGCACAGTGATCAAAAGCAGGAAGGCCAGATCAAGAAAGGATAGCTAAACCAAGGTGGTAGTAATGGGAGACAGAATTAAACATGCGTATAAGTAGCTTTGTGCCTTCTGAATGCTGGCCCACATAAAGGACTGAGCGAAAACATGAGAGATTAGCAGCAGCCATATTGTTGCTCTGAGTTTGTTGCTCTAAATCAACCCTAGTGATTTCTGCTAACAACTTAATGTCCTTAGAAGATGTTTGCAAAGACTAGATTATGTTTCCATTATTGATAAAGGCAGGCCTATTTAATTTAATCATTTAGGGTTTAAGCCTAGTTGTGTAAAACTTTTAAAATGAAAATTATGGTTGTCCTTAGTCCAGAAAACAACTTCACATGGTAACTGAAAATGTGGTGTCTTCAAGTTAAAATTCATGCTTTTGGGTCATCCCATTTCTTTTGACAGCTTAGTCCTTCTCCAAGTAAGTTTTTAAAGCAGTTTTTTTGGGGGAGTAGGGGGTGGAGGGTGGTGGGAGTTCTCTGGCTGGGAATCCAACCCAGGCCGCAGCGTTGAGAGTACCGAAGCCTTAGCCACTACACCACCAGGGAAACCCTACAACAGTTTTAACACCCTCACTTCGGGGTACTTTAGAGTCAAGTCCTAACACACAGGTCTGGTTTCTCAGTTTCCCACTCCTTAGATGGCTGTGAACTCTACTAGGTATCTTTCAGACCAGCAAGTTTTTCTATTTTCAAGCTTGCTCTCTCATCAATTTAATCAGGATTGTTGTGCTGTCTTTACAACCCCAGTAGAAGGGAATTATGTTCTTTGTGGTTTTGAAAATTTAAACTATATTTTCTTTTCTCTTAGGAATCACCAAAATCAAGAGAGATATTGTGTTTGCTGCCAGCCTTTACCTGTAGTCATCTAAAGGAATGTGGGATTTTAAACTGTTTGCCACGTGTCTGTTTGCAATCGACTACACATGCTTATAAGTATTGATTTGGTTCTCCCATCTCACAACAGTTGTCCTCGTAAATTTAATACATATTGAAATATTTATCAAGCATCATTCTAAGAAAGCATATTACATAGACCATTTGTACATAAGCATTACATTTTAATAAAAAAATGTACAGGTGGGGCATATGTTTTAGTGAAAGGCTTGAATTTTTTCCATGAACTTAGAGCTATTAGATAACCATTGTGTTAAATGTAACTATATACACACAGGTAAAGTGGGCATCCAAAGTATAGCAGCAGCAGTCCCTTAAAGGCTTGTATACCAGCAAGAAAGACACTTCCTCTTGCCTCCAGGTTGCAATCATTTTCTTTTAGAAAGCAGGCCAGCTTCATCTGGGCATTTTGTCACCTTCAAGGTTGGTGATTGTTCCGAAAGTGATTCTCTGTTGTTGGTGTTTCATGCAGAGTTGTGTGAGAATCCTCCTCTTTTCTTTCTTTAAGAGAACAGTTTTTCTCCTTGAAGAAATCTGATACATACACAGCCTACAGAGATACAGATAGAACAGGATATACTTAGAATGGGACAATGTATTTAACAATATAATATAAATAAGTTTAAAAACCACATATTAAGTTGCAATGAGCAGTCTGCAAAAATAAATACAAACAAAAGGATACACATTATGGGGTACAGATTAAGGGCACAAAAAGTTAGTGGCTAACAGGAATTTTTGTTAAAAGGGATTCTTCAAATTGATGGTTGCTTTATGTCTTGGGCAAATAGCTTCACTCTGCCAGCATTTAAAGAGTTATTCTTCATGTAAATTAGGTTTGTTTGCTTCATCACCAAAAAGAAAACTGTTTATTTTCAGAGCCTTTTATAATAAAAATACACAATAAGACTTAGAACCTTTGTGAAGAGTCACCTAGTTTTTATCTGCTGTCTATCATGAGATGACTTTTAACAACACTGGAGTTCTTAACCTGACACCAATTACTGGGCCACATTCTCTGCCTCTGCAGATTTCTCACTGGGACATTTTCTACTTACTTATCCAAGTGTTTATCAGTATCAGCATGTAGGCTGCTGCCTTGTATACTTACAACTAATATTGCAACCAGAGCCCCTTGAATGAGTCCAGTCAACACATCACTCCAATGGTGTTTGTAATCAGAAACTCGAGAAAGACCCACATAAATGGATACAGCAACAAGACCAAATTGTAGTGTGGGGCGTAAGAGTCTTGCCCAGTCTGCCTTCATTCTGGCTTGAAGATAAAGCTAATAGAAAAGAAACAGAGTATTACTGATTATATATGGAATAGGCTTTAGGCACCTGTTCTTGTACACAAGAACCTAAAAGTTAATCCTTTTAATAAGCAAAATAAAACAAAAGAGATTATAATTGCCCCGATAACTGCACTTCACACGAATTTGCCTATCCAACTAGACTACCTTTCAAATTTTAAACAAGGCAAGGGTTTCCTTCATGGCTTTTTAGGATTTCAGGGACAATTCCTTCCCTAGCAACCTGTGTTATAATTCTTGTTCAAAGGCAAGTGTTGTCATTAGTTCCGGGTCTTGGGATAAACTGCTAGCTTTCTGAGCACACTGGGTCAGGCTACTGTGTTTTCTGCCCAGCCTATCTAGGGCCTAAGTTTGCTTAATGTGGTCAAACAATTTACATACGTGAGAGCTCCACTAGCCTCAAATTGTTTTTTATAACAGGGCAACTGAGACTACATAAATAATCTGTATTTATAAGTAAATATAATAATCTGCCTAAATAAGTAATTCAGGTTACAGTTTACCCTACACAGCAGTCTGTTCTTTGGAGGTACTTGTACCCTTCTAAGTTCTACTGATTTTTGATTTTTCTTTACACTAATCAAACCTGAGAATTTCCCTCTTTTCTGTGTCAGCCTACCTTTGACTCTGGATGTAGCCCTAAAGATTGTGATGTAGAGTAATTTGGATAGTTTTCCTGTGAACAAACTTCTTTAGCATATCTGGTCTTCAAAAAAGGGGGGTTGCCTAATTTCTATACATTAAGTATGTACTTTTCAACATTATTAAAATTCTGTTCAATATATGATTTATACTTAAGCAGTCCTCAGAAAACAGTTTATGTGGCTCTGCCCATTGGCACTGCCTATGTAAAATGGATAACACAAATCCATTCCCAGTTCTTTGGGCATTGATATGGGTGTTCAGTTCTTAACAGCTGGCAAAATGCAGGGATTGTCTACTTTTATCAAGTACTTTACAGTATAAACATCTGGTTCTAAAAAAGAGCATACCATTTTATCTGAGTGGGACCCATTAGCTGGTTTAAGTGCTAATGGCTTTCTGCGGAGCCCCTTCCTCCTTTTTTTGTTGAAGCTATAAAATTAGTAAATAGTATAAGGCTTGCCTCAAGATTCTGGAGTTGGGAAGATAAGTTGATTCTGGTTGAAGGAAAGTTGGCATCTGGCAAATGAAGCCAATTAGGTAACATAACCAAGCCAGCAAGATTCACCTCATTCGTTCTATCTCAATTGTAAACATTTTATTAATTTTAAGGAGAACAGTTCCTTTACTGGGGCTAAAGCTAAATTTTACATATTATGACAAAAGCTTCAGCTGTGCCTTTTCATGAATAGTTAATGGCATGGGATTTTCAGACTGTAAGAATATATACGTAGTTAATTACAAATACATCAATGTAGACATCTTAGGGAGAACCGCACTCATCTCTACTAAAGACATAGTGAGAAAATACAATAACTCTAAAATGGACTTCAGCTCGTCCTATTTTGTACTTTTAACCTAAAAGAAACTCAGAGATAAGACTTTCAAGATCTTCCTCATTTGGGATTCTAAATTCCCCCTGACCATATTTTCCTTCCAAAAGACCTGACTTAGATTCTAGGTGGCCTACAAACTAGGTTAGGTATTATTTTACCCAGATTTCTTTTTTAACATCACTGTGAAAAGAATTAAGATTCACTTACGGAACAGTAATCAAATAAGATCCAGTATACAAGGTCTGACAATTAAGTTCGCAAATTTGCCACTGTTTGCTTACACGGACAGCGCTGTACAAAGAACTTGGTAACGTTTCATAGCCTTGGTATATATGTGTCTCACAGCTGTGTTTGTGTTGACGTGTAACGGTGTCTTGCTGAGTGGCATTCATTGTTGCATGCTTTTGTGTGCTGTCGTAAGAATGTTGGAGCTTGAATTAGCAATGAACAAACATGAAATTTCTTATTAAACTTGGCAAAAGTGGAAGTGAAATCAGGGATATGTTAGTCCAAGTTTATAAGAATAAAGCCATGAAGAAAACAGCAGTGTACAAATGGATTAAACGATTTTCTGAGGGGAGAGAAAGCGTCATTCATGAAGAGAGGTCAGGGCAGCCAGCAGCAAGCAGAACTGACAAAAACGATGCAAAAATTTGTCTAATTGTGCATCGCAATTCCTGGCTGACTGAGAAGCTTAGAAGACCAAGTAAACATTGATAGAGAAACAGGAAAATCTTAACTGAAAATCTTGTCATGAGAAAGATGTGTGCAAAAATGGTCCCAAAGGAGCTCATCAGTGAACAAAAGCAAAGGGGAGTCAAAGTTTGCCACGACCTTTGTTTTGGGCTGTTATCATTGGTGATGAAGCATGAGTATACCAATACAACTCTGAAACAAAGCATCAAAGCACACAATGGAAGTCGGCTAATTCTCCAAGATCAGAAAGTCCCGACAGTCTAAATGTAGTCCAAATGATGTTGCTAACTTTTTTTATATATCAGAGGGATTGTTCATTAGGAATTTATACAACTGGACAAACAGTCAACCAAGTTTACTATGTGGAAGTGCTAAAAAGGCTGCGTGAAAAAGACAAAAATGAGCTGAACTTTGCCAACAACTCATGGCTCCTGCATCACGACAGTGTACCAGCTCACAGGGCACTGTCTGAGGGAGTTTTTAGCCAGTAAACAAATAACTGTATTAGAACACCCTCCCTTCTCACCTGACTTTTCTTTACCTGAAGATAAAGGAAATACTGAAAGGAAGACATTTTAATGACATTCAGGACATCAAGGGTCATATGACAACAACTCTGATGTCCCATTCCAGAAAAAGAGTTCCAAAACTGCTCTGAAGGGTGGACTAGGTGCTGGCATCGGTGCATAGCTTCCCAAGGGGAGTACTTCAAAAGATGACGGTAGTGACAGTCAGCAATGAGGTATATAGCACTTTTTCTAGAATGAGTTTGCGATCTTAATTGTCAGACCTCATAGGATTTACATTAACAGGCAGGGATATAAGCAACCTGAGGTCTCAGCCTCAATAGGAAATAGTATCAGTATACAAGGGCTGTCGGGAAAAAATCCTGCCATAAATGCCTCTTATTTTTCATATTACATGGCTGGATATTTTCTGGACAGCACTCATATTCATCATCACTGTGTTGAAAAAGGACAGTCACATTCCATGGCTCTCCTGAACAATCAAGGGAATTTGAAATCTTGGGCATTTAGCCAAGTTCTGTGTGCGGAGAAGCCCTGCCCTGTGCTCCCACCAGCTGAGGTGGTTTGCACGGGTGCTGACTCCTGGCTGTATGTGCAGGGCCGGGCTGCCTGCCAGAGGAGAACAATGATCAGGGTATTTTCTTTCAGGCGTTTTCAACTAGAAATTAATTTCTGGGTGTCAGAAATGCTTAACGGGAAGTTCTGGCTATCAGCAGTCCTCAGAATTGAAGTGACTGTATATCTCCACTGGAATCTGGGACTGACCATGACTCCAAGATGCCTAGGGAAACTAGATGAATCACGGCCTAAGGAATCCTTGGGTTGGTGGTGACGATGAAGTGTTGTACATAAATGTGAAAGCTGGAAAGCAAGAAATGTTCAGGGACTGAAATAAAAGCTGGGCCTACGTCCACATCACGTAAGTATTTCCACTGCTTAAAGTCAGTGAAGTGCACTGTAGTTGCTCTGACCCTGCTCACAAATGGCGTTGGCTTATGACAAACCTATTTATCTGAACGTTTACTTTCATTATAACTTTAAGTCTAAACAGCTCATACGGACCCAATTTCCTAACTACAGTAGAGGTAATTTTCCCTCTGACCAAATCCCTAACTTGCTTCCTGTGCTCCTGGGTGCCCACAGAGCAGGCCTGCCATTGAGGTCCTCTATACATTAATCTAATATTTCACAAAACAACTCTCAGTAAAAGCTTCTAATACGACAGAGCATAGAGATGTTTTGAGAAGGGTCAAGGGAACAAAGAAGAGCAGAAAATTATATGGAATATTCTTTAAAATTAAAAACAGTGGGTTGGTCAAAGTTATGTCATTTTACTTCCAGAGATCTGTGTCACCTGATCTTTAAAATAACTGTTCAGATCAAGCAATCAACAAAGCCAGTGAGCCTGATTAACAAGAGGCCACTAAAGAACTTAGAGACCTTAGCAGCCTCTTCCCAAGGCTCTTTCCCCATCTGTAAAGGGTGGCACTTATCCTTCTTCTCCTGGTGGCACTTCATGGAAAACTTCAAGTACTGTAAATGGAAATCATTACTTTCTACCTCCATGCAGAAGTTTCTCATAAAGACCTAAGATACGGACACACTGGTGAGTGAGTAACAAAACCACGAAAGCTGCCCTTGTGAAGTCTGGTTCAGGCATACAAAACATGTCCAAACATTCAAAAGCCATTCAGGGTAGTCACAGACTCATGTTTGGAAAAAGTACTCAGGATATTAATGGCTCTAGCCATTGCTGGGTTTTCCCTTTCTCCCCCAGTCCCCAGGCCCTATTTTTAAAAAAAAAAGTATATGGTGGCTCCCTTTAGAAAGAATGCTTAACGTTTCCTAGTAAGACAAATGAACAAAGGAGGCTAGAATAGTATTCAAATAAGTCACATTTCCCATTTTAGTAATTAATATCTGGATGTATGTTTTAAAAAGGAAGCCCTAAATTCTCTGAATTGGTCCCTTGTTTCCTGTAAAAATTAAGATGAAAACGTGGCAATTGCCAGGAATGTTGAAGAAGCCAAAAATTAACTGTATTGTAATGGTGTTGAAGTTGTGGGCTGGAATTTTATAATGTATAACAAACACATCTTCAATTTTCACATTCTTTTGAAATTTGGTTTTTCAAATAAAAGCAAGATTCTGGTAAAACTTTCTAAATTCTATCAAAATGAGACCAAATTAACTACCAGCAGTCTACGCTTAATATTACACACCATGGATTTTTGATCTAAGGATTAAATACAGCACTTCATGTGATCAAAGGGGGAAAAACAGCAAACAGCAAATTTATACAGCACAGCTATATAAAAATCCACTTATGAAAAAATTAACACAAAAATTATACCTAATCTGAATAGAGATCTTCTCTTCCCTCTTTCTCCACCAAATTTTGATAATTTTATACACAGAGACACACACAGAAAGGACATTATAAAAAGTCAAAGTCAATTAAATTGATCTTTAAAGACCACTTGTATGAGACCTAAATCTGGTTTTCCCTTAGTTACTCTATACACACCAATCTCGTTTGATATGCAAAATGTGGGTACAAATCTTTCTAACTCTTGACTGTCGACTTTGTATAATGCAAGTGCAAACTGCCATGCTGCTCTGCGGGTTAGCAAGAGGTGGACCTGGAACCTCTCTATAGATGACTTAACTCCTAAAGCAGCACCTGGCTTGCCCAGAAGCTGCAACTTTTCTAGTCTCATGAAAAACAGTCTGGGAAACATTTCAGAAAATGGAAAGAAAACAAAACCTGCTCAACTAGAAGCAGCAGCTTTCACCTCCAATAATCCAAACAACCCATCCCAGCAAGCCCCCCAGAAGGAAAAAGGCCACGCCCACATTGAGCAGATAAGACTGGGACTGTCAGGGAAAGGTTATCAGGCAGCAGCAGTCACCTTGGCCTGGTATTTCAAATCATTGACCTGCTGTGATTACACAGAAGCTGTATGCAGGTTTCAGAAAAATCTCTTAAAGTATGCTCCAAGAGGGGCACATAGCAATTCATTCTTAGCACCAGATATGCTGACTTGCTGATTAGCTGTTTAGGTTTCTACCACTGTCGGTAAAAAAACCTAGGTCAAAAAAAAAGACTCCATATTATCCTGAAGATCCCCCAATTTTCAGTATGCTATACACTGCCTATCTGCTACTCATACCTCTAAATGACAAAAATACTTTCAAACAATTATAACTGGCTTTGGCAGAAGCATAGGCATCCATTCTCTTCTGAACTTAACTGTATGAATAAGAAGTTTAGGCTGATGAGAATGTCAAGAGGTGGGTGAACCTCCAGGAGAGGACCTGGAGACTGAACACATGAATTGCAGGCAGCACATAACCCACCATCAAGAGACACAAAGTACTTACTGCTACGAACAGCATGCAGTACATGGAGAATGACGAGTGTCCCGAGTAAAAGGACAATCTAAAAGAGAAAGAAAAGAAACATTAATTTTCTCTCCTAGAGGCCAAGACTGTTCTTGATTTCATGAATCTCCTTATCTCCATAGTGCATACAACTCTCTCCCCTCACTTCTAGAAATCAGAAGGGTGGGTTAAGGGGACAGTTGGAGCAGGAACATTAAAGAGTGCTAGGTAGGGGGTCTGAGGCCTAATTTCTGTACACTGTCATTTTACTGCAACTTTCAGGATGGAAAGTTTGTGCTCAGTGACTGAGCACAAACTTGCCAAGCATTTTTAAAGTAATACTTGACAAGCTATAACTGGCATAAATGTCCTGACTTTATTACATATAAATGTCTGGGGCCCTGACTTAAGGTTCATTTTCCACTTGCGGGTTTGCCCCTTAGTAATACCTCCCTTGGAATACTTTTAAAAAGTTAACTACTTTTAAAAATATAAATATATTGTAAAAATATAAGATGGCAATATTTTAGCATTTTAAATGGGCACACCTCTTGCCTTCGATTCCCACCATATTAAGTGCTTTTGCTTAACATTTATTTTTTAAATTGTACTGATTTTCCTGTACCAGCTGAATCATCTCTTTCTGTATTATAGTCTATAAATACCTGAGTATCATTTTCCCACCTAAAAATGATGGAATGCTTGCAAAACAATTTTATGGCCCTTTGGGGAAAAAAAGAAAGTTCACTAACATTCAATCTTAAGTTCTGCTTACATGGTATTAGCCACTGATGCAGAAAAGACAAGCACATTTGATAAGTTCTCTATGCAAAATACGCATCATGCAAGTAACTAGAATGTTCCTCCTGACTGCTTTTCCTATATACAAATAAGAAAACCAAGAGGGGCAGGCTCTTAAGTATTTTACTTACTACGCCTTGCTTAGTTCAGAAGAAATTTGGTCCCCCAGACTCCAACAGGAGAAAAGACTCCTAGACACACATAAGAAAGTCATGTGTGTAAGTCTGGCAACTTAGAGTAGGTGGGAGAGTGGAGATTTCTTAAGCATATAGTGATGATGATTCTACCAAGAATGAAGATAGTCTTTTTTGTAATGAGATACATGCCTAAAAAGAATATTCTAACTTCCTGTGCCAACTATGAATTATGTAATTAAACCAGATAATTATACTGGGTTTAATCTATGTAAAACAAGAAAAATAAATCACTTTTACTCCTGCCAGCAATTTGGCCACAGAGAATAGATCAGTACAAATTCTTATTTTAAATCAGATAATTAGAGTTCTGTACTTTTTATGGTTTCAGTGAGCTATATTGAAGAGTTAAATAAAAGCCAATTTCAAGGACTGTCAAATCTCATTAAGCCAGCATGACCATGACTATGATCACAGAAATGTTCTCAAAGCCAAGCAAGTTAAGAGTTTTGCTAAGACTTCACTTTCAGAGTATTCACTGTACATTGTACCGCAAATTCCAAACTCATGACAGTTCTGAACAGCTCTGATTCAGTCACAGCGTGATTTCATTAGCTGAAAACAAAATGGTTTCACTTTTCTATTCTGAATACATAAACATATTTTATTCATTGGAGAATCAGCCAAAGATGGCTGGCTCTGACTTCGACAAGAATATAAAACATAAAAGGAGAACTCTATCCAACCTCAGTGTCTAAGCTTTTCCCCACAGTAAGTTATTAAACAGATCCTAGTGATATGGACTTCTATTTCTATTAAAAAAGAAAATAAACAAGAAAACATCAAAATACAAATTCAAATTATTTTCAAATTTCCTACAAGTCTCTTTACTGGAGTCTTTAGAGGATATAGCTTTTAAGAGCATCTGTGTCCCTAATTCACAAATGAACAAATAATTGCATTATGAGTAGTTTAATAAAAACCCAGAGTAGTCAAAATGCAGATTGTTTTCTTCATAGTGACCTCAACTGAAATGTTTAAGATTTTGGCCCTGGCCTAAGCACACTGCCCTACTATTAGATGTTACCAATCCTAGACTACCATCTCACTTCATTATAGCTCCTCTAGTGAACGCAGATAGATACAGGAACAATTTAAGCAAGCTTTCCATCAAAGCTTAGGAAAATCTTTTCAGAAAGAAAATTTAGAGATAAAAATATATTCTGAAAGGCAGCTGTTTTCGTTAACTCTGGAGTATGATGTATTAAGCAACAAGTAGACCCGTCATGACTATGTAACTTACTGTGATTAGGATTCTAATGGCAAATTTAAGATTTTTTCCCTTACATTTGTCAGCCAGGGCATCCCTTTCTCCTGGGAGAGCTCATTAACCTTGGCCTGAACCCCAATATCATAGCCTTAAGATTGTTCATAGCCATCCTCCCCCTACCCCGCCTCAATGTCTGTCGGTTCCCACTTCTCAATTTTCCAACATCCACATCAATGTTCAGCTTTATAAAGTTTGAAAATGTCTTTATTTTGCATCTATTTTGAATGATGGCTTTCCTGAGTACAGACTTCTAGGATAATGATTTTATTTCTCATCTCTTTGAAGATATCATTATACTATCTTCTGGCTGCCTCTTTCGTTGTTAAAATATAAGCCTTCTGTTTGCCATTCCTTTCTCGATTGTCTATTCTCTATAATTTCTCCCCTTTTCCCCCACCAAGGTATTCCGTATTCTGCTGTTTCACTATCCTGCATCTAGTAGGAGTTTCTTTTATTTATCTGGTTTAGTAGTCATAGGCTTCCTATGTCTGAGGATTCACATACTTCCCAAATTTTGGGTAGGTCCAGCCATGATATCTCTGATTACGTATCCTCCATCTTACTTTTTCTTAGGTTCTGATTCAACATGATAGACATTTTCATTTTACCCCTCCATGTCTCTTAACCTTTCTTTTGTATTTTTAATCTTGATCTCTTCAGGTCTGTCTTCCATTTTGGTCCTCCTTTTACTGTGTCTAATCTAATTAATCTGTTAATGTTTTAAAATTTAAATTACTATGCAGAAGATCTCTTTGATTCTTTTTCAAATCTATCTGATTGACTTTGATTTTCTTTGATGCTACAGCGTATTCTCAATCTCGTATTCACTTCTACACAGTAGACATGTTGCTTTTATAGTCTATATGGTAATTCCAATATCTGCAGGTTTTGAGAGTTTATGTAATTGGTTGTGTCTGCTGACTTTCACTTACAGTAGCTTGTTTCTATGTATGTTTATTTATATTAGGATATGAGCTCATGTCCTTATGACTCTGTGTGTTAAATCTTGGAGGACTTGGTTTAAAAAGAGGTCTTCCAGAGAAGAAGTTTTCTCTGGCTAGGTTCACTATGATCCACTTTAAACTTCTAGCTGTTGTTTAAAAGCACAAAGGTAGTAGGGATTCTGGCCACAGAACAGTGTGAGTGTGGTCTTGCGGTTAAGCAATCTTTTTGGTAGTTCTCCCTGGGAGGATGTTGCCCTTTTGGAGTCCTTACATTATTCATGAGCCTTCCCTCTGTCTGCCGACTCTGCTCTGGCCTCAGACTTTTACCTCCAGTGCCCCATATTCAGAACCTATCAAAATTCAAGCTCTAGGCTACAAGGAATTGGCACATACTTTGAGGACATGCACCAGATCTATAAGATTAACTGACCCTGCCTCAGAAAAATGCAATCTCTTAGGCCCCAGCCCAGACCTACTGAATCAGAAACTCTGGGAGTGAGGACCAGCAATCTGTATTTTAACAAACCCTCCCCATGATTCCAATGAAGTTGAAGTGTGAGAAACACCGGGGCAAAAGAGTCAGAGTGGTGTTGGGGTGATGAAGCAATCACAGCTGTCACCTAAAGTGTCAGGTACTGACATTCAGAAAAAAGGTGGTGGAGAGGCACTGGTCTTGGAAGTCACATTCCTTTCAAACACACCAATAACTAATGTCCTTTCATAGAGTGAAGGATCTTTCATTTTTATATTGATAAGACTAAAAAGAATGTTGCCTATTCTACTGATTTATACATGTATGAGAAATGCAGATAAGCCTGAACAAATTAATCTTTTTGGAGGCATAAAGGTTTATCCAGTAATGTCTACTATCTGACTATAGAGGAAGTCATTCTTTCAAAGTACAAAGCAGGTTTTACCAGGTACTTAGTACCATAGCCAGTCAGTCTAGTTATAATGGTTTTTCACTATTATAGAAGCACTCCCTCAAACTTCAGGTTTATTTACCTGCATGTGGGTTGCATGCATTTAAGAAAGAGAAAAGAGCAACTATACTTTCATAAAAAAATATTTTTTAAAAACCACTGGAAGAATCCAGAAATTAATTTTAAAAAAGAAAAGGAAAATTGTGTCTTACATTCAAACATACTGCAATTAAACATCTAAATAATACAAAGCTGCCATAATCGAAACAGAAATAACTTTGTATTGACTATCAGAGTCATATAGTCAGAGATCAGCCACTCATAGTTGATCAGGAACACTGAGTTTATGCTTAAACAAATGTAATTTAAATAAAAGCCAGAAAAAAGAAAACAAGTGACTCTCTTTAAGGTACCAAAGTTTCTATACTGTGCTGGCTGTGCACGATCTTAAATACACCCTACCTAACAGGGTAAATATCCCACATCCTGAGATAACAGATGTCATGCAAGGTCATGGTCCCATAATGTTCCCAGGTGATATGAAGTAGTGGTTTGCAAAATGCAGTCCTGAGATCAAGAGCAGTAGCATCTAGAAACTTGTTAGAAATACAAATTCTCAGGCCCCACCCCAAATCTTCTGACTCAAACACTTGGAGATGAAGCCCAGAAATCTGTGTTTTAACAAGCCTTCCAGTTGATTCTAATGAACCACTGACATTTGAGAGCCACTGATCTAAAGATTCTCAGAAAAGAAACTTGACCTGGGAAGGTAGAGACCAGTCTGATCTACCTGGGCTCATTAGAAATATTTTTCAATAACTGAAAGTAATGCTATTCTTACTGGCATAAGCAATGGAAGTTGGAAGTTCCAAGTACAGCCTGTTTTAATTTATAGCAAATTCCTAGGTATTAATTTTAAACAATGAATAGGAGATCTCTAGATATTACAAGTAATAAGTATTTCTTAATAGTCCATTATGCTCGCTCTCTATGTTTAGGACCCAAAGGCTACCACAAATGAAGCCCAGTAAAAGTCTTGTGACACATCAGTGATATCAGAGCACAAGTGCATGCACATGTGGGAGGGAGGAGGAGAAAAGGAATTAACAGAATGGGAAAAATATGTAGACCAAAACCAAAACTGTAGGAGGGTACTCTCACCCTAAGATGTAACTCTGACTCATTTATAGTAAACAAAAATGACTCATTTGGGGTGCTTATGTTCCCTTCTCTCCAATGTCAAGCATTATAATTCAATAAAAACTTACAGGGGCAGGTTGTAGAGATAAATAAATTGAAAAACAGGTTATAATGCAACCCTAATAAACCACAGGCAATGTCTAGCCTGAAATGTTTCTGCATTTTTGGCACCCTGACTCAAGGTTCAAGAGAAAAGGAACAGAAAAGTCTGTATCTAACCAAATTATGCTACACAAAAGAATAGCAATGGAAAGCCACAGTTATGTACCAATGTTATACAGCTCTGAAACTGGCAACAACTAACTCATTCTGATGAAAATCACATTTTTTTCTCAGAAGATACAAAGTCTTAAATTTAAATTTCTATGTTAGACTTTCCTTTCTCTTTGCGTCAGAACCCTAAAACTTATTAAAAGAACTTCTCATTGAAATCTGTAATTATTTTTAATGTATATAGCCCTACAATTTTAGTTATCCAGATATTCATACTGCTTTTGAACAAGATGTTTTCCTGACCTTACATAGGACTTTAAAAGTGGACAGTTGCATGGGGTTGGCATAGAGATGTTAGGTAAAAAATCCTAAGTGTACTTAAGTCAAATGTGCAATTAGAGTAATACTATATGTTGGTTAATTTAGTTACACTGGGAAAGATAGAGAGTATGACATATATGGACTGAAAATTGTAATTCTTTTTATACCATTTTAAATAAATTATACTATTTCATATTTTGCCCAGGTGGCTTGTGTAAGAAAGAAAAATCTCTAAATAAGACACACTATCATAAGAAAATTTTGAGCTGAAATTTATGAAACTGAACCTTAGGTAAACCCTTACAACCACTGTGACTTTCTTAAATTCCTTGGTTGAGAGAAAACATGATTATTTTCTGGTCTATTTTCTGTTGTGTGATGCAGGAGAGAGATTATTAGAGAAAAAGGCATGGTTCTTGGTAGAAAAGTATTAAACTAAGACTCAAATTGTGAAAAACATTAAGAAGCTCAACAAACTCCAAGTATTACAAATATTAATATGGAACCACACCTAGATATATCACAGTAAAACTGATGAAAGCAGTGTAAGAGAAAATAATACATCACATAAGGAGGAACAAGAATACAAATTATGAGATGATCTCTCATCAGATCTCTCAGCCATCTCTTCAGTGGAAACCAGAAGACTGTGCAGTAACATATTCAACATGTGGAGCCACAAAAATACTAAAGAAATTTCTTCACAGTGAAAGAAATATCACCAGGTGGTAGGTTGAATCCCAGCCCCTCCATTCCAGTTCTATAAAGAAACCTGTATTTTCCAGTAACCTTAAAATAACTCTTCACTGAAGATGCACAACATCTCCTAATCATTAAAAAAATCACTTTAATCTCTTCTATTAATTTCTATAAACATACTGTTTAAAGCAAAAGCTACAAGACTATTTTGCTGGGTTTCTAATGCATATGGATGTAACATATTTGACAATAATAACCCAAAGTGTGTGTGAAGGCTGGGGGCACAGAGCTCTACTGTGTACAAAGAGCTAATTTTGTCATAAGAAAGTCAGCATTAATTTGATGTAGATTATGATGAAAAGATGTATATATACTGTAATCCTTAGAGAAACACCAAAAATTAACCAAAAAATTTAGATAAAATTTCAGTAGAACACTTAAAATGTTATACTGTCTGTATAATACAAAAAAACTATAGGAGGAATAGAAATTTAAAAGAGAATATAAAAGAAATTATACCTGAAGCTAATATTATATGCCAATTATACCTCAATTACAAAAAAATGAGATGAGACAAACAGAAAACACACAGCAAAATGGCAAACCTAAATCCATGTGGATAATTACATTAAGTGTGAATTAAACACTCTAATTAAAACACAAAGTTTTCAAACTATATTATAAAGAGTAAACAAGATTTGACCATACGAAGTCAGACAATTACTTTCGCAAACTCATCCTAGAAAAAGTTCTAAATGCCTCATTGCTGACTATCACTACGGTCACCTTCGAAGTGCTCCCCTCGGGAATCTGCACTGATGCCAGTGCCTACCCAGTTCACCCTTCAAAGCAATTCTTGAACTCTTTTTCTGGATTGGCCATCAGAGTTGTTGTTGTACCCAAGTTCGCGAACTTGCCACAGTGCACTTATGGTGGCAGCACTGTACAAACTAGGTAAGATGATGAAACCCTGCCAAGGTGCCGTAACAGTACGACAGCTCTGATGGCCATTCCAGAAAAAGTTCCAAAATTGCTTTGAAGGGTGAACGAAGCACTGGCGTCAGTGCATAGCTTCCCAAGGGGAGCACTTCGAAGGTGACCGTAGTGATACTCAGCAATGAGGTATGTAGCACCCTTTCTAGGATGAGTTTGTGAAATTAATTGTCCGACCTCGTATGAACTCATTCACCTCCCAGTGATTACATTAGCTTCTCTCTCTAAGCTAGTGAACGGCTCATCTTCTAGTCACTGAAAAATTCTATTCCAAAAATACACAAGATAAAACAAGCTTTAAAGATTTAACACGCACCTGCCCTCCTTCACTTTTTGTGCATTCCCTCGACATATGTAGTTTTCAATGTAACCAGCACTGCAGTTGATTTTTGACCAATCTGGATCACAAACATCCAAGAAGTGAGGCCGCAACCTGCCTATTGAATACTTGGCAATGTCAGTCAGGGACTGACTAGCTGCTGCACCAAATAAAAATGTTCCAATGGCTTTGTAAATAGTGGCTATGTAATTATTCCTGATAAAGGAATTAGAGTGCAAGACATTACAGTAAACAGACAGGGTTTCTCCAATAATCATCTGAAAAAGAAAAGAAAAGAACATGTTAAAGCGGCATCCAGGTACTATAAACAAAATTAAAAACAGAAAAGAAAATGGTAAATCACAATAAAATCTGTATTTTTAAAATGCCTCTCCTGCTTTTTCCTTTACAAATGGAGAGTCAACTTAGGATATCTAATACTATCCCATAAAAAAAAAGGTGTAAGATCAATTGTAGATACTGCCTACAAAGCAACGGCTAAGCCAAATTAATTTCAAAATCTACTTAAAACAATACAACCTTATTTCTTGTATTCAAATAAATGAGTTTTAACAAGTAGACAATGATGTATTCTGAACAAAAACCATGGTGTTTGTTTAAAGAACACAAATTTCCCCAATTATAATATCTCTTATATAAGTACTTTCTGACATTCTTCATGTTTATCAAACAGTCCTTTGAATTACAGACATCCATCATATTAAAAAGGATAAGGGTTTCAAAGAATAAAAAAATCTAATATAAAAGCAGTGATCTAACACTGAGGCCAATGGGTGCAGAGGGCAGAGAGGTTAACTGACAGGGCCCCCATATCCTGCCTTTCCGGGAGACCTTTAGGCTTGGCTTCCTTAACAAGTCTCATTAAAAGATCAAACACACACTTGATGCTCCCCTTCTCCAAGAAAACATTTCAAGTGACTCTTTCCTGTTATTTTTTCATTGACTTTTGTAAAATTGGAGCTAAAACCTTTCCAGATTTTAGAATAAGGTATGCATAAGTGTGCGACTAATGAGTTTAAAGGCATAAAAAGGTTTTCACATACTTTACAGGTTCACAGTCTAATATCCTGAAAAATTACAACAGTACTGAATGTCAACATTATAAAAAGTTACATTTGCTGATAAAATAAGCCACACTGTAACTACCTGAGGCCAAAATAAACACTTAAACAACAGTATGTTTGCTAATTTACATTGAGGGGGAATATAAGTCACAAAATTTTACTTAAGATATATACTAGTTTTGCTGCTTCATTTTACATTTAATATGTTCAATTTACATAAACAATTATACAAAGCATTCAAAGATTTCAATTTATCAAGGACTGTCTTCAGTGAGGCTTACCAAAGGTGAAATAAATGGCTGCCTCCTGTAAAGGATTTCAAGAACCTGATACCAAAAATTCTTTCCTCATCTGGCTCAATGGCTCCTAAACTTCCATAATTAGAATGTTGTAGCTTGAGAACTAGACTAGGAATTCTACAAAAGCAAGAATGAATTTTTAGTTGTTGACTAGAAAGTTAATACTACCAGACTGACCTAATACAGAGTAGGTGATCAATAAATTTTAATTGAAGATGCTGCCTTTTGACTAAAAGGTAAACACCCTTAGTTTAAACACATTAAGCCCCAGATAAATATAACCATTACGGTCCTTAATGTGAGTAACTTAATCAGATACTCTCCTGAGAAGAGGGCTCAAAGGAGAGGAAAACCATGTGCGCTTCTATGGAATCATACCTCCACAGTTTTGCTTAGAGTTCTCTCAAGACTGCCTGAGGTCAGTGGCCCTGCATTAAAGTATATTCTATGTCCTCAGGATGCTAAAGTGTTCCAGCAACTGCCCTAATAGATTCACAGCAAGAAAGAATTTCTCCAAAGTTTCATTATGGGGTTGGTCTTTGATAATTTAAAATATATGCCAAGTATATGAATCAACCACAATTCCAGGCATTGAAACTTCCACACCTCAGCTGTCAGCTCTTCTTGTGTAAGTGAGCAACAATTCTCCAGAAACAGGTATTGATCTTTTGGAGTCTTCTTAGTCATAATGATCACTGTGTAGGACAAGCCAAACCCTGGTTCTTGCCACTGGTGACAGAAAATCAGCTCACTGGGAGCATTCAGAGCACTGGGGACAGTATAAAAGCTGATCTACAGAAGCATTGTAAGCTGAAACTTAACCCTTAAGACTGGGTAAGGATGGGCGTACTCTAAAGCTGACAAATGCTAGGTCAACTTACATCATTTTTTATTATGTGATCCATCTTTATTCAGAGAAATAAATGAGATCAGCTCTAAATAAATTCTTCTAAATTAAATGTAGGTATGTCTGTCTCTGTGTGTTTCACCTACACATGGTAGCCATATTTTGTTCCACTTTAATGTCTTATCCTGCTCTTTGAGCCATTTATGCCAAATCTTAGCCTTTGGTTAGTGAAGCCCAGATTTAATTACGCTAACTGTGGCCTAATCTTAGAGCTGAGATAGCCTGTCATGGGTTATTTACTCAGATTCTAAGGATAGGATAAGTTACTAAAGAACTAAAGATAATGCTTGGGGACTAAAATAGAATACTTTTGAAGATCAAAGTTAATAATTATCTAAATCAGTGTGATTCAACCATTTAAAACCTATGCACCACAGTATTTTCTCACCATCTCCTTTATATCTCCACAAACCAAGATGATTTTATGTATCTCTACACTGTTCCTATAGTTATGGATCATCCACTCAGGGCCCACCTGCCCAAAATAGTCTAAAATCACTGCCATAGTCCCACTCCCTCCTAAATATCTCTAACTACCTGCATTCCCCTTATTCTACTGACCTCTATCAAAAGTCAAAACAGTCCCATCAGATCAAGCTGATTTTTATCAATCCCAATTTACCTTAACGTTAGTAGCAGTTGACATCGCTGACCATTTCCTCCTTATTGAAATTCTCCCTTGGCTTCTAAGAAACTACCTTAATTCTGGTTCTCTACAAGGCTCCCTCAATCTCTCATATAACTGTGGATCACTTGCAACTCACATCGAAGACCTGGTATGAAGTCTGAATCAGTCCTAAAAGACTTTTTGAAAGAAATGATTCACCTTCTAGTAAATAAAAGCAAATACATACAAGTCTAACCAAGTGCTGCCTGAAAGAAGCTGAGTTCATGAGTAAATTAAAATATTTTAATTAGGCCCCAAGCAGTGTTTGTCTTTGTTGATATAGTTAATATGAAAACAATACTTTATGCCACCTTTAAATAGTTTGTCCTTTTTAAAGAAACCTACACTCAATTTAGTTGCTGCTTTATTAAATATAAAGATAACTTTTGCACAGGCGATATTGAAATACTCAAAAGTTCCAAGTTAATGAAATATAAATAACGAGTGTTCTGTCAGACACCCACACAGTGCCTGGTAGTTGGCACCCTATCCTATTGCAGGCCTCTGTTCTGCAGTGAATTTGAGTTTTGCTTATACGACATCCTTTATATTGAGACACAAAATTAGAATTGAAAGAGAAGTACATTTATAGTGTTTGAGTAATTGAATCTTGTCTAAAATCAGCTACTATTTGCAACTAAGAGTCCTACTAAAATTTTTATATTTAATAATAATCTCTCAGAAATAATACGAGGGCTGTGTGGAAAGTATCCAACCATGTCATATGAAAACGAGCAGCATTAATGGCTGAATTTTTCCTAACAGCCTTCATATACTTAAAAAAAAAAAAAAAAAGACCCTACTCTTACTCCATCCTTAATGGCATAAGCATAGGCTTGGCTTGCTTTCTTCTAGCAGCAAAATCTCAGTGTAAAGATTTGTCTAATTAAAGGGAATCACTGATTTCTTAAAACTTAACCATACTGTATGTAGGAGAGTCACTGACATTAAATTACTGTGTAACTGCTCCAGTTTCACTCCAGCACCCAGGATGTGCTGGCTCCATGGCCGGCAGCAAGGATACCAAGATGAACAAGGCACCGTCTCTGCCTCCAGGGAGCTCACAGTCTCCTGAAACAAACATTTGTACAGCAGAGATTTTCTTTTATTAATTGTATACCACAAATCGAAGTTGATTAACTTTCAGTGCTAATAAGAAGCTGTGATCATTCTTAAGACATTAAATTTCTAAATTAAGAAGTGTCTCGTTTTTTCCTTTTTTTTAGGTAAACTCCAAAACTGACAAGACATATATGCCATTATCTTGTTGGCCTATCTCCTGGATAGGACCACATTTTCTGCTTTTAACTAAGATAAACTTTGTTTCTAAAGTTACAAACTATGGAGCATAAAACTAATCTAAATCAAAGAATCTCTGGGTCAAGAGATTATAAAGATCATCTAGTCCAATTACTTGAAGTTTTCTCCCTAAAGCACATTCTCTAAGTATTCCCACCTGAAATCAACTTCAATTTGTGGTATACAATTAATAAAAGAAAATCTCTGCTGTACAAATTTTGTTTCAGGAGACTGTGAGCTCCCTGGAGGCAGAGACGGTGCCTTATTCATCTTGGTGTCCTTGCTGCCGGCCATGGAGCTGGCACAACAAGGCTGCTGGAGTGAAACTGGTAATGTCAGTGACTCTCCTACCATACGGTACAATTTTAAGAAATCAGGGATTCCTTTAATTAGACAAATCTTCACACTGAGATTTTACTACTAAAAGAAAGCAAGCCAAGCCTATGCTTATTCCATTAAGGATGGAGTAAGAGTAGGGTCTTTTTTTTTTTTTTTTCAGTATATGAGGGTTGTCAGGAAAAATCCAGCCATAAATGCCTCTCGTTTTCATATGACATGGCTGGGTACTTTCCAGACAGCCCTCATATATATTTCTGAGAGATTATTATTTAAATATAAAATTTTTAGTAGGACTCTTAGTTGCAAATAGTAGTTGATTTTAGACAAGATTCAACTACTCAAACACTACTAAAAATGTAGTTCTCTTTCGATTCTAATTTTCTTTGTGTCTCAGTATAAAGGATGCTGTACAAGCAAAACTCTGAAATTTGGTGCAGACCCGAGGCCTGCCAGGCACTGTGCGGGTGGGTGTCTGTCAGAACAGTTACTATTGTGTTTCAGTACCAGTAAAAATTCTTTCATGTTCACTCCTAATTATATATAGAACTTTGGCTGTTTTCTCTCGTTTCTGGCATTATCTAAAAATTCTTTAAAGTAAACATGGGTTAAATGAATTCTTAGTATTAGTTACCAATTTTTCTTTTCCAGAACTCAGTAACTATAAAGTAGATACATATACACAGATTTTAAAAATTATAAAATAATATAAAGTATAAAGTATGCTAGAAGCATACTGGTATTAACATTCATCTACTGCATGATTACTGAAACAGTAGTAAATTACAGCTTTAAAAATCACAGAGACTTGGAAAAGATAAGCATAAAACCTATACATATTCAGTAAGGTTCTTCTAATTATACATTGTCATTCTTTTGGCCTCACCTAAAAGTAGCTAAAATTATCTTAATCAAATAACACCTTTAAAGATTTAAAAACACAGTTTTAGAGGATTATGCATTCAATCATTAACAGATTAACACAAAAATTAAGCCAAATGCCCAAAAGTGATAAATTTGGAAAAAGTGGATTTAACTTACAACGATAATACTGAATGGAATGATTATTCCACCTAATAACGCATAAGGTATGGTGTCTTCTTTGTAAGGGTACTTGATGGACTCATCATTACAGAATAATCCTCGTTGGAAAGGGGTATGCCTTGAAGAAAGAATTGCAAAAGGCAATCCAGCTAGCAAAGGAACAAATGAAAATATCATTAAAAAGGAAATATCAAAACTAATTAATGGTAATAATTATTCCAGAGGCTGTGTTTAAAAATACATTTGCCATGAAAATAAATAAGAGCACATGTAAAAAGGAAATGCAGCAATGCAGGCAACAGAAGTGAGAAAGATTACAGTGTAGGGTAAAGACCTTTCTATAGGAAGCAATGCTCCAACTCCTCTATTAATCACCTTAACCAAAAGCATCTTCTTCCCTTTGTTTCTGCCCAGATGCAACAGGATTTTAGAAAATAAAAAACAAAAACGAAGTCCCTTCTCATGCTCTTGCCTGTCATTTCATCTCAGTGTTTTCAACACTGTTTCCAAACCAAACTGTCACAGAGTTTGCTTCCAAAAGGAAAATGGCACGTTGTCATTCTCCACTTTGTTTCCATATGAGTACTGTCACCTTTAGATAGGTCATGGTCATTGCCAAGCTCTCAGAATATCTAAATAAAGCTTTACCCACTCATTTCTGTACTGTGCAGCAAGTGCTAGGAAAAGGAGTCTGAACTTAACACCAATTTCTTAAAAAAAAGATGAACAATGGAAACAAGCACAAAAGCACCGAAGACAGCTCTGTTTCCATCAGCAATGTCCCTAAAGACCATGTTGCACACTCACCTTTTAAAATGTCCTACTTTTGCCTATGTGTGAATTTTAAGAATTCATTTCTCCTTTACTCACTGAATTTGCAGCATACTGATTAGTGCTGCTTTGTACAGGAGATACAGAAACCCTCAACTTGAAGTCTGCTTCAAGACTGATTCAATACAGAGGGTTCTCTGCCTAAATGACCCATTCTCTCATCAGCAATACCATAACCACTAAGCTAACATACTTTACGTTCAAGTATTCTTTCCATGAAGCACCAAGTTTCGGTGAACACTTATAGTTCTCATTAACTCCTTAAAGCCATAAGGGCTGAATCATAAAACAAGCCTCTACCACTCTGTCTGAGTGGATTTACTACAAATATCAAATCTATTCAATCTGTAAGAGCCAAATTAAAAGCAGCAGCACATTCCTAGTTCTTTTATTTATCTTCCTGGTTTTCATTTAGACCCTGCATACACGAACCAAAGTTTCTTTGTGTCAGCCAATTTGCCAACAGTGGCAAGCTCATTAGAAGTCTTTAATATGCTCACTAAGTTCCCAAAGCCATACTTCCAGTAAATGTTTTATTAAAAAAAAAAAATTAAATAGAGCTGACTTTGCTAACTGACCCTTATACTCTATCTCTTATATCTGAATTCAGATTTAGACTATTCTCTGATTCACCGAATTGTTTGCATTCAGAATAATGGGTTGAAATGCCCAAGCCTTTAACACAAATACTATGGTTGCAGCACAAACCTTCTTTACTCATTAAACCCTGTGGAGGTGAATCGTTAAAGATGAAGTTTTCGTTGTTGCCTGCCTGATACAGTAACTAAACCCTTAGCCTTCAACCAATAACTATACTCTAACCCAAGAGGCAAATTTATTTTGTGTTTACAAAGAGCCACTACCTTTTATAGTTCATTTTACTTGTAAGACATCTACACATAATACTGGAAACTTTCTTGCATATTTTTGAATTGCTTTAATTTTTCAAAGAACATTTCTTTCTTTCTTTCAGAGTAAGAAAAGATATCTAATACAGAAGTTACATCCATATAATGATTAGTAGCTAAACCTCTGTAGGTTTTATGTCCTTATTCTCATAAGAAAATGTATACTTAAAAAGCCCAATATATTCAAAAATGTTTTTAACTGGAATATACATTAGGTTTTTTCCTTCGACCAAAAAAACTATGTTACATATTATTCTTAGAGTTAGAAAAAGTGTTTGTGGGTATTTTTCAGGATAGGAGGAAAACAGAATCACATGCAAGTATGGTTAAATCCATTTTTAAATACAGAAATATTCAAGTGGGCAAATACTGAGTGACTCCATTGTACAAGGAATTCTGCTAGATGCTACCAGGAATACAAAACTGAATAATGTACATAATTATAGCAGAGAATAAAGAGAGGTACAAAAAGCTATGAGGATTCAACAGAGAAGAGCGGGTGAGGCTCTAAGCAGTGGTTATCTAAGAGTCAGAATCTCAGTAGCAGGGGTTTGATACAGAGATAGAGATTTGAGGATATAAAAAATATCTGAAGCTACAGAGGTAAAAAAAAAATTGTTCAGGATGGCTATGAAGTAAAAGGAAGTAGAAGGTGTGGGACAGGGCAACAGCAATACTAAAGGGATGAACAGAAAAAGAAGATCCAGAGGCTGACTTAGTGGGGTGAAGGAAGGTCAGGAAAGAGTAATACTCCTGAGGCCAACTCCAGAGACAGCTTTTCAGGAGGTGGTGATTGGTCCACAATGTCCAATGGATTTTCAATTGCCAGTAAATGTGGTTTTAATAAGGAAGAAGGAGCAGAAACCAAAGCATAGAGGTTTTAGTAAGAAATGATAAAAAAAAAAAAAAAAAGCATGAATCACCACAAATGCACACTATTCTTTTTGAGAGTTTGAGTGAAAAGCTATGCTATTGCATTTTCACGAATTAACTAAACCTGAATGGAGACCTATTGTTCACTGACCCACATAAGGCTCAAAAAGATGAACCAGTACAGATTTCTGCTCTGGAAATTTTGGAATTGGGGCAAAAACTGACTCAGCCTTGGCAAACAGCATTGAGCTATGCAGAAGAAAGACTGGCTGAAGAAGAAGCTGAGGACAATGCAGGCCTCCAGAGAGAAAAGAAGTCACTAGCTGATCCCTGAGAATGAGAAATGGAGAAAGCAGCTTTGGTCCTCACTGTCAAAAGACCTCTCTGATCTTGCTGTTTGGAGCTGTCAGAGTGTTTTGTATCTTTTCAACAAAACCCAATTTTACTTAAGCTAGTTAGAAAAGGATTCTACGCCCTGCAATGGAGAGAGACGTAACTAAAACTATAACCATTTCCCCCTACTTTGAGAGCATATAGGTTATTATTAATTGATTTATGACTCTATATAAGACTAAACATTTCCAAATACCAATTCTTGTTTGTATATCTAATTATTTCCTTAGAATATATTTTTATGTGAAATTATAGGCCAAAGGATATAAACGTTAATGTCCTTGACAAACTACTCCAGAAAATCACCAATTTTCTCTGCCAGCCACAATATACCTAAGTATAGAGAAATACAAAAATTTAAGATATTTGATGTTACCTTCAACATTTACTACTGATTTCAAGGCAAAGTGAAAGGTTCCATTTGCTGTTTTATAAATTCAAATCAAACAACCTTCTCCTTTTATCTGAAGAATACATCTCTAAAACAAGCCCTTTTCATCATTTGTCAAATGACTACATTTGTCAAACAATGTTTCTCTTAATACTTCAGTTAATAAAATTCATTTTCATTCCCTTTTTTAAAAACAAGTTTATTGGGGTATGACTTACAGGCCATAAAATTCATCGCCTCTAAGCATATAATTCAATTTTTTCCGTAAATGTAGAGTTGTGCAACCATCACCATCATCCAGTTTTAGAATATTTTCAATACCCTCCAAATTCACATGAGCCCATTTGCATTCAATCACTGCTCCCATCACCAACCCCAGGCAACCACTCACCTCTTGTGTTTCTACATACTCATAGATATGCCTTTTGTTAACATTTCATATAAACAAAACAATACAATATGTGGTATACTGTAAACAGCTTTTATCATTTAGCATAATGTTTTTGAGGTTTGTTCATGTTGCTGCAGCATGCATTTTGTTTCTTTTTATTGCTGAATAGTATCCTATTATATGTATATATGTACAACATTTGGTTAATCCATTCATCGGTTAATAAACATTTGGGGGGTTCAAGTTTTGTCTAGTATGACTAATGCTACTATTAATATTCATGTACAAGTCTTTGTGTGAATATACATTTTCATTTCTAATAAGTGGATACATAGGAGTAGAATAGCTGGGTCATACATTTAACCTTTTAAGAAAGGTTACATTCCACTTTACATTCCCACATTCTGCTTTTTAGTATGTCCACATGGCTAGTCACATTAGCCCATTTAAGAATCAGATTTTCTGCATAGTAAACTCATACTCACACACAAATAAATACAGCCTAACTTCTACAAATGAGTATCAGTCAGTAACAAATCAAAAAAGAACATGTGATATGGTAACTCATCACTTCCACAAACTAAATACAAGAACACTCCTCCAGAGATAGGAAAAGGTAACATAAGAACATAGTCACACATCTTCTTTAACTTCCTCTTGCACAAATACTCAGCATCTTGATACCATAATCTAAATACTAAAAAGTATCTTAGTTAAAAAGATTGGTGGTGGGGTGTCCAGCAAAACCGAAAAACTGGTTAAAATCTTCTTTTCATGTGAAGGGAACTGTTCTAATAGTGAAAACTACATAAATGCCTCCACAAAGTAATATTACAGTGGAAGTTAATCAGCACCCATGCCAGATAAATGTAGTGTTAGTTCTCCATTTTTTTTTTCTTTTTTCTTTTGAGGTTGCTTGAGAGTGCCAATTGCTGGAGTTCTGGTTAATGGAGATTCTACTGTACAAGGTTCACCTACGGTGTAGCATAGACTGAAATTTTGTTCCTTTTTATTGCAGAACCATACTCTATAATATGGATATAAAACACATCAGATGCCCAGGAGAGAGTAGCATATAATTCCAGAGTCCACAGCAGCAAATCATTATCAAGGGACACAGTGAATCAGGGCTAAGAGCAGTAGGCAAGAGACTGAGATATTCTGTCTCAAAGATGTCAGGCACCTTAAGATTTGTTGAGAGCTTAGGTGTCATACCTTATTGACCTGGAAGACAAAAAGACCCCACTGAAGAGAAGATGATGCCCATTTGTGAAGTATCTCAGGGATCACATTTCTCTAATGCCTGAACATGAAGGGGCGGATGTAGATAAAGACTAGAAACTTATCGAATAAAAAGGTACAGGCTAACCTGTAGAATAATGGGTCTACTATTATTTTTGCCACCTGACTTGTACACCTAGGCTAAATAAATATGTAAGGCATGTATGTATTTAGTCTACCTTCTCTATTAGGTCATTTGAAAAATCTTCCTTTGTATATTTATCAATGGGGAAAATTCCAAATAGAAAAGAGTCAATTTTAAAAATACAAGTTGTTAAAAGATGCCAGTGAGTACCTAAAATATAATCATACTTAATAAGACAGTAAAAAAACTGCATCATGCCTCATTACTTTCCTTTTTCTTATTTTAAGAGAATAAAATTCTAGTGACTATTCAAGAGAACCTGTGAAATTACTCTGCCCTGTTCATGCATGAACTGAAGTGCACATGAGGATATAAGATAAACTGTAGTTCAGGAGATAGACAGAATAAATCAGAAACAAAAATAATTACTGAACTACTCCAAAAAACAAAAGACAAAACTATTTATCATGAATATTGTATATCTGAACAAAAACTTGGACCACTACATTCCTTTATTACTTAAAGCATAAATATATTTCTTTTGCTGTAAACAAGAGTACATAATGTACTCTATGTTACATGGAGTACTTATCTGAGCATATTTCATTAACATTAATCTTTACTAGAGGCAGAATTTTAAACAACTGAGAAGTAATCATTTTCAATTTACATGACCAATTATGACTAAAATAAACTGAGGGTAGAACATTTTCCTATTTGGAAACTCTATCGCTGTATCTTAAAGAAAGAACTTTGAAGAAAGTTTAATATTAACTGCATTTGAACTTGTATAAATATACAAAGCTAAAGGTTAAGGAACTCCATTATAATACAAGTCTTAAGAATTCTGGAACCTTAAGATTAAAAGTAATTGTTATTTTTGTCAACATTAAGGGACATTATAATTTGACAAAGTGATATCTGAAGTCCTTCCTTTAATAAAGAAGCAATCATTCAATTCAGTTCAACAATTAACTGACTTCCTACTACTCTGTACAAGGCACTACTTTGAAGTGGGAAGGGACTGTAGGTATAGCACACGTCTTACAGGGGTCATATTCTGAATTTATTTTAAAAGTAAAGTCAATAGTATTTGCTGATAGATGAACTGGATATGAGTGTGAAAAGAAGAGTCAACAATGACCCTAAGGTTTTCCACTTGAGAGACCAGAAGTTTAAAAGGTACATTAACTGAGATGGGGAAAACTCAAGACTGAATAGAGGCAAGGGACAGACAAATCCAAGAGTTTATACTTGGATGCTTCACACATGAGGTGCCTATTAGCAGAAGTGTCAAGTAGGCAGTTGGATGTAAAGTCCACTGGTAGGGGAGGTCCAGGATAAAGATATAAATTTGGCATAGAGGTGGTATTAGAGCCATCAAACTGGATGTGATCACCAAGGAATGAGTATGCATAGAGGAGAAAAGAGAACCCACAGACTGATCCCTGGAGTACTCCAAAATTAAGAGATCATGAAGAAGAGAAGAAACTTCAAAGGAGAAAGAGAAAAAGCAGCCAGTAAGGCAGAATTAAAATCAGGAGAATATAAATCCCAAGGAATCTATCTCAAAAACTCCTAGAACAAGTAAGCATATATAGTAAGGTCACAACACATAAGGTCAACACACAAAAACCAATCATATTTCTATACAGCAGCAACGAACTGGAAACCAAAATTAAAAGTATAATACCATTTATCATAATTCAAAACATTGAAATACTTAGGTATAAACCTAACAAAATAAGTATAGGATCTATATGCTAAAAACTAAAAAACATTGATGAAAGAAATCAAACACCTAAATAAAGACATGGATTGTAATATTTAGAAGATGTCAATTCTCTCCAAACTATTCTACAACTGTAATGCAACTCTTATCAAAATTTCATTTTCTAAAATTCATGTGGAAAGGCAAGGGAATAAGACAACTAAAACAATTTTGAAGAAGAAGAATAAAGTTGGAGGAGTCACTCTCTGAATTTTTGTGAAAAATGTACTTATACTTTATTTTTCACCATTTGAATTTAAGCTACTCTACATATTTTAACCACCCAATATATATCTATAGTAATCAAGACAGTGTGGTATAAGAAGGAAAGACATATATATCAATGGAGCAAAAACAGAGTCCAGAAACAGAACCACACAAGTACAGCCAGCTACCTTTTAAATGAAGGCACAAACAAGTCAATGGAAAAAGGAGAGTTTTTCAGCGTGATGTTGGAACAACTGGTCATCCATACACACACACACACAAAAGTGAACCTCAACTTAAACCTCACACTTTATACAAAACTTAACACAAAATGGATCATAAAGATAAGTATATCACAGAAAAACTATATAACCTTTAGGATAAAAAAAGAAAAAAATTCTTTGTAATATGGTAACTCTTAGACATAACACCAAAATTTGTCTGGTTTCAAATCCTAGCTTTGTTATTTACGTAACTTCTCATGAGTAAAAGTTTCCTCATCTATTAAAACAAACAAACAAACCAAAAAACACCTTGATTCATCAAAATTAAAAACTTATACTCTTAAAAGATACTTCTAACAGACTGAAAAGACAAACTACCAACTGGGAAAAAAATACTTGCAAATCACATATTAAACAAAAGACTTTATGGATCCAGAATCTCTGAAGATCTTTATAAATTCCACTGTAAATAAAAAATAAAATAATAGAAAATGAGTAAAAGACTTGAACATATGCTTCACCAAAGAGGATACACAGATAGTAAGCAAGCACATGAAAAGATGTTCAACATCAGTGGCCATTAGAGAAAAACAAGTTAAAGCACTATCAAGATATCACTACATACCTATTAGAATGGCTAAAATAAGAAATACTAGTTCTGGTGAAGATGTGGAACAGCTGGGACATTCCTGGTGGGAATGCAAAATGGTACAGCCACTCTGGTAAACAGTTGTGCAGGTTTTAAAAATAAATTTCACCATACATTTACCAAAAGACCCAGCAATCTCACTACTTACTGGGTATCTACCCAAGAAAAAATAAAAACTATGTTCACCCCAAAACCTGCACACATTTCATAAAGCTTTGCTCGTAATAGTAAAAAACTGGAAATAACCAAGATGCCCCACAACAGACAAGTGGATAAACTGTGATACACCCATATATTAGAATACTACTCAACAACAAAAAAAATAAACTATAGATGCATGTAACAACTTGATCCCAAGAGCATAACTCTGAGGGGGAAAAAAAAGATCATTTCAAAAGTATATACACTGTATTAATCCATTTATATAACATACTTGACAAAATTAGAGTGATGAACAATAGATTAGTGGTTGCCAAGGGTTAGTGGAGGAGGGTGTAACTATAAAGAGGAAATATGAGGAAGTTTCCCAAAGGTGATGAACAGTTCTGAATCTTGACTGTAGTAATGGTTACACAAATCTATATATGTGATAAATTTCACTGAATTACACAAACACAAAAAAGACGTAAAAACTGGTGAAATCTGAATATGGTCTGTATTTTATAATAAATAATACTGATAATTTTACTATAGTTATGTAAGACACTGTTGGGGGAAACTGGGGGAAGGGTACATGGGAACTCTTAACTATTTTTGCAACTTCTATGTTTAGTCCAAATTTTTTTTTTTTTTCTTTTTGGTATGTGGGTAGCTCCCTGGCTGGGAATCGAACCCAGGCCGCAGCGCTGACAGCGCCGAAGCCTTAAGCCACTACACCATCAGGGAACTCCCCAAAATTATTTTTAAATAAAGTATTTTAAAAGTTTTTAAAATGTTGCTGAGAGATCAAATAGGACTGCTGGGTTTAAAAATTTGGAAATAGCCGGTTATTAACAGGAACAGTTTCCATGAAGATAGCGATTACAGAATAGAACGCTTAAAATTCAGATTATGTTATTAGAAATCACATCAACTAGGATATAATCATGGAAGGTAAATGCCTGAGACAGACAAAGAACAGGATTTTTGAAGTAAGAAAGTTAAGGGAAGTGAGAATTTCTAATTCTGTTTGGGGAGGGGGAGGATCAGTTTATTCGTGAAAGATTCCCAAGGAGACTATTAAACTATATGAAGTACAATAAGTAACCAAGCATCCTTCTAGAGTTGACTTAAGGTCCATAGAAAAGATTATTAAAGCCTTAAATGAGTAGTAAAAACAGACAATGAGAAGATCAGGGAAATACAGATAAAGCATTTCACACTTACATGAATAACGGGCAGTGCCTTTCTCCAAAGTACAATACCAAAGGGGTTTCTGTACTTGGAGCTGAATCAGTGAACTCTGCTCTTAAGAACAAGAACAGACTTTGAGATAGGTGTGGTACCTGCATCAATGAAACAAACTCTCTTCTCATGGCTTTATGATAACCAAAAAGCATCCCTTTTATAGTTATAGAAATATATATGAACAGACTAAGTGACTTATACAAGGTCACCCTGAATTTCAGGAGTGGAGCTACGAAACAGATTCACATTCAAATCTTAAATTGTCTTAGCTCAGTATTCACAAATTCTTCTAGCAGATAAAGTCAACCTAGACAGACAAGCTCCACTGTCTGCTTTGGTGACTGGTATCACACTAACCTATTTCCTAATACTCTTCCCTAATCTAATCTTCACCACCTAGACTCACATTCATAACTTCCAACTGATAAAAGAAAACCAAAACAAAAGAGCTTACTGGACTTACCCACTTATCAAGAGACCCACTCCACTCCCCCCGTAAACAGTGAGGGGCTTTCCAAAAGAACGTGAAGGATTTGTAAGGCAGACTTGATGGGGTTAAAATCCCAACTTGGCCTCTTGGAAACTATAAAACAACCTCAGAGAGTTGTCTTAAGGAGAGAAAGAATCTATTATATAACACAGTCATACTTCATATACAATAGCCAATAAATGACAGGAAAAACACAGCCTTCCATTTACCACACATGCAAAAATTCTAAACCAAACACTGAACACCCAATTTATAATATTTCAAAGAGTATAAGCAAATTCTATAGTAAAAAAAGTAAGTGTCTTTCCCAGTTGCTCTATCTCCAAGACTAGTGCTTTTCTTAGTGTTTCTCACAGATCAGTGACTCTCCACCCTAAAAACAGGTAATCTGCTGTTAAATTAAACAAGGGTATAGACCCCCAAATTAATTTGACAAAAGCCTACTTTTTCTCTCAAATTTTGCTATCTTCTAACAGGATGCTTTTACATATATCAGAAGATTAACTCTGAAGTGTAAGAACATATCTGATTTAACACATATGCATTTTTAACTAAACACACGATTGATGCATTGTGCTTCAAAACTCCCAAGTATTCTGAGAAAATCAGTGAATCACTAGACCATTCTCCCCACTCTTACTGCCCTGTCAGTGACCTCTTCCTAGATATAACAAGATCCCAAAATGGATCTCCATCTAACCCCATTCAGCCCTCTAATACAAGATAGCCTGTAGAAAATCACCTTAGATTAAAGATTCCTCATTACTGTTATCTAACCTGGTGCCAGAGAGGCAGCAACTGGGAACCGCCTTCTCAAAGTAGGTTGCTCTAATACCATGCTCTGAACTGGTGTTGACTATTCATAGCCCCAAAACAGATGTGAAAACCCAAAGTTTTCTTTCTGTAAGTAATACAGAATTCCATTTCTTGTCATGCTAGAAACACAAGTGCATGATCAAGCAGTAAACCGCCAATTTTAAGATCCTATCTCATTCTCATTCTAAAGATGTATGAAAGCTTACAGATAATTAACAGACATGGTAGAGAATTTTTAAAAATTCTTATTTAAAGATGGAGCCCAAAGGAATTTGGCTACAATAGAATACTAAGTGATTTTCCAGAAAGCCAGATATGCAACATAAGCTATTTATAGCTACAAGGAAACACCAAGGTGTTTCATTAGTGGCTTCTTTCCAGGACACTATTTTTACTCACATTTCACAATGACTGAATAAGGTAGTATTTAAAATCACTGTACTGCAATGAACATGTTTATTTTTTATGGCTTACACCACCACGTCTTTTTACGGCTGGATAGCTGGAATTTTTAAAATAGTATTTATGAAAGAGGAAAATAAAGTCATGAAATGTTAACACAAATGCCTTCTCTTCACTTTTACCTAAAGCATGACATTCCCCCAAAAAAGTCATACTGAGATACTCTGCCTTCAAACTCTTTTGTCCACAACAGAAAAATATAGACTTCATAGTGCTAGTATGTCCATATATTTAGAGATGACAGGGTTGTAAAAGGAAAAAAAAACGACTTGTTCTATTTTATAAAAAAGGCTAAGAATTAATGGAAAGGAGATAAATTCGACCTTTTTCAAGTATCTTGAAATAACCGCATATTAATCTCATTATATACATCAAAAATATATTTAATTTTGGCCATATTACCAATTCAATGTTTAACAAATTAAAAAATAAACATTTGCTTGAAAAAGTGAAAGTGGAACGTGAGAGAGAGAGATATAACTCTGCAAGTTTAGATGTTAAGCAGACTTAATTGCCTGCTGGTGGACAAAATGAATATTTTAATTTTAATTATCTTCTTATCACATATAATTCACTGATAAAGCTTATTTATTAAAAAAGCTTTTAGGGCTTCTCAAAAATCTGAATTGTCATCTAGGATAAAATTTAACCCATTCAAAGCCTGCAGATTTGCCACAATATACGCAGCAGAAAAGTTGTAAGACGGCTACTCATTTAGAAGAGCTGTACCCAGTGTGTGAAGCAATAGCTCTTAACCAGTTAACCTTGGAGCAAGGCATTCCATAACATGTCTTGAAACTCAAGAAGACTTTTGCAGTGAATCCCTTAAAAACCCATAGCATTTCGGAAAATAACAGTGGAATTCATAAGCAGTTGTTTGAGTTTCGGTTAATGAAGCATCTACTATATTTATGTAACTTTTCTTTAAGTTAACCCAATATAAAATAAAATTCATCAAATGTATCTACACATTACCTCTTCCAAAAATAGCATGAAAATCCATTTTAAACAAAACGTCTGTGATTATAGCAAATTACTTAGGAATACATCTGGTATTATTATAATTTGTGATAATTATATAAAGAAAGGGTACTGGAACAACTGCTCATAAGAACTGATTGAATCAGTACTTCCCAAAATAATGTAGACAAGAAATGCAGCTCGACATGGTAAACAAGAAAATAAAATATTTTTCCAACCTAAGAAACCAAGTTGCATAATACTAAAATGTTTTAATTCTAATTTCCCCCATATTTTAAGATATCTCTAATCAGGATATATAATCAATATAACAGTGTCCTGTTATTTTCATGAAAAGCTGTTTTAATGAGTTATCTTATATTAAGAGATGACTTGGAAATACGGTATATTTCCAAAGAGTTAAGGTGAATTTTCACAGGAGTACTATTATTAAACATAAGGGACAACCTTATTCCATTTCACATTTGGTTGTTCATTAAATTTTCTATCTATATTTATTAAACACCTATACATACTTAACACTGTGGTTGGCACTAAAGATACAATGTTGAACAAAATAGACTGTCCTCTGCCCTAGTAAAGTTAATTGTCTTGTGCCTACTGGGGTGAAACTTTGAAAGGGCAGCACAGCAACTATGTCAACATGGAAACAAAAGCTGGAACAATGCATATCCTAGAGTAAGGAATTTTAATAGACAAACACTTCAAACAATGGAGACATGACAGGATTTTAAATAAAATAATGCATATTTTTTAATGAACTTAGAGCAAAGGTTTTTTGAACATTAAAATATGTTTACATGTTCCTCTATCATGAGCTAATAACTTAATATACAATATACACTTAGGATGAAGTTCATCATTAATGATAATAAAGAGTGACAAAGACTCTTTGACCAAACTTTAGTTAAGGTCCTCTGTGCCCTCTTCTCAACTAGGCTTCAACCTTGATCTACTGTGTCTGTCCATGCTACCTGTCCTTGGTGGGCCTGCACAGCCCAGTCTTAGGAAGAATCCCCCCAAACTTGTGGCTAGCATCTAAAGTGAGAGTAGCCTTGTGGGGGAAGGGGGTCATGGGTATCCTTGGATTTGTAATCAATTTGTCAGAAGCATGGGTGACCTAAGGACCCTCACTTGCAACGGACAACTAAAGTGAGGGAAGTCTTGTTACAGTCTATGACCTTAAACCTGTGGAGTCTAACACTAACTCCAGAGGTTAACATCAGAATTGGATTACAGTATATTTCAACAAGCAAAACAAACTTTCTGCTTTCAAGATGTTACATGTTTATCTGTAGGTCCATTCAAGTCCATAGACAACCCATCATTCCTAAAAGAGCCTAGTCAGCCACATAGGTTGCTGAGCCCCAGAGAAAGAAGTGAAGTTTTGGTTTTGATTTATTGTGCATTTTAAAAATATTATTTGAATCTTTTATTTTGGCACATTCTTGTACACAGATAAAACTAAAGCCACACACAGAACAGTTAAGCTTCTTGAACAACTATATGAAATGCATATATAGTTAAGACAGACTTCACATTTATTAAAATAAAAATGGGATACTTTCTACTGGGTTCTTAAAATTTAAAACAGCTGTCCTTATTTTAGAAACAGTATGTGTTCAAAGGAGGGGAAAATAAATAGCAGGAGATAAAATGAAAATATACTAATAATCACACCATTCAGAGAGTACCATTACTATTCTTCTCCCTCCCACACCCACTTACTATATTACAAAGATCTTTCCAGGTCAATAAATATCATCAAAGATATAAAATGGATATCATATTTCATCACTGGAGTAAATTATAAAGTTACTTAGAACTGAACTTATTTCCAATTTTCTGCTATAAAAAACAATGCTGTAATGAACTATCTTATAACTAATTCTCTGCATGAACTATTATTATTTCCATAGCATAAATTGCTGAAGTATAATTTCTAGGTCGAACGATACATTCTTTTTAGTATTTATAGTCCTGCCAGCTTTGTGTGTGAGAATACTTATTGTATACACTTGACTTACCTTTGCCATTGTAATAGGCCAAACCACGTTCTCAGTGCTGTTTTAAAATAAACTAGTTTGATTTCTTAAGAACATTAAATGTTTTTTACATTTTTTGGCAATTTTTTTCTTCTACTGATATCTTTCTGTTAATGCCCTTTGCCCATTTTACTTTGGAGCATTCATCTCTTCTTCACTAATTTATAAGAGTATTTGTATGTAAAGAAATTAATAAACCTTTTTCACATACATCCACATGCATTCCTACTTTTGTCATGGTGCAGCTTAGGCCACTGTAAATAATATAATATCCCTTTAGGAGTTTTATAAGTTGGTCACAAAAAAAATGGGCTATACTATATTATTTTAGGCTAAATGTTTTATTAAAAGGTTAAATCATAAAATTAATCAAGACCTAAGAAAAGCAACTACTCATAATCAGTACTCAAGTCAATGTAAAATAACCTATTAAATACAGAAAGTTTTCTATCCCCAAACTATATACATCTTAAAGCCAGAATAAGTATACTTATTCATTGCAACACAGAAATTTGGAATTTACTTTATTGTTACTATTATACTCAGAAAGTTTGCATAGAAATTCAAGCTTTTTTCTTTCTCTAGAAGTATAAAAATTTATAAAGTAAGTAAATGTATAAGGAACTGAGGAGGGAGCCAGTAAACCTACATAAAGCTAAAACAGTGGGGGAAATCTGTGTTAAATAAAAAGTGGATCCTTAAAACCCAAAAAGGAACTTTAAGCCAAAAAAATATAAAAGGTGACAGTTTTCTGAATGTTGCATCTTTTTTGATTATCTGATTAAAAACCAGATCATGGACCTCAGATTATAAAAATTAAGTCACTGCTTTAAAATGTTCTATCATCCAAAATCTTCTTACTCATCATCAAATTATAAAGTATGTATGTATGTATGAAATTACATAAAATATAAATCACTTTATAGATAACAGTCTTTTACATTTGATGTTATATATAAGCTATTAAAACCAGCAAACAAATCTACCCCAGGAATTTGCTAGAATCCCTTCACATTAATCCACAAGCCAGCAGCATATTTAAGGTCCAGAAACTGACCAACTACTACTACTTCTTTTAATATAAATAAATTTGCAGATATTAAATATTAAATATCTTTCCAGATCACATCTCTCCAATAGCAACCTCATGGGAATTCATAGCCAAGAACTTAAAGATGGACACACCAAGTCTTTTTCTTCTACTTTTTAAAATTTTAGCTTTATTGCTCTTAATTTAACCTATTTTACATTTACAATAACTCAAAAATATTGTTGTAAAACAAGCAGGCACAAAATTGAATGGCACTGTGCTCATAATGATCTAAAAAAACTGTCCAACTAAAGGAAACAATATCAAAATGTTAACATCTTGATATTATTTCCTTCAGTTATCTTCAAGTAATAGAATGAAGGGTGATTTCTTTTTCCTTTATAACAGATTATCTTAAATTCATTAATGAATATGCATTATTTTTATAATTAAACTTATTTTAGAAAAAGATGAAATGTACCAAGTCAAATATCAATAACTAAAAGTAACTTCCTGATCCTCAAGCAATTATCTCCTCAAATACAGGGGTAGTTTTTAAAAAACTTTTTAACAGCTGGCAACAGCTGCTCAAAATAATGGCTAAAATACCTTGTACTTCATACAAGTACAGTAACATTGTCTATTATCACTTAAGTGGCAGTACTATATGCATTCCTGCACACTGTTTCAAAAGCCCAATGGCTAAAATACAAGTTACCAGTTATGGTGGAATTTACTTCTTAGGAAAAAAGTAAACTAAACCCCAGATTTTTCTCCCCTTTTACTCCTATAAAAGTGGTTATAATCAAATTAGAATGGCTATACAACATATGAAAATATTTATTATACCTTGGAACATAAAATCCAAGTCCCCTTTCACCTTCAGAATACTGTGCTAAAGACCATAAAAAATAAATAAATAAATAAAACAAAAGAAAAACTTCCAAATAATGAACTCAGATATGAACTAGAAAACCAAAGAACTAGGTTATTATTCTTAGCCAGTTTGGGGGTAAAACAGGGAAAGAAAAGCCAGCCTGTCCTATTATGAAAATGAGTAAGGCTGCTAAATTTACTAAGACAAAAATATGTAAGTCAACTATCTGGGAAAGACAAATGATAAGCAATAGGTCTTCAAAGGAGAAATATGGCATGACCTGCTGCTGCATTCCCAAGATGTTCAAAGACATAAACGTTTACTCAGCTCCTTCTCTTCTGTTTCCAAATCACATAAAGAGACATAGGCACGGTTCATGAATCAGTGTCAAGGATAAAGAAAGTAAGCACAACACCTTAAGTGCCAATCATAATCTATTGTGAAACTTAACCTAGAAGGAAACTTCACAGTTGTCTAAAATAACGAAACCCAATATTATCCTACAAACTGATGAACTATCAAAGATAAGACACCTTAAAAAAGTGATAGTTTTGATGTATTCTGAGGATTTTATTCTGGATATGTATAGCCTTTCTGCCGAGTTGTTGTCTCAAATTTATTTAATAAATTTACCTCTTTTCTGTGGCCTCAATTTCCATTTAGTAACATGATAAACATAATCTTAGTTTCAGCTCTACCATAAAATAACTTACTGGGCTTTAGCAAGTGTCTGGGCATCAATTTCTTCACTGGAGTTGGTCCAAATGACTTAAATGAACCCTTCATTCTAAAATAATCATTCTATATTCTTCATGATGACTTCAAGTTGTTGTGGGAACATCCCCTTTTAAATGGAGAATGTGCCTCTGATTAAAACAGTAGTATATTCCTCAAGCAATCATTCACCACATCAACACTAGTAAAGATAGAGTGCTGTGGACTCACTCCCACCCCAACTCTATCACTTCATCCAATCTCCAGCACAACAAACCCATCACTACCTACTTATTAATTTACTTACAGAGGAAATGGGTAAACCAATCCCCACTACGATGAGGACAGTGCTTGTGACGGTACCATCATGGTACGGATACTGGATACTGTTGTCTTTACAGAAAAAGCCTCTCTGAAATGGATATATTTGGCCCAAATTTAGAATAACCATAGGCATGGAAGCTGTTGGGGAAGGGAAAAAAAAGATACACATGATTAAATTCAATTCACCTTGTTAGGAATGGGAAGCAAATCTTAAAACATATTTTGCCCTTTCTGAAAAAGAATCAATATTCCATAATACACAAGAGTGAGCACGGAGGAAACCATGCAGCATTAGCTTGTCCATATCAACCCCACATCTATGAAGTATAAATTCTCTTACTTGTGTTGACCTCTGATTTTAGAGACAATCAATAAAAGAAACCCCCAGGGCAGAGAGAAAAATTGGCCCATGGAAAAAAAAAGTTGAGAAAACAGGAAGGTTTTACATTTTACATTTTGTAACTAATTCATTCTTAATTGAATTACTTAATATCTTAACTATGCTTAAGAAAAAACAGAAAAACTCAATAAATACATTAATAATCATATCATAACAGCCAATGTTGTTAAGGAGGGGAAAGATATAAAATTTTAATTCACATTAAAATTTGAATTAATAAGGTCAGAAAACAATAGAATTCATGGGTAGGAACATTTGATAATAAAAACAAAAAGAAGCAAATACAAATTTAAAATGGGTTTAATTAGCCCTGGCAAAGCTCCAAAATCACTTTAAGAAGTTATACAGGAATAATTTTCCTTTGACATTTTTTACCAAAATAAAATGAAAGACCAAAAAGAAGTTAAATAATTTAAATTAGTAGCTTCATAATATGTTCAAATTTACCATGTTTTTATGCTTTGTTTTATACAATTTAAATGTTTAAGCATCTACTTACTATATGCTCAATATTGAACTAGGCCATTCATAAGGGAGACAAATTAGCATAAAACAGGTTGAAGAGCCTAAACTGTACATGTAGAACCAGAGATACACTCAGGAAATTGTTTAAAAAGTAATACCAAGATAGATGTTTTGGGGGGAGTAATGAAATTGTTCTGTACCTTGGTTGCGATAGTAATTCCACAATTCTCTATTAAAACTCATAGAATTGTACAACAAAAAAAGTGAATTTTATTGTATGTAAATTTTAAAAGAAATACCATAAAAGACAGAAAATATGACTAATTTCTAAAATGGTATAAAAGATCCTATAGGAATTCAGAAGTCAACTTGAACTAGTTAGAATAGACTATTAAAAGGCAACTAAGTTGAACTTGAAACACCAGGTAAAGCATAGGCAATGGGTAGGGAGGCTTAAGGAGAGTATTTGGTGGTAGAAGCATGCAAGGTCAGCAAGAGCACATCACCAAGAGCACAGGGGGAACGAGCAAGGAGTTTTCAAGGTACGTGACATTTTATGGCCAACATGTGCTATATGCTCACACATGCCAGGCACAGGGCACAGAAGCTAACTCATCCTCACCTCAACCCTGTGAAGGAGGCACCGTATCAGTTTCTCCATTTTTCACACAGTTATTGTGAGGCTTTAAGAACTGCAGAACTTTGCTGAAACTAGTAAGTGGAACCAGGATTCCAACACAGGCTGTTTCTAAGAATCGGTGTATACAGGGCGTCCCCTGAAGGCAAGTGATATGACTAAATTAACAGGTTAAAATTTTGACAAGGAACATATGCTTGTAGGAGAAAGGGACCTGTTGTTTTGAAACACTTGTTCAGTATAAAACATGTTATGTTCATAATAAAAACTCCAAGTTAATAGAACAAAGTCTTTACTATAGGTTATTCTTAATTCTGTAAGTGTGTGTGTGTGTTTAATGGGAGGAAGTGGGCTTGAAATTTTGGTGTTTACTAAAAAGAATTATGTGTTTAAAATACTGGACTAAGAAAGGACTTACTCAGTAGTAATAAAATATCACTGTCCTTTTTGGTTAGGGTCAGCAACAGGGTAAAATAAGGGGTTTTAGACATTAATTTTTAAAAATGCAGTAGGGAGGGGAACACTTAATACAGCTTTGAAGTAATACAGTAACTAAGTGGTCAGTAGTGTGTTGATAGTGAAAACAGAAAAGGATGCATGAAAGATAGAAATGATTGATCACAACTACCAAGGCACGCCTGGAGATGACACTTCAGTGTTTGGGAATAGTGAGAATCCTGGTCCCACTATCAGATATGTGAAGCTGGGAGGGGGAGCTCGTTTACAGCAAATGAAAATTAGTTTAGTGCTGAAAATATTGCCTCTGAAGTGATCTGGCACATTCTTAAATGCTCAGACTCAACTTTCATTCTTCCCCTTGCAGCCCTGAAGGCTCCAATCACACTGAACCATTTTCTGTTGCCTGAACATAGTGTTTTCAAAACCCTACGTGCCTTCATAATATGTTCGAGCCTTCCATCGGAGATACTTGCCCTCTCATTCCCACTTCAAGTCCAAGCCAGGCACTCCCTACTTATCTGTCTCATGGCACCTTTTATACATATCTATCACATTGTATTTTAAATTGCCTTTGCATTCTGTCAACAACTTGAGAGCAAAGACTATATATCATTTTTATCCTTTGCAATAGGCACACAGTTAGCTCTGAATAAAAAAAATGCTGAATGGCTAAATGAATAAAATTTAGGATTAAACATCAGAAGTAGAGAGAGAAATGCACATTGTTGGCATTAGAAGTGATAACTTAAGCCAAGAGAATGAAAGAGTTCTCAGAGAAAGCCTTAAGTCAAGACTAACAGAGATAAAACAATCAACTAAGATCTGATCTCTACAGTGAAATCATGAAAACAGATTATAGGAGAGAAAAGATGAGGACAGGGACTAATTGTCTCTTTCCGCAGCACATTTTGGCTATTCTTTGAACAAAAGAATTAACAGGAGGGCAGTAGAACAATGCAGTGATAAAAAAGCCAATGAAAGTAGTTTGGAGTATCAAGTCTCTATCTAGGTAAATCTAGGATGTCAAATACTATGACACGAAGGGGAGTGAAAACTGAGTAAAAACTATGAGGTCTAAGAAAAAAAGTGTAATTGGTAACCTGTGTAATTATATCACCTCTACTAACACAACAATTAACTTTATGAAGAAATTTCAATATTGAGTTATTATCATCTAAGCATATATCTTTTTCTTCAAGTTAAACATATCATGATTTCCTCTACTGCTCATAGGTTTTATGTATACACACATGCACACCTCTATGAACTGAATTGTACTGCTCTGCAAATTCTTGTGTTGGAGTTCTAACCCCCAATTGTTACACTGTATTTGAAGATAGGGCTTTTAGGAAGTAATTAAGGCTAAATCAGGTCATATAAGGTAAGGTCCTAACCAAATAGGACTGGTAGCCTTGTAAGAAGAGGAAGATAGAAAAAAAAAAAAGAAGAGGAAGATAGAATCTCTTCCTCTTCATGCATCCAGGAAAAGCCATGGGAGGATACAGTAAAGTGGCTGTCAGCAAGCCAGGAAGAGAGCCCTCACCAGAACCCAACCATGCTGACATGGCACCCTAATCTAAGAATCCCAATCTCCAGAATTAGGAGAAAATAAAATTGTTATTTAAACCACCCAGTCTATGGCATTTTGTTATGGCAGCCCAAGCAGACTAGGATACACACAGGCACATCCATCCCCCTAGAGTAAACAGACAGCTCTACTCTAAAAAGCAATGGAATATTCTCTATCTGCTATAGAGATTATTTTCTATGGTATTTTTTTAGGTTGGTAATGAATTCTGTGTCAAAGTTACTGTTACAGAAGAGTCTTCTTTTATTGGACAGGTATATTCTTTCCTTAATATGTACAGGACATAGAAACTATTTTTTAATCATAATTCTAGAATATCTTTCTCTTAAATTAAAATTCCTTAAGAGAGGTCACTTTCTCAAAGTTCAATCTTGCTAAAACATAAAACACACTTCAAATCAGGCTAAACACATTTGTTAGTTACTGTATGTCTGCTCTTAGTGCATCCCTTCTAAGATATATTGAGGAAGATAGCTAAATGAATACCAGAATAGAGGTGTGTGTGTGTGTGTGTGTGTATATATATACCTATAAATATATGTTTACTATATTCTCTTCCAATTAAGTGATAACTGAAAGCTCTCTCATTTTATAATATAGTACATACATCATTAAAGACATGCTATTACAAAATATTCCAATGGAATAAATCTAAATTGCATTTAAAGAGAGAGAAAGATTGAAGTAAACCAAAGTTAACTTCCAATATGTAGAAGAAAAGGTAAATAAAAACAAGTGCTAAGTTTACATTTTTTGTTTTTTTGTTTTGTATGTGGATAGTTCCCTGGCCGGGAATCGAACCTAGGCCGCAGCGCTGACAGCGCCAGCGACGAAACCTTAAGCCATTACACCATCAGGGAACTCCCATAAGTTTACATTTTGAAAAGGATAAATATCTAGATATTACTGAAGTGACTATACTGACTTCAATATCCATTACCTTCCCCTATTTTTTCTAAAATTTCATTTCAGACATCTAAATAAATATTATGCTATATCATAGGGAAATTCCAATGTCCATCCTCTTGAAAATCTCCTCTCCTTATCCATTCAGACATTGCAACTCCTATTATATGGCAACCACAGTTCCAGGTAAGGAAAAACGAAAAGACTAAAAGAGGGAAGAAATTAAAAAGACGTCACCAAAAATATTGTATTAAAAGTAAGATGAGTGCTACAGGAAAATAAAACAGTTGTAACTGCAAGTAGGACAGAAACTTGAAGGATTTGGACAACAGAGCAGTCAAGATACTAGCAGAAAACAGATTCTCAAACGGCAGAAATTTAAGAACTTAATAAAGGACTATTAACAAGGTATGGAAGGTGTGGTCAGAGTCAAGAGACAATGCAACCCCCAGAAGCTGCTACCAGCTCCAGGCCTAAAAGAGAGCCATTGGATAGGCTTAGAGAAATCTCTAGAAAGTCGAGGTAACATGATTTGGTAGGAGGAAGCTGGGAGAATATATACAGGAATCCCACTCTCCTTCTGCCAATGCTTCCTATGTCTAAACCCATCTAGAAGCCAAATGGCAAGGTCAGTCTCTTGATACTAAGGACAATGGACAATGATGAGAGCAGGTCTGCATATGGAAACAAGATATATAGAACCTAGAGGCAAAAAGTAAAGATCAATCAGGGTCTCAGCATGGAACAGACTGGTAACTAAAAGGAGTAACTCAGGAGAGTTTAATAAAGGAACTATCTGCAGAATCTATATTAAGACTATATATTAAGGAATTTGGACTTTATTCTGTGGGTAACAGGAGACAACACAATCAATGTGTTCTTTAGTGGAGTAAAAAACTGTGAGAAGAGCCTGTATAAAGGAAAAAAGCAGTGTGAAGTTAGAATAAAGGGAAAGATCAGAGGCAAGGAATTATATATGAGAGATGTTGAAGGCCTGAAACAAATAATAGTAGGAACAGAAAGAAAGGACAAATTCTAAATATTTAAGAGATCATTCCTATATATGAGAACTATGGACGATGTCTCTGTATGTATATACATGGATGTGTGTCTGTCTCTCTCTTAGATACACACACGCACACACACCCTCGGCCTTTGCTATCTCTACAAAATACATTTTCCATTGGTATTTCACCCTGAGTAGATCACTACTTGATAAGCATCCCTTCCACAATCCTACTTATAATAAATACTTCAAGGAGTATTTGTTAAATAAGTAAATGAACAAATGAATAAACAAGTGAGCAAAAAGCCTCTGAGGCATACAAATAATAATCTTGTATAACCGTAAACTTAGGTCCTAAAGTTTTAAGTGATTTTTTTTCTCTTCAAAAGACTCAAGTTAATACAAATAAACCAAGACAAGACAAGACAAAACAAACAAACAAACAAAAAACAAGAACAAAAACAAAAACAAAACTGGTTAATACTCTAAAGTCCAAGAACATGCTAGGAAAGCACTTCTAATTCTATAGTCTACCAATTATTTCTCAAACTTGTTTCCCACAGGGAACACAAAATGCTAACAGTAAAGATAAACAGACTGATATACCCATGTTAATACCATGCTAAAACAAATGAACAATTCACAAACTCCTGGCGTCTTGAAGGCAATTTTTGTATAATCCAGCATTACCTTCAAGCAAAGCTTCAGATATGGCTATTGCAGAAGCACTTCTCTCAGCAATACCCCTTATTCTATTCTCAATGAGAAAAGAAGTTGGGGCCCCAATTCAATCTTATTTACTGATCCACCTAAAACAGAGATTCACAACCTCCCTGTAGGAAAGCAGGATCAGATTTCCAAATGAGAGGATGAAGAATATAAAGTCAAAATAGGACTTTAGAAATAATTATCAGCTTCGGGTTCATCTTTTCCTACTCTCTTGTCTAAAACTACTAGAAACATCAGATCTGGAACTGTATCACAAAAGCACACATTTACATATCCTCCATGACAGAAGCACTGGATTTCCAATCTCAGCATCCATTCTACACATTTTCAAAGTTAACAAATGACTGCATTCCAAGACTCCCATGTAAAACATGCTCACATACTGTCCAGTTTTATATTACATATTATACTGTGCACGTTCAGTAAAAAACACAAATCATAATGTGGTCTCTTATTCACCAGTGAAATATATTTGCTCTTACAGGAAGCACCTAAAATAATCAGGACAGCCTACCTTACAACACTCTTAAATAGTAATCCTGCTACACTTGTAGCAATTTATAAACCCGAATCACAAAACAGAAACATGCTAAGAGGAAGGTTTACTTTATAGTGAAAAGATTAATACCATGGTTGTTTGTGGAAATTTACTGCAAGTCTGTCTAGAGATTTCCACAGCCCTTCTCATATATGTCCAAGAAGAGTGGAAACTAACACGTATTGAGCACCTAATATAGGTCACCGTCATGTTAAGGCAGCTGCACATACATTACAATTGTATGTCATCATCTTCCTATAAAAACATATTTATACTTCAGATTTCCTACCATAAAATCTGGGAAAAATTGTAATCTAATCAGTGGTATTGGTATAAGAATAATCAACACATACATAGAAATATGTTCAATATATTGTTAAGTTGACAAAATAATCTGTAAAAACATTATATTTAGTATAATTACTCATATAAAACAAATTTTTTGTGTTTATGTCTAAATATACATTGGAAAGCTAGAAGAATATACAATCCAGAGATGGTAGAAAACTCATTTCCTCCTGTATATACTTCCATGCATATCTTATAATAAAACAAAATCAAGACCATTAATTATGAATTTTAAAAATTAAAAGGTTTTTTGTTGTGTTTCTTGAAATTATGCTATACATGCAACTTACCTGAGAAAGTCCTACCTATGGTAAATAGTGTTTGAAACCAGGGCAAAGGAAAAAACCTATTTTTCTATTTTGTTTAAAACAAAAAAACAGAACAACAGAAATTATCCTTTAGCTTTTATACCTGATTAACAGGGCCTCAGAGAAGCAGACCTACTTACAGTGAAATAACTACATTTTCCTCTCTGGTAACTTTTGAGAGCTATGATGAACTAACACATATGAAGTAGATAAATCTTAATAACTTAAGTCTAGTATCTCTAGAAGTGTACAAAACAAACACAGTTTTTTACCTTAGAAATTTTGTTATAACATTTTAGGCCCTTCCAGAACACCCTTACTATAAAGAAAGTAGAAATAATCTTGAGCATCATCAGTTTAGCAGAGGCAGGTGAATATAAGCTATAATGAATACACTTATTTTAGCCATCACTTCTTGAAAAAGCTTGTAAAATAATGGCACTTGGGCAGATCATTCTAAAAGGGTAGCATTAGCTTTTAAATTATGTAACATGCAAAGTAAAATTATTCTGGTGAGCCTTTCAAGTTTTTTATTTTAAAATCTCAAAAACTGACTACATATTAATATAAATCAGCATTAGTCTGATGGAGAAGAGAAAAATATTATTTCATTTAGGGCAGTGTTGTCCAGCAAAATTTTCTGTGATGATTAACAATGTCTAATACGACGTGCTGTCCAATAACAGTAGCCACTAGCTGCTACATGTGGCTAATGAGCACTTAATATGTGGCTAGTAAGAAGGACTGACTTTTAAATTTTACTTAATTTTAATTAATCTCATCTTAAATAGCTACTTATGGCTGGAGGCTCTCATATTGGATAATGGAGATTTAGGCGGTTAAAAATAAACTAACAAGTTGAGAGCCATCAAATTTCTAAACTGTATTAGCACATAATACATAGCAGATTCCAGAAACTTAAAAGGAAATAATTATGAGTAAACACAGGTTTTACGATAAGCCAGTGCTCAGAATAAAATTCCCTCACGCACACTTTTGTCCTGCTTCCTATAAAGAAACTATCCTTACTATACCCTCCAAATTTTAGAATGTGAGCTGGTTTCTCTCGCCAGACAACTAGCCTTCCTGCAAGGGAAAGCAAGAGGGCTGGTCAAGTCTGTCTGGGGTCCCCTCCAGCCTCAGATCTTCCCTACTCTTCTGTTCTGTGGTAGGCCCCTTCATCTCTAATCCAGCAGAGTTCCTTCTTGTCTCTAGCTGCCCAGAGCTTGCCTTTACAGTATGCCTCAGCTACCAACTGCTTCCTATTACTCCCAGAATTATTCCTACCCTCAATAGAGGCCAAGAACACCTGGTTTAGCTGTACAAAAATAACCCTAATAAAGATTTAAGATTCTGTAATTCATACCAGGTATCACAATATTTATGATCATAAAATATCATGTAAAGTTTCACTTCAGTAAAAGCTAAATTTTGTTTTTAGTATATTGCCTGCTCATCTGCTTCTAACCTCTCTCAAGTGAGTAGTAGTCATTACTGTTAGAACAGAGAAAAACTGAATCCTTTCTGAAAGGCTTCTCGAGTTATACCATGTCATCAAGTCTCTAAAATAGTAGTTCTTAACTTCTCAGGGTTCATGGACCCCTTTAAGATCCTGAGGAAACCATTGACCTTCCTCTCAAAAATTTAAGAACTTTTGCCATACAGTTTCACAACGTGCACATGGCGTCCCCCACTCCACTCCCTGCAAAAAAGGTTATTTATGGACACCTCTATTATAAAAAATATAATAAAAATAATTAGTATCATAAAGCCCACAGACCAAAGTGATTAGTAGAATATGATCTCAAAGAAGAGTAGAATTCAACTTGATATTCCTACATCTTCCCTTAATTCTGCTTCCTCCCTCCTCTCCCCTCCCAATTTTACTCTTTTCCCACCATCCCTCTTTGCTCTCTATACATCATCTTCTTATGTGATTATATACCATGGAACTAACATCTTTTTAGTATTACTTATGCATATTGCAATTTTATGTTTCCTGTTTTAATTTCAAAAGCAGAAGTTTATTTATTTAAAAAAAACTGAAAGCATTTATTAAATACCTACTACTTGCCAAGTATTTGCCTATATATTATCTCTAATTCTATCAATTATATGAAAAGGAAAGGAAGGCAATCCCCCAAAATCTGTACGTTAGAAAACTTAAAAAAAATCATTAAGTCATAAGTCTAGAAAGGCCAAAATATAAGTGACAAAAGTTTGAGATGAACAATGAAAATACAAATCAAAACAAAGTATACAGTTGAAACACTATATGTGAAAATGTAGAGCCTTAAATTTATACATAAGAAATTAATGTAACATTCAATATACTTTTTCCATATATAAGATGCTCCCATGTATAAGACAACCACTACTTTTCTAATCCAACATTAAGAAACCCTCTCAACTGGTTATTCTCATGTATAAGACAACCACCAATTCTTGGTCTAACAATTTTAGACAAAACTATTGTCTCATACATAGAAAAATATGGTAATAACTATTTTTAAAAGCTCAAGAAAGCAAAAGGAGAACAGAAATTAATGAAATAGAAAACAAAGGAAAAATCAGATCAACAAAACCAAATGAGTTTTCACCAGTTAATGAAATGATCAGCCTTGTTAAAGGCTTAAGAAAACAAAAGAAAAACAAAAATAGAGCAAATTAGGTAAATTTTTTAAAGGGTGCTAACTATATCTCTCAGCTAAATTTTATCATAAACTCATACACACTAAGTAACTCACCCAAAAGTACACTGTTCTTGGGCATGTTACTAGGATTATCTTGGCAGATAACCAGGATTACAAAATTGGTAAGCAGGGAAGCCATGATTTTAACAGAAGTTCTTATTTGCACCCATCATACTGTCCTCCTTTTAGGAAAGGGATCTAACCACCAGGGGCTCAATTTCCTGGTGGTTAGATCCAAATAAGAAAGAAAAATGACATTATCTCTTAGGTCCCTTACAGTCCATGATTCCATGAGCCTAAACTGGTCTGTATACAGGCAAATAACTGATTTCCTTCTTTTGGTTCGATTGGGGTGAAGGTGTCTTCGGGTACATCATAATCTACTGCACTTGGGCCGTCTGAGCCATCCTAATGTCTAACTACACTTTGCTGCACACTAGGGAAGAGAAATGTGAAATCTCAGCAAACTTACAAAAATAAACAGTGAGGGAACTGCTTCTAGGAGCTGATGTTTTCCCAAAAAAGGTAATGAATAAAACCCATATGTAACAAATATTCTCCCTTCTAAAAGAAAATATAGCATATGTAAATTTAACCATGTTTGTGCATTTTTCTACATGTATATTTGGGTCTAACAAGTAAGTCTACAGGTACTTTTGTGAAATTTGCTTCTACGAACCCTTTCATTTTCTCCTTTTAGCAGTCTAAGGTTAAAAGTAAATAAAAATTTTTGGCTCTTTCCTACTTTGTGTTACCTGAGCAGTTTTTAGAAAGTTCTATTCATTCCAAACTTAAGGAGTGGTCTTTACTTGGTGTCTAATTCAGTTTGAACAAAATACAATTTGGAGAAAAAAATGTATTTTTCTTGCATTCTCTGGAAACAGGTGTTGCAAATTCTTTCCAGAATCACATGAAAAATTCTCCTACTAACTGACAGGAGTGTGTGTTATTTCTGAACAGAAAGGGTTTTCTTTTCCCTCCTTTAGAAAGGATCATTAGATGTCCAAAAGTAGAGAAAGGCATTCAAATTTTACCAACTTAAATGAAACTAGTAAACTTGCTGAGATACTTTCCTTACAGATCAAAGGCAAACACTACTTCCTGTTATTCCTGATCATTTGACAAAATTTCATGTGTATGCCAACTAATAAGGAATAAACTACAGGAAAGAAGAGACAACAATGAAAGAATAGATAGTGTCAGGAAAAGGAAGGTCCACTTTTTTAAAAATGTCAGTAACAATAGGTACTTTTTACTTAACTCCCACCATATTATCCTGACAGTGTATTAGGTGTTGCAGTTTTCTAATTCTTCAATAACTTTAAATGGTAAATATTATTTCATCATTTTGAAGATGAAGAAACCTGCCCAAACCACTTACACTGCAGAATTAGGATCTGAACCCAGGTCAATAAGTTTATGAGCCCACTGACTTGATATGGTCATAACAATAACAGATGCCACTTACAAAGCTAAGTAGAAAGAGAACAGAAAACAGGTCACTGATGAACCCTGACAGAAGGAATGCAGCACTTGGAATGAGAAGAGAGGGAATGAAAAGAATTAAGGAGCAAATGAGTGAGTGGGGAGAGTCAAGTTTAAAATGTCTTCTGGTAAAAAGGAAGGAAGGGAAGAACTTAGTCCATACCTGAAAGGACAAATAGGGCAGAAAAAGGGTAAAACAATTTTTGTCTTTTTGTCTATAGTGCAAAAGATATGATAGGGAACTGAGGTGATAGAATTGGGGTGGGAAGAGGACTTGAGAATAAGGAAGATTGGACAGAGCTAAACCCAGGAAGATAGGAGAAAATGTAAGCATAGGTAGATAACGAATACCATCAAGAGTCAGTGTTTCTTACCAAAAACAGGGAGGGAGGGGAGGGAGAGGGAGAAAGAGAGAAAGAGAAAGAAAAAGCTTTCTATTTTATTTTATTGCTCTGCAGTGCAATCAGGTCCTGGGTCCTCTATAGGTAGGTCATGTCCAATTATTAATATTGGCTCCACCATTTCCCCTGGGACACTCTCCTTAGCCCTTTGGCCCTGATGGAAACAGTATGGCAAAGGGAAGAAAAGGACCAAAACACTGTGAGCACCTCTGTATATCTAGCACCATACTGAACATGTAACATTAATTTTTCATTTAATACTCATAATACTAGATAGAACACAAGCTTCAAGAAGGCACAGATATTTTTGTTTGGTTCACTGATATACCCCAAGCACCTAAGTCAGTGCTTAGCCAGGCCCTCAACAAATATTTGATGAATGAACAAAGAGTCACCTTGTAAAACAGGTATTATTATCCCCACTTTAGAGACGAGAGGATGACTCAGAGAGGATAAGTACTTAATTAAAGCCATACATATAATAAGAGTGAAATTAAAAATAGTTAACAACTAGTGCTGCACCAGCACTGGCCACTCAGAACCAATGCCAGCCGGTGCTGGAGGAGTAAAATTCTACTTTAACATTTTAGTTGTGAGATCTTGGTGGGTAGGGGATCTACAAAAGGGACCAGACTAGAAGGCTATGGTTTGGGGAAGGGAATACTCAAATGTATACTGGCTATCGGCCTTGACAGTTAGTGGGGCTTTCAGGATTCATACATATACTTTACCTTACTCTAAATCCTTCTAAACGATGTGGGAAACAAACCATTTCCTATAAAATGAAGGGAGCAGGGATAACTGGAGGTTAATTAGGGAAGAAAAAAAAACATTCAAGACAACTGCAATGGGATACGGAATTAGAAATGAATTAAAGACTGATAACTGAGCTCAATCTTTGCCAGACAATTAAAAAGAAAAAACAGGAATATCCAACTACATACAGTAGTGTAGAAGGAAATGAGGAATAAGAGAAATATGAATGAATAGCAAAACTAGAAAATGAAGATTTCTGATTCCTGGTAAAAAATTTGAGTATGTTTCAATAAGAAATGAAAACTAAACAGTGGCTCTTGAGCAACAAAGGACTTGGGAAAAGCTATACTCCAAGAAAATGGAGTTTGTGCAAGGTAGAGGTGGAAATGGGGAAGAGCCTGGAGCCAGGTGAGAGGGGTCAGTGGTAGAGAACAAAGTATACAGAAGTCCCCTCCCCGTCTGAGGTTTCACTTTCTGAGGTTTCAGTTACCCTAGGTCAACCCTGGTTCAAAAATATTAACTGGAAAACAACACATCACTTTATCTCGTTACAGGCATTGTGTCTCTCACATTATCACAAGGTAGTAGTAGTAAGTACAGTACAATAACGTATTTTCAGAAAGCGAAGGAGAGACCATATTTATACGTAACATTTATTTCAGTATACTGTTTTAATTGTTCTATTTTATTATTAATGTTGTTAATCACTTACTTTGCCTAAAATATAATTGGAAGGTAAGTATACGTAGGAAACCATACAGTACACAAGGGCTGTCTGGAAACTAGCCAGCCACGTAATATAAAAATACCACTGGTTATGGATAGATATTTTCCAGAGAGCCCTCGTATATAGGGTTTGGTGACTCCTGTAGTTTCACGCATCTACTGAGGGTCCTGGAACGTATCCCCCATGAATAAGGGGCAAGGGGCTCTTGTATTTGAGTGTGATTCACAGAGATGATACACCAAGTATCCAGGGGCAAGAATTCAAACAACAGTGCACCCTCTGCTTCTAAGAGACACCTACATTCTGGTCACTGGCCTGTAGTCACCACCTCTCTGTGGCTGACATGGTTTTACTATAAAAAGTACTTAGTTATCTTGTTGGTTTTTGTTTTGTGTTTAAGTTAGGACAAAAAGGAAAAAGGCAGTTTGAATATAAGTGACATTTACCAAAGAAAGTTTTTACTTTTTATGGTGTTCTGTCAATAACTACCTATAATATCCTCAGCCTTGGAGTCTCTTAGTTCATTAAGACACTTAAAATAAATGTGTATATATTTAAAGAGCTTTAAAAAAAATCCAGAATAACTATAAGGGCAGGTTCTTTTACTATGGACTCTGAGATTTCTGCACAAAAAACAAGTGAGCCTATTTATAAACTAACAAAAATAAAAAGCAAGAAGTTGGTCACCTGTTGTTCCCTCCTCAGAAAGGCACACAGTGCCAGCTGGCCAGGAACAACATTAATTCCTCCCACTCCCTCTGGGTAACAGCTGTTCCCTTTCTTTTTCAAGCTAGCAAAGGTCACAATCAGTAGCAAACTTTCCATGCAGATGGATTTCTATAGGCAAAAGGCAAGGAAATGTCAGAAGTCATAGGGTATGGGGAGAGACAGCTGATCTTTCATTTTTTCTATTTTACTTGCTCCTGGGCACTTATCAGGAATCTGTTTTAGTCTTTGGTATTTGAAGCTATAACTATAATTGTTTCTTAGCCAAAAAACATTCTATTTACCTGAAACTAGAGTTGGGGGTGATGTAAGCACATTTTGAAAAAGGCAAAAAATTATAGCAAAATCATATAATAACATTTAGTACATCATTAATGGTTGCTTAATTAAAAATGCATTATGCTAAATGAAGAGGTCAGACTCAAGATTACATATTGTATAATTTTATTTATATTACATTATATGTCATTCCATTTATATGCCATAATAGGATGGAGAATAGATCAGTGGTTGCCACAGGTGGAGGATGCTGGGAGGAGATGACTATAAAAGAGCAGCATGAGGAAATTTTGGGGGGTAACAGACCAGTTCTGTGTCTTGATTGTGTGGTGGTTACATGACTGTAAATTCTAAATTGTATACATTCATAGAACTGTATGCTAAAGAAGTGAATTTTACTATATGTAAATTATAAAAATTTACTATATGTAAATTAAAAAAAAACAAAAACAACTAAATGTTGGCTTAAGCCTCAAATCACCTCTCTTTACTCCCCTCACCTGTTTCGAACTCCTTGCCACACTCTATGCAATGACCCTACCTCCTCACCCCAACCCGACCTAGCTAATGCCTACTTGCCATTCTAGCTTCCATTCAGCAACTCCTGGAATCTTTCCTTTGGTGTGGCAGGGTGGGGTCCTGAATAGAGCTGGGGCTTTGTAACTAGGTTTACTTTTGGCATTCTCCAAGTTACTACTTGAGTGTAAATGAGCAAATTAGTCACCTATGTGAGTTCAGTTTCTTCTTATGGTGAATGTAAACAAATACCATTTATGTACCTCCCAGAAATTCTGTAAACTAAGAGCCTAGTAATGTGCCTAACATAGCACCTGGCACATTAAAAGAGCTTAATAAATGCTTATTCCCTGATCTTTCTCCTCTACCTACTACCTTCACGACTACGGCTCTCTTTCTGAGCCCCATGGGTGTGACATATACATAAATCTATCACAATGTTTAATTTATGTATTGTGATACTTTATCTCCAGCAAATAAAACGTGTCTATGTGTCTCTCTGATCCCTGAAGTCACAGAGACAGCATGTTCCTTACTGACAGTCAATAAATTGCTTGAAGAATAATTTCTCCACCTACTCTGGTCTCAATGTATTGGAAGAGAGAGAGAAGAAAGCAGAAAAGGCTAGAACATATTGAGACAGTCTGGGATGGACAAAGAATGTTTTTGAAAGTCTTAACAAGGATGTTATATAAAGAATAACAGGCACAAAAACTGGAAATAACCCAAATATTAAAAAATGAAGGTAAAGTAGATTATGCCAAATACAAAGAGAATACCACCTAACCATTGAAATTAACTTTGTAGAGGACTATGTTAAAAATTAAAGAGTAAGTGCAGCAATATCCCAATTTGGTTTTTTTAAAAGCATTTTCTTGTTGTAGTTGCTGTTAAGTATTAGTTCATAAACATAAAAAAAGCACTGGAAAGATATATAACCAAGTTGTTAAAAGGGAACATTTCTGGGTGATGGTGAGATTTTTATTTTCTTTTCTGGATTTTTTAGAGTTTACCAATTTATTACATGTTAATTTTAATATATTTGGAAATCAGAGAACAATTATTTTTAAAGAAAAAAGCTAATCTAGATCTTACTAATGATGCTATTCTATATCCAAGACTCAGATGTTTAAAAGTGGGGGTTAAGTACATTATTCTAAATTCATACAGTTAAATACCATATATTCCCAAAGTCAAAGTAGTAAAATACATTACAAACTATGTTATGAAACAAGATATAAGAAGCTGCTTGATAACAAAAAGTAACTTTTAACTTGGAAAATCCATAAATAGATACACAGGAACATTTCATCAAATATTCACTACATGTATTTTGGTTATCTTTCTTTAAAGGCTTGTCAATAGCCAACAAACTTCAGATGATGAAGGACAGTGAATCAAGGGAAAGGCTCCTCCTTGGAGTGTAGTTTCTACAGAGTTTATTTAATCTTTAAAGAAATTATGACCTATAGGGTTTTATTTCAATATTACTTAAGTTTGTAAAACAATGCATCCCGTATTCAGGAGAGAAGACCTGGTAAAGTTACTTCTCTCTTTGAACCAACAATGAGACTTCAGTCTCAGCAATCCCATCCACAATGTTCTCTTAACCAACATAGTCTCCCTTAGTAGTAGTAGCTGGGCAAGAGGTAACTTCTCCCACTTAGCCATGAGGCCTATATTTCAAAGAGTAACAAGTATATGTTTACCATTATATTGATTCTTAAATAAAGCTAGCAAGCTCTAATGCCCTTATAAAATTTCTAGGGCAGTCAGTTTCTAGAAAAGTAAATACATAAATGCCTCTATAGAGATTGTGTTGGAGGTTGGGGGTCAGATTTTGAAACTTTAAAGGAGACTGGGTTAGGAATTGAATTTGTAAAAAAAAAAAAAAAAAAATTACTCTGACTTGATTTTACCATTCTGGTACAAAATTAGTTATCTCAATAGGAAATACTCTGAGAAATCAAAACTACAAATAAAAGTTTTAAAATAAACAACCAAATAAAATTGAGACCTGAGACCTCAACTGCTTTTAACAGTTTACATGACCCCCAATAAAAAATGCATTGTGTATTTTAAATCTTAATGAAAGTATCTATATAGATCCATCAAGTCTAATCTGAGATTATGCCAAATGGCAAGGGTCCAGAACCTAAAATAAAGTTACACTAAGGTGTGTCTCAGAAGAAAAACATAAAAACTCTTATTCTGGCAGGAAGTCACCAAAGTGGCATATCTAAATTAGTAAGCTTTGTTTAAAACACATATACACTTTTTTCTAAAGGCACAAAAGCTAAAAAAAGTTTGGTAAATTTCTTTTTTTAATGGATATGATTACTACAGTAGTGAACCACATATCTATTTTCCCAAAAATGTATGTTTGTATCACTTAAGTTATTTTATACAGGAGATAAGGTGAAGAAGAAAGGACTCCCACAAATTCTTCCTTTAAGGTTAAGGGCAAACATACAATGCTGAAACTACACAATAAACAGCAGTCACCATGGAAAAGAAGAAAAAAACCGAAGACATTATGTTTGCTCAGTGCCTATGAAGTGCCAGGTGTTTTCTTTACATAGATTTTCATTTATTCCTAACATATCTCTTAAGTAGATAGTGTTCTCTCCATTATACAAGTGAAGAAATTGAAGCTGATAGTAAGACTATATAACCATTTGTGTAACCTAAAGCAAGAATATGTATGCAGTAAAGAAGAATTCTGAAACCAAGTCTATAGCTTCAAATCCTAGAATCCACCACAGTCCATCATAAGTTATTTTGGAAAACAACAGTATCAACTAATACACTGTTTCAGCAAAGAGGGTTCTTTCTGTGAGAGGAGTTCAACTATTCTTACACCATTGATCTAAAAATGGTATTCCCTGATGATCTGGCAAGATCATTCTTCCCCCATCCAGCACAGCACAGGAAACCATGACAACCTGTTATCTCAGACTATCAGTGTTTCAGTTGATATCCCTAACAGATCTTCCTCCTGTTCGCAACAATGATCCTACTGGCCTGTGCTTGGAATCTTCTCAAGAAGGTCCATGAGGCATGTTTATTTATTCAGCCAACATTTGCCTGTCTTACCCTTTAAGCTATTATACTTTCCCTTCTCAGTTCAGCTTTTTAAAGTAATTACCAATACGCACACCCCACACTTTCCATTTCTGCACCATTACCAACTTCTCAGCCCATTCCTATTTGGAAATGGCTTTAAATAAGATTATCAATGACTTTCGTGTAACTAAACCCAGTGAACACTTTTCAGACATTATCTTACTTGAACTTTCAGAAGAATGTAGAGATTACTACCTCTCCCCTTGAGTCACTGTTTTCACTTGGCTTTCTGGAAACATTCTCCTGGTTTTTAAAGTGTTCCCTACTAGTCTTGGTGTTCTTCATTTCCTCCAACCAATCTAAGATGTTGGTGTTTTTCAAAGCTCAATCCTAAACCTCTTTTTCTTCTCAATTTATAATTTGTTTCTGAGATTTCATCAATTTTTATGACTTCAATTACCACATACATATTCGAGGGTTATCTGGAAAAACATCCAGCCATAAATGCCTCTATTTTTCCTATTACATGGCTGGATAGTTTCTGTACAGCCCTTGTATGCCAATGACTCCCAAAAGTCAGACCACTCCTCTGAGCTCTAGACCCAGTTATCCAAATGAAAATTTGATACTCGCTCTTGGAAATTTCAAAGGCACCTTAAACATAACATGCTCAACAACAAACTCACTATCTCTTCTCCATCCCTTTTCCTATTTCAAATTGGGTACTCTCCTACTAGTGCTCCCTAGCTGAGTAATTGGCAGGAACCAACATCTACCTAATTATACAAGCCAGGACTTTCAGAACTATCGTTAATATTTCTCTCTTTGACTCTCCACATTCAATATGTTACAAAAACCTGTCCATTTTACCTCCAAGATACCTCTCAAATCCATCCACTTTTCTCCATCTCTACCACCTCTCTGGTCTATCATTAATGATCTCATTTGGACCAATCAACAGCCTTCTAACTGATCTCCCTAAATACACTCTCTTCCAGCTCTAATCTATTACTCTACCCTGATGCCAAAGTCATCAATATTAAAAAGCTACCCCATTTTCCCTATTCAGAACACTTTTTATAAAATCTCATAGTACCCATACCTGTCATTCACAGCACTTACTGGTTCTTTTTTTTATTTATTGGTAGCCTAAGACAAAGCCTGGCACATAATATATAAGGAACTAATATTTGTGGAATAAATCAATGCCTACTATGTAATAGACACTAGAACATAAGCTAAGGAGAATACAGAGATGAAGACCCAGTCTTTTTCAGATAAAGACACTGAAGTTGTTACCTTAGGTGACTTACTTAATGGGAGGATTCAAACTCAGACCTGTATGTTTCCAGTGTCCATAGTCTTAATTTTATGCATCTCATGAATACAAAAAGTTCTGTAAAACTTTTATACATTAGAAAAAATAAATGTAAGTTTATTTCACATCTTGATAAAATACAAAATTTTTAATACATTGCTGTTGACACTGCAAGGTAAGACTCATCTTACATTGTTTCCCTCTTATTTTGGATAATTACAGTTTGCAATAAAATATGATGCTAGCCCATTCAAAATGTGCCCATTCATACCCTTTTAATAGAAAGTATTAATGTCTTTATCTCCTATAACAGAAACATCTTCTCCTGAACATACTCAGATAATTCACTAAAACATGTCTATGTCTAGCCTCTATATATATGAACTATAATATTTTTGCTACAATTCTATTTGATATATCTAACAGTTAAAATTTTCAAATTCCCCTGCTTTTACTATCATTTTAACTTACAAAATATTCAACTAAGTCATGCTGTCTCTCAATCTCAACATTTCCTTCTTAATCGTGAAAAGTCTGAGGACATGAAATAAGGATAACTACCACAAAGTTTTTCCAGTGATCTGCCCTTTCCTCCCATAAATCCTCAATATAGGGTGAATAAATTGACCAACCTAAAGGACAAATTCCTTACTTCAGGAAGTTTAAATCATTATATAAGTGACCCTTGGATTACTACCTCCTTGAAAATCCAAATCTCCACCACTATCTGTTTACTGGGCAGCAATCTCAGGCCTTGTGAAGCATATCCTCATGATTAATCCTGTCCTCCTTCCTCTCAAAGAACTTCCTCCTCTTCTGAACTTTTGGAAGGCCAATGATCCAGCAACATTTACTTCTTTCATTTTTTTGGCTTCCTTTTCCTCATTCTCCTCTTCACCCCCTTCTTTATCAGAAGAAATTCATCAGAGCCTTTGGGTTATAGTCATGGCTACAGAATAGCACAATGCTTTTAAATGTGAGTATTAAATTATTAGCAAACAAAAATATGGCTCTTAAATAGTACTCAGTTTTGTTAAGATTTTCTTACAACTTTGGCCATGGTATTTTAATTCTGGTACATATACTTCTAATTCATGTTGGGTTTCCATGACTATAGAGTAGATGAAATTCCTTAACTGTTCAGTATCTATATTTCAATGCCCTACATAGTGATAAATCATTCTGCCAGCTACAGCTACACGGTAACATTCCAATCATTAATTGACTAAAGGACTGTAAGACTAGTACTGAAGAAAACAGAAACAATCTTAGATTATGTAATTACTCTATTTCAAACATCTCTCTCCTATGTATCATTCTGCAGGTCACTGGAATAGAATATAGCACAAGCAGATTACAATGTTAGAATCCTCTAATGTGTCAGGTATTTGCCAAAACAATCTGATAGACTTTGTTGAAGATAATCTGCTGTTGATACAAATGATAATCTGATATTCAGCAGATGAGGTTAGAATTGTGGTTTCCTTCTTTCTCACGTGCGCTCTCTCTCTCTCTCCCTCTCTCTCTCTCTCTCCCTCTATTTTTTTTTTTAGTTAAATGACAGATGAACATTAACCTTTATTTTTTTTAAAAAGTTGAAAATCTATTTGTTGGAATTTCAGGGAGTCTGACCAAATTATATTTTGCTTTAGCTTCCAAGGTAGCATATTTCACCATTTCTCACAGTATGAATGACATAGGAATAAAGAATTAGTTGTAAGATTTCATGAGCCATTGGTCACTGTGTACCTATGTATGGCAAAAGAAACTCAAGCAGGGGGCCTACATTACTTTGTATCGGGCCCATTTTTCCTATATCAGCACTTCCTAAATATAGTACATCAATTAGTCTTCAACTTTTTCCTATTTTCTACTAACCACACTCACCTCATTCTCAGCCAGGCTAGATTTACAATTGATGGCCTATAAGTCTCCTGCAGTTGTTCAAAATACCCTCTTATATAACACGGCTGTCGCCCTACCCTGAGTCTGCTTGTATCAACTGCTGCAATACATTCTGCAGCAACTGCTCCTCCTTAATAAGCAACGTTTTCTTACCACTATTATCCTGAGAGATACGCAAGGCAGACATTATTCTCATTATAATTTACATACGACTGAATGAAGCAATGTGGTCTTGCCCATGTGATTACAGAGAGTAACAGAAGCAAGACCAGAATTTGGCTTCCAAGCCAACTGCTTTCAATACCAGATCACATTTTGAACCTTTAAATAAAGTTACATAAGCAAATTGCCACTCATTGAAAAACCACAATAATCACAATGTCAAACCCTCAGGAAAGGGGAAAGTTTATACAAAAACTTATCTTCAGAAAAGGTAACTTACTTATTTGTTATTTGATTCAGTTAGTAATCAGACTACATGCAATGGCAACACTTAGATTCTCGTTCATATTGTGGGACATAAAGTTAGTATTAATGTAGATATCCAACACTAGCTATAAAGCTAAGCATTATCCATAACCTGCCTAACAAGTTTTGATAACATCACAATTCAAGAAACCTTTTCTCCAACTGGCCCATTGGGTCAGACAGAGACTATTTAGAAAGAAGAGCATTTAAAATTCCTTTCTTTTATGCATGCTATTTGAAAAAAAGTAAAAGACAACCAATGTCACTTGCTTCTGCTATACTACATAACTTAATTTTCCAAATCAAATTGGGATGTCATTTGAAAAAGTGTGTTTTAAAAGAAGTCTTTAGGGTTCAATTCCCAGCCAGAGAACTACCCCCTCCCCCAAAAAAGGGGGGAAATATAATAAAAGTATAAATTTTAATTACATTTAGTGATATATTTAACAAACTATCTCCATGAAAACTATTACCTAAAATTAGGACTAACCCAGAACACTGCAGATAGGTGTAATCCGTCTCTACATCTATTTCTTAAAACTCTATGGAAAGAAGAAAAGACAAATTCTTATTGATCAAAGAAGTTATGATGAGAATTGGTTATGTTTAGCTCCTTCAATCTGTGCTGCAAGTTAGCTCTTGACCAGTTTATATTCAAGAAATAAAATTTTCATGTTTTAAGAGCTGAATACTAAGAGAAGTTCTGACTATTCAAACCATGCTATTCCCACCTTACACACCTGTTTATTCCTATTTCTAATTTGCTGTTCTCTTCCCAATCTTGAATGTTCATTTGGGTGTCTCACCTAGGAGCTATGGAAATATTGCTCATCTACAAGTTAAGTCCGATTTGACTATGGTAACTGATTCCAGAAAGAAATAGGTTAGAAGTAATAAAAACATTTCTAATAGTAATCTGGGTGCTAAAAACTGAAATACGAACCAGATTCCAATTTCAATACTGTTTGAACTGAAGCTAGAACTACACTAAATGTTCAAAAAAAAAAAAAAAAGTAATCAGCACATGATATCAAATTTAAAAACAGATTGGGTCAGTGGCACCAAATTGGTTTATTAGCTTAATAATGATATTGGTAATAACAGCACCAGGTAGGGCTATGCTAAACACTTCACATATATTGTCTCATACATTATCTCATATAATTTCACATTACTATGAGGAAGGCACTATCAGCATCATCTTTTTCCTTATTAGATGAGGAAACTCAGACAGATTGAAGCAACCCACCCAATGTCATACAGTGAGTAGTAACAGACACAACTAGAACTCAAACCCCAGAAGAGAGGCTGACTCAAGTATATTACCTATTCATTCATGTGACAAATAATATGAAGTCTATAATTTGCTACCTTTTCTAAGCACCCTCCTTACAGTGTTTTCACCCAGTAATATGGATGGATTCTAAATTATCCAAGGAATTATTTCCAGAACTTAGCACTAGCCAAAAGTAATGTTCCCAAAAGGTTTACATTATCTCTGCTGAAAAGTAAAAGCAATGGTCTCAGGAGAACTTGGTTTGAAATATGGACAGACTTCATTAAAATACCTGCCTACCTCCCCTTACAAGGCTCGGTGTACCTCTGGAGGACGGAGATCTTGTCTCACTCACTCTTAGTAACCTCAGTGCTACAACATCAGGCATTTGACTTGCCATATAGTACTGTCAATGTTTCTTATGATCCTGTCATCCACAGCAAGCAAGAAACCATTTATTAATAATATGCATGGGTTTTATTTTTCCACTGATTTTTGTAAACCCAGTGCTAGAACATAAAAATGAGGCTAATATGTCAGAGTTTTGTAATGACTGCATGATTTTATGTAAGACATTTACCAAAAGCTCATTTAGGCATTCCATAAATAATGGTTTTCTTCTCTTCTCCTTTACTTCTCAAGCACCTAGGCAGCCCACAACCAATCTCTCTTACTGCTGACGTAAATGAACCAAAAGGCAAGGCAGAACCTGGCTTAACAAGGTGCCAATTAACTGAAGAGCTCATCCGCTACACATTTCCTATATGTCATTTTCCTGGGAACCTTACCCTGAAAAAGACTCAGGAAACATTTCCACACAGTGACAATTGAGAACTAAACCATGAGGTTCTAACTACTAAAGGTGACTCTAAACTCTATACACAAGATTCACGTGAAATACAATGAAGGACAAAGGTCTTCTTTTCCAGTGCAGGAATGCCTATAACAATGCTATATGAAGAAAACGTCTGAAAAGGGCAAATTAGTTACATCTTCCAGAATGTAACCACCCTCCTGGCAAACTCTTAGTAATTAGGAGTTTGAATTATAAAAAATTAAAGTGCCTCCTTTAGACAGCAGACACATGCTCAAAGTATAGTAAGCAGAAATTGCCTCTGCAGTCACATCATATAGAATAAAAGACAGTCATAAAACATTTAGACCACCTAAATAATCCTTGCTTTTATAGCCAATTAATTCCCCCAATCCCTCCTTCCTCACCCTCTCCATTTACTACCACCTTTCCCGAATTCGGACCAATCTGCATTCAAGTTATAATCCTCAAAAATGCATTTCCCAATTCTTGACCGTATCACTTGTTACCTGGGTTCCTTTGGTAGAGTTTCCCAACTATTCTAGACCTCAGTTCCATCATCTACAGAATGTATATGACCAAGCTACTCTCCCTGAATAAGGTGATTGAGACCATATAGGGCACAGTAAGTACTAAATAAATGTCAGTTATTATTATTACTCCCTCTGACATTTAGAAATGAGTTACAAAATTCACTATTAAGAATACCATGGGTGCATAATGTATTCCAGCCACACTGGCCTCACTTCTCTTATAAAATGGCCTTTGCCCCTCTAGCCCTTAACAACTGCTCTTCCCTATGCCTGGAACCATCTTCTTCTAGCTCCTCCTGGCCAACTTATATTCATCCTTAAATCTCAAATCAAATATCCCTTCCTCAGAGAAGCCTTTCTTAAGGTTTCCACCCCACAACATCTCACTCTCTTCTAAATATGCTTTAATTCTTTCATGACATCTCAAAACATCTGTAGTCTTATATATTAGTATAGAGAGCTTATCTTTTTCACAGTGATATTTACAGGCCCTAGCATTGCACTAATACTAGATGAAGCAGAGTGAAATATTTTAAAAACTTAACACTGTGCTCACATGACATAAAAAAACAATTTCAGGTTAGCATACATCAAAATAAATACCTGATTTTAAAAAAGGGTAAGAAAGAGAGGGTATGGAGAGGTATTAGACAAGAGATTTTTTTTCTTTGCCGCTTCCTTAATCACAGAGAAGAATGAAAATAGCAGAATTTATACAAATGAGGGTGTACAATTAAGGTCATTCAAAAATATTAGGAATATTAAGTCTACTTTTTACATGAGGAGTGGCCATTTCCAAGGCCTGGGCAATTAAAAACAGTGAAGGTGAACAGAGTGCAGTTAACTCCATTTTCTTGATTAACGCATTTGCAGCCAAGTCTGACAGTGGGATCTGGGGCGACTTTATGGCACTTGGCTAAGTTATACTGGGTGCACGAAAACCTGTTACAACTTTTTAACGTGCTGGTATTTTTCAAAAGACTTTTGAGAAAAGTGGTAGATTACTTTGCTATTTAATAATTTATACTTTTCAACTTGAGATTATCAGTGCTTCTCAACACACATGAGGTCTGAAAATTAAGTTCACAAACTTGTCACTGTTCACCTACACTGGCAGCACTGTACAAACAACTCAGAAAGGTTTCATAGCCTTGGTATATCTGTGTCTCATAGCTGTGTTCGTGTCGATGTGTGGCGGTGTCTTGCTGAGTGGCATTCATTATTGTTGCATGTTTTTGTGTGCTACTCCAAGACTGCAGGGGCTTGAATTAGAGCAATGAAGAAACATTAAATTTCTTGTTAATCTTGGCAAAAGTGGAAGTGAAATCAGGGACATGTTAGTCTAAGTTTATGGGGATAATGCTGTGAAAAAAAATGGCAGTGTACAAATGGATCAAATGTTTTTCTGGAGGGAGAGAAAGTGTCACTGATGAAGAGAGGTCAGGGCAGGGCAGCCAGTAAGGAGCAGAACTGATGAAAACTTTGCAAAAATTTGTCAAACTGTGCGTCAAAATCGTCAGCTGACTGTGAAAAGCATAGCAGACCAAATAAACATAGATAAACAGTTAGGAAATCATAGCTGAAAATCTTGGCATGAGAAAGGTGTACACAAAAATGGTCCCAAAGGAGCTCACTGATGAACAAAAGCAAAGGAGAGTCAAAGTTTGCCAAGACCTTTTGGAAAGGCAAGACAATGTTTTGGGCTGTGTTATCACTGGTAATGAAACATGGGTGTACCGATATGACCCTGAAACAAAGTGTCTAAGTGCACAATGGAAGTCAGCCAATTCTCTATGACCAAAAAAGTTGTCAGTCCAAATCAAAAGTCAAAACGATGTTGCTAACCTTTTTTTATATCAGAGGGATTGTCCATTATGAATTTGTACCAACTGGACAGTCAACCAAGTTTACTATTTAGAAGTGCAGAAAAGTCTGCATGAAAAAGATGAAAACCACTTGAACTTTTCGCCAACTCATGGCTCTTCCATCACGACAATATACCAGTTCATAGGGCACTGACTGTGAGGAAGTTTTTAGCCAGTATGCAAATAACTGCATTGGAACACCCTCTCTACTCACCTGATCTGGCCCCCCCAGTGACTTTTTTCTTTACCTGAAGATAAAGGAAATATTGAAAGGAAGACATTTTTATGACATTCAGGATATCAAGGGTAATACAACAACAGCTCTAATGGCCATTCAGGAAAAAAAAGAGTTCCAAAATTGCCCTGAAGGGTGGACTAGGCACTGGTGTCAGTACATAGCTTCCCAAGGGGAGTACTTTGAAACCAATCGTAGAGATATTCAGCAATGAGGCATGTAGCACTTTTTTCTAGGATGAGTTCGTGAAATTAATTTTCAGACCTCATATATGAGTCCTCCAAAGCAAATATGTTAAGTTGAAATTCAGGAATTACCACTGTATAAAGTAACAGTTTTTCCATTTGTTTAATTACATTATATCATAGATCTACACAGGCAAATTTCCACCATATCTGGGATACTGCTATTTTGATATCATAAATGTGGTTTTTATACATGATTGATAAAACACTATGTCAACAGTCTCTGTAAACTTCAAAGACATTCCATGAGTATTCATTGGTATTGTTTTAAAGTTTGTGTTTTTGTCCCCTAATACAAAAACTAGTCTATGTTATTTCAACTAGAATAATTATTATGCTATAGTTGGTAGGATTATAGAGGATTAATTTTATTTGACAAACATATATCATGCATATTAACTGCAAAACATTACACTAAGCCCTTTACATATTGATTCATTTATTCCTCACTACAACCACATAAGGCAGGTACTTATATCATTATACAGTTGTGGAAAATGAAGCCCAAAGAGGAAATGTTGGAATGTGAACCTAGATAGTCTGGATGTAGGGTGCATCACTAAACTATGCCGTCTCTCTAATGTTTTAAAGAGAAATTTACAGTTTATAAAGAACAAGTCATTTCCAATGTTAGACTGTTATACTTAAGTTAAAAAAACAAAAAAAAAACAAAACAACTCTAAGCCATCTGGGGTTTAAACCTAGATAGCAAGAAGGTTGAAGGGAAGAAGGAAAGCAGAAGGAAGAGATGAGATGGTGGGGGAATGAAAAATAAGGTAACTAGAGAAAGAAGAACAAAAGGAAAGAAGTAAGCACTGTTCATAAAATCTGAATGATTAATGTTTTTTTGAAAAGAAAATAAAAGAGACAAGACAATGCTTATACAATCCCTAACTAGCTTATTACCAGGACTATTTATTTCTATCCCAAATGCTGAATTAAGCCACCTACATTCAGAAGAAGCTGACAATTAACACTCTAAATTCCTTTCCATAAAACTGAAACTACATGTTAACTGGTTCACTTAAAATCTTGGAGTTTGGTGACTTTCTGCCAACTTCTGTCTTTTCTAGTATAGTAAACAGTAACAATTTAAAATTGAATTTCTTATTCAAAAGAATCAGAATAATACCCCAAGCTGAGTAACACATAGGAAAATGTGACAGAGCTCAGTCAAAAATGACTAAATAAGAAAAATACTAATTAAGATTCATAGCATGTCTATGAGTTTCCAAAAGAATGTAATTCAGAGAGAATATAAAGGAAGAATTTACACACTTCTTAAAATCTATACTGGGGAACATTCTCTAATCCTTTATATCTCTAGTCCAAGCAAGGTAAATTTAAGTTAAAACTCAACTGTATAAAATCAACTAGAGCAAAACGGTAGCCATTTCCTCCAGGCCTCTGCTTTTGTTCCAAACTGGCCATTTAAAGGTAGAAAAAGCCTTGCAACAGAACTCCAGTCTGACCCAAAAAGATGCCAGATGGACAATTTTTTTTTTCATTTTTTAAGATTCCTTCCCTTTTACTGTGGCTGGGAGGAAAGAGAAAAGTTATATAAAACATAGAAACAACCCAGTCAATTTTCATCAGAAGCAAAAGAAGTCTGCTTAATAGAACTTAACAGAAGTTGAAATGGCAAGTGATCAGAATGAGCACTATGTACATTTGTTTATTTACAAATGTTCCTTGCCTTACCATAAACCCATCCATCCCAAGTTGAAACTATCTTAAGTCAAAATACATTTAATACACCCAACCTACTGAAAATCACAGCTTTGCCTAGCCTACCTTAAACACCCTCAGAACACTTAACATTAGCCTAGAGCTGACCAATTACGTATCTTGAATTTTGTCTTTCTCTCCTTCCCACCAAAAGCAGGAAACACAGATGGGTATTTTGCAGACATGATGAATGTGAAAACACAAAACACAAAATTCAACATCACTGGCAACACAGTACACTGCAGAGTACCCACTGTTAACTCTCGAGATCATGAGGCTGCTTGCTGCTGTCCACCATCACAGTAGAGGATCATGCCACATATTGCTAGCCTGGGAAAGGATCAAAATTCAAAGTATGGTTTCTACTGAGTATGTATAGCTTTCATGCCAGTGTAAAGACAAAAAAAAAAAAAAAAAAGTAAGTTGAACCATCCTAAGTAAGGGATCATCTACTTATTTACTTATCTTTCTCTTCAGTACTTAACACAATGCCTGGCACCTACTTAATATTAAACAAATACATATTCAATAATGAGTGAATGAAAATAAATGTTAGGAGAAAAGGGAAAGCACAAAAATGCTGGAGACTTTTTAGCAATGAGAGTCTTTCACTAAATATGTGGGTTTTTTCCCATGAGAAAGGGCCCAGATTGAGGGGTAGGAAAGGGACTACTTGAGGGACAATACTTAAGGGGCAGAATAATGTGAGCTAGTATTAGGGTGATAATCACAGTGGAAGAATAATAAATAACAGATATTCCACAACCACTTAGTATTGGCTGCCCAGGTGTTTTGCTGTGAGATTTTATTCTAAATCTCTTTGTCTCTGATTTAGTATAATGGGGTGATACCACATTTGATCATGCTGAGGAAACCATGACCCTTTCCATTCCAAGAATGCCAATATTGGGGCCATGAGCTCCTGTTTGCACCTACTATTTATTACGGGCACATGTCACTAGAGTCGAGTGCAGAAAGGGAAGCTACCTAAGATTTGTTATCATCAGTAGTGTCCAAGCAAAAAACAGCACATTCAGATAAGGTATTCAAGAGAATTTAGTGAAGGAACCATCTTCAAAGGTATAGGCTGCATTTAGGGAAAGCAGCAAGAGGTGAAATACTACCAGACTAGCAATATCAGGAAGACATCATCACTTCTAGGCCTAAACAGGGCAAGTAGAGTTACCAGAACCCAGAAAGATCTGTAACCGTAGCTGGCTGGCAGAGAGGGCCACTGAATAGAAGCTGTGACCTACTCACAAAACAAAGAACAGCAACACAAATCCTGCAGAAGGGAACTGGCTCTTCCAGGCCTCCTGCTGATGTCCCATTGGCCAAAACCAACCAGAAACCAAAAAGCAAGAGCTCAGTTAATACAGTCCATAGAGGTTACTTCCCAGAGCACAGAGCAGGTTGGAGAAAAGATCTGGTGGAGCAAAAGAAGAATATGGAACACAGAAAGGTATTCTAAATACCAGCAAAACACACATAAAAAGGTTTGCCAGTTCCATCTAAATCAGGCATGAACAACCTGCAGCCAAGGACAGCTTTGAATGTGGCCCAACACAAAATCTTAAAATATTGTGATATTTCTTCCGAACTTTTTTTTTTTTTTAGCTCATCAGCTATCATTAGTGTTGGTGCATTTATGTGTGGCCCAGGGTAGCCAAAAGGTTGGTCACTGCTGATTTAAATCTTCTAGACATCTTGGAACTGCCTGCAGAAAAGTCATAAACATAGTTACTGACTTGAGTTCCTACTACCCTAGATCAATATGGGAAAGGAAAAAAACAGATTCTAAAAGTAATTCCAGGTAACTTTTGTCATTTCTGCATCTCTACGAGTAAACAAACAACCCATTTATCTATAATAAATCATATCTAACACAACTCCCTTCCCTATATTCAAAGGGCACCTATTCTAAACCCCCATTATTATATTTATCATGATGTACTGTAACAGCTTGTTTATTTGTTTCTCCCTCATTTCACCCTGAGCTCCTTTAGGGAAGGGACTGTCTTCTTCATCTTTGTATCTGTAGCACCTAACATGGATCTGGCACAAAAGTCTAAGCCTTCAGTTAACGTGCACGGAATCAATTAGTGGAATCAGTGTCTTATTAATTAGCAGCCTAAAGTCATGGTGGATATAATCTTAGAATGACACTCAATAATTAAATCCCAATAAGTTTTATTCAGGACATGGTTTCACACTTTGGACAAAACACACAACTCCTTTCATACCAGCCCACTATCATTCTCTATAGAGCAGCTTTGCTTATATGCTCAGATGTTTATGGCCTTTTCTACAATCACAGAACTATTCATCATCAAAAGAGCCAGAAAAAGATGGTAAGACTATGCTCCATTTCAGAAAGGAATCAAATACGTATCATTTCTCAAAATTCTCACTCTTTTTCCAAGAATTTACCAGATCTACTGAAGGAATGATTTGGGTATATCATACAGAGAAAACCATGTTTCACAGGGATGATAATGTTGAGTTAGGGGTAGAAATGCTTGCCCATGAGCATGTATGCACACACATACACACACAGAGGACATGTTTAATGATCACTTCACTAGGCATCACCCTCTGTAAAATTATAAAGTAGCCACGTAACACAATCACATAACATTGTCCTATTAAAACGGATATACTGTATGATGCTGGCAGGGTCGTTGCCAGAACCTGGAATATATTCCCATTATAATTATGAATCATTTTCACATAACCCTGTACTTAGGAAGCACTTAGTCATCTCTCTGTTGGTATCATCAACTCTTACCTACAGCTTCTCCCCAGAAAAAGAAAAAATTAATGCCAAGTTGATAACCCTCTTTAAGCTACCATGATTTTAGGCTGCCAATCTCCTGCTACCAGTAAGGTGAATAAAAATGAAATTTAAAATAACCCTTAAATTCCACTAGAAAGGTGAATTTGTTATTATATAAAAATATATTGTCTTCCAAAACTCAGCATGAAAATTTTTTTTTTCTCTTGCACCACTGTTTCCTTCGTTGCTGCTTATTTCCATTTGGTATATAAGATAAAGAGTTGGCACTGTTAAAATTAATGCCATCTTATATACCAAGAAAGAATTCAGTACTTTATTTTTTATTTAGGACAAGGGAATTCTAGGTTTATTTTGACATCACAGTGAATTATTTTAAAAGAAAATCTAGTAATACAAAAATATAAAATGTGTTTCAAATACATCAGGTATCTTTTCCTAAAACATACTTAATCCATAAATCCCCAAAACAATCTGATGGTTTTTCCAAAACCATCGAAGACATTTAATATCCTAAGCACAATTTTAACTTTTTGAGAGCCATCCTGCAACTGTCAGGTCAATGTAGCAATAAATTACTCTTATCTCTACAAGACAATTATGTGATGTTAGCACCATGTTAAAAATACAGACTACAAGAACCTAATTTCTAAATACTGTACTGTGTATAGGGTTCCTCCATGTTACATAAATTTACAAAACATAATGTAGATCTACCATATGGCTCTGTGTTTAATAACATTAGCTTCAGCTACCTCAGAGCATTAAGTTTCATTCGTCAAGCTGTGCAGTGCTTGGCTCAAAGAAAACACATGATGTTTGTTTTATAAATTAATAACTCCCATAAGGTAGGAAAGAGGAAAGTTGATATATAATTCTGACAAAATATAATTTATGACAATGACACAATAATATCCAATATATTAGAATTATCCAAATTACTTCTGACCGAACATTTTCCTCTCCCTTCATGAAAATACAAATAAAGTTTAACAAAGCTCCACCGAAACCAAGTGCAAATTTTAACATCTTTACCAAGGTAAACTTTTGCTGCCAATTAATAAATTTGAATATTTTAATGTAATTATTATGTCCTGAAATATGAAACGATTACTTGTTTCTGTAAAAACCAGTGTTCTGAAACCGCTTTTCCTGAACTCCTACAATCCAATGAGGAGCAATACAGGAAGTGTCTTGATAAACAATAAAAATGTTTCATAAATAATAAAAAGGGATTTATCCTCAAAAATACAGGTAACTGAATTTGCATTCAGCAAGACTGCAAACACCTAAATGGTCAGGTTTGAGGCAGGAGAGTGGAATATTGGATTAAAACTAGGGGAATTACCTATCACTGAAAAGCCATTATGCAGACCTGCTAAAGTCACAGATCTCCAAGCCTGAGAACTAGTTAGTACCATTACTCTGATACTTAAACATGAGTAGGAAAACCCAAACCCTGAGCAGGACTCGTTTGTGTGTGTTTTTTCCACAACATATAAATAGTTCACAACCTTACACAATACATATTTAAAAAGGTGAAAGTTACTCTTTCCAACGCCTATCCCTTATCCAGATGACTTCAGTTCTTTTCCATGAAAAGAAAAGGAGTAACTGGCAACCAGAAGCCCCAGAACGGAACTCTACCATCAGGAAGACAACGCCAAATTTGCTGCAGCCAAAGAATGTGTAGTGTTCATTGTGGGCTGTCACAGGAGATGGAAAGCTACACCAGGGCAGGGATACAGCAAGTCTAGGGCGGGCACACATCCCCCGCCCCCCCAAAAAAGCAAGCTTCTTCAGACGTATAGGCAGAAACTTGGCATCTTCACACCCACTTGCAACGTGACAATTTACAACCTGGTAACACCTTCTAATTAAGAACGTTCTAGCCTTTTATAGACGAAAAATTAAACTGCTTCCCACAAGTAAGATAAACCAGGCTGTGGCGCCTGTTACTGAGTATCCCCCCCACCCGCCCCTCGCCGTAAATCAAACCTCCGGTTTCGCTACTGAACCCGATGAGCCAGCGACCAGGCTTCCCTACAGCAGAGAGAGTAAGCGCCCACCCTGCTCTGCTGGGAGTGGAATGGGAAACAGAGGACAGGAACAAGGGACTGAGCGCACAGGCGTTCAAGCAGAATGCGTTCAACGCACCCGTGGGCGACAGACAGGCAGCGGCGGCGGCCACGCGGAAGCCTGGGTGCAGGCGCCAAAGCGGGGTCCCCGGGCTGCGGAAGCCGCCCCCCGCGTCTCACTCAGCAAAGGCGCGCGCGTCAAGCACACACACACCCACCCCAGTCCGCGGCTCTCCGGGAGTCCCCTCCCAGAGGACACACGCCCACACCTATAGGTGCAGCCCACCCCGGGCTCGCGCGCACACGCCCCTCGGGCCAGAAGCACAACGTACCCAGTAACACGCAGAGCACATCGAGGGCCACGTACGGCAGCCGCGTCTTGTCAAACATGGTTCGGCCGGGCGGCCCTGCGCTGAAGGCAGGAGGCACAGGATTCACGAGTCCCGGCCAGGCACTGGCGACGGCCACGAGCTACAGCTCCTCCCAACCAGGGAAGAGCAGCCGAGGGCGAACCGGGACCCGGCGGCGCTCTGACGGCCAGCAATGGCGCCCGGGACCCCTCCCCTCCCAGGTCCCGCAACCTCTCGGTCGAGGCCGAGACACTCGCCTATCAGCCGCGGCTGCTCCGTGGCCTCAGGCCCTCCTCTGCCGTCCCTGGCCTGCCCGGGTTATTCGCTGGCCGTATCCTGGCCCCCTCTCCAACAGGCGGGGCGTCTGGACTCGTGCTTTAAGGATGGGACCGGTAGGGAGGAGGAACGCGGGCTCGGCCCCTCCCGCCGGACAGCGCCGGACCCGCCAGCAGGCAGTCGCACGGGCTGAGAGAAAATGGCAGGGGCGGGGCCACCAGCAAGCGGCGACGGGGCGGAACCAGGGCGAGAACCCCACGCCTGGGCGCTCCAGCCAATCAGCGCCGCCGGCTGCGCCCCGGACCTGCGGAGCCTGCCCCCTGAAGTAGGACGCCCGGCGGCCGCGGTGGAGGCGGGGGTTGAGGGGGCGGGCACGTGGGTGCCCTCCTTTGCGGAGCTGGGGGCGCTGCCTCCATCCGCATTCCTCTCACGGTAGCTGAATGCGGCTTGGTTGGCACCCGCAGCTGGTGTTTGCGCCCTCGGAGGGAGAGCTACACCCCCGGCCTACGATCCCAGAGCTCCCGGCAGTCTGCCAGCTCTTTTCATGCATAGGGATTGGGTAATAAAGTTGTGCAGGGTAGAGAGTGACAAAGATCCTCTCCTTGTCCAAACTTTAGTTAGGCTCTTGTGAACCTTCTTACCTGGGCCTTCGAATTTAGCTTGGCTGAACCCAGTATTAGCGTTAAATCTACTCAATCATCCCTCGGTATCCATCCACCCTTTGGTATCTGATTACCTTTGATATGTGGTCAAATTTCTTATCCCTCACCTTTAAAATAGAAACCCCACCCTTAATGCTTCCTCTTAGTAAGTCCCTGTCCACTGAACCTTCCTTTACTCTACTTGCTGATGGCTGTAAATTCCTAGCTGTCTTTGCTGTCTTCAGAGTTAAGCTCAATTTCTCCTATTGCAATAGTCTTAAAAAGTCTTCCTTACCATTTTAACAAGTGTCAATAATTTTTCTTTAACAGTGAGCAATCCTCTCACCCCTGACTCCTGGAGGACCCCAGTAGTAAAATAGAGATGTGGATAATCCCTGCTGTATGTTATAATCAAGAAATAGTGAAACCTGGAAAAATAATATGAAAGTGTTTTGTAAAAAGGTTAAACCCTGTACAGTTATTAATGATTAGTATTCTTTATCTTCTTATGCAAATATGTAGGATGCCAATCAAAAACTACCTACTACTTCTAAGACTTTTCTTGTGAAATATCCTTAAAACCAATAGAGAATAGGGTGATGGAAGGAGAAGTCACATTAGGTGGTGAACTTATTATACATCAAGTTGACAATGCACTGTAGAGTTGTATGCCTGAAACCTATGTAATCCTTGCTAACAGATGTCACCCCAATAAGTCTAACAATAAAAATGAATTTAAAAAAAAACCAATAGAGAGATAACATTACCCTCAAGGAGTCTGAAGACACAGTACCAAATGATCCCCAAAAAACAAACAAAAAAATTATTTGAAGAAGCATGATTTATTTAAGGAAAGTGTATTTTGGATTTCACCTTTATTGTCTTTTAAAGGCTTTAAATAATTTATACCTGAGAAAGACATGCCATAATTTATTCTATGGCTTCCCTTATTTCCAGAGTTAAAAGCACCCCAGACTGCAAGGCCACAATAAATTACTGTGATATCTAAGTGTTTAGGCATTCATTCAAAGACATTTATTGAGTTTGTATACCTGGCATAGTCTGGGGATAGTGTTTTATTTAAACAGCTTTTGAAGTAAACTTTTGCTTTTAAAATGCTTTTTCAAAAGTATTCAAAAAAACTTCAGTTTAATGCTTTTGTTAGTTGTTTGTCATTCATTCATTCTTTCAGTATTTACTGAGCCCCTCAATACGTATGAGACCAGTGCACAGCTATGGAAACCCTAAAGTGAGCAAGAGATCTCTGCTCTCTTAAGAGTCTGCTGCCCAGTCAGGAAGACTGGAATGTAATTAAATGAATATTGTGATGAAAGTGTGTTGGCATAGAGTAGACACTAGAGGGTGGAGTGGGGGTTTTACCGGGGAGTTCTGAAAACACTCCATAGGGAGCTGATACATACATTATTCTTTCCTGTCCCTCTGCCACACCAACAGACTTTTTCTTAGGTGAGAAGGAAGTGAAAACTGTTGATATATTAACAGATTTGTTTTGCTCTTTGGAGGAGTTATAGCTTTAAAAATAGAACAACAAAGCAAAGTCCATCAAAATATATTGTCATTTTCTGTGATTTAAAATATAGTAAGATCTGTGATTTGTGCAGATTACAAATTAAGACCTCAGTTGAGAGAATGACTAAGAAATGTCATTTTGTTTTGGAGTGGAAGTTTTTTGGTTTTAGAGGAGGTGTTGTTTGTTTTGGTCTCTTATTATGATTGGATTCTGGTGTGATCATTGGAATTGAGAATGAGTTAAATAACCTCAAAATAATGGTGAAAATAATAAAAAGGAAACGCTGATTGAATAGCAACACCATTAACACTCCTGTGGGGAGAGATACTAGTGTATCCCTAAACGGGACAAGAAACTTTGGCGGCTTTCTTAAATGGGTGACAAAGTTTGTCCTTGAGCCTGTGTTTTTCTCTCCAATATAGGCATCAAACAAAAGCAGAATGGGCTTGGGAAGAATAGTCTTAAACACTCCCTGTAGAAGAGAGAAACTAGTGTTCTTCTTTCATTACTAAGCAGTTTGAAAAGGAGACTATAATCCATTTTCACTTTCTCTTTAAACACTTGTGTATTCTCACTTCTGTTCCCACTCCTCTACTTGCACTGTTTTTTATAATAATATTATTGGTAAGTCTCCCTTTCCTTGTTCTAACGCTTGTCTTTGTATGTGCTTATGTCCTTTTCCCTACTGGACTGAAGCAAATACAGTTTTCATTATACTCACATAGCACTGTAAAACTAAAACAATAAAAAAATGTAAATATCTGGTTCCCCAGTATATTTGCCTCCTCCCTCAAAAAAGTTTCACTATATGGTGTATTGTAATCCTTTTAATACTCATTGCCAAAGCTATTTGTTTCTTACCTTATTAAAGTTTTTATATAACATTTGATACATAAGTATATATAATATATAAGTAAGTTATGAGGCATAGTAATGAAATGAGCAACTATTTTGAAATGAATCCACTACTCGATTTAATACATAAAGCATTTCAATATTATTGAATCTACCTGTGTGTTCTAGCCCTTTCTTGTTTCCTGCTTCAGGAGAGGTGACCCCTACCCTAAATTTTATATTTATCTTTTCCTTGTTTTGTTATTTCTTTTTGGAAAAACACATAACCACATGTGTATGTATCTCTAAAAATATGTTTTGTTTAGCCTTCTTGGTTTTTTTAGATTTTAAAACATTATGCCAAAATAGTCATGGGGATATAAAGTATAGCATAGGAAATATAGTCAATAATGTGGTAAAATTATGTACACTGCCAGATGGGTACTAGACTAGACAAGGGGATCAGTTCTTAAATTATATAAATACATCTAACCACTATGGTGTACACCTGAAGTCAATATAATAAAATAGGCTTTACATCTCCAACTAATATTATATGTTAGCTAGTAATGTATATTTAATAAAAATACTTCTAAAGAAATTTCACACACACACACACACACACAAAGACATGCCATATATGTAGTCATCTACCCTTGATTTTTTTCACTCAAAATTATATTTCTTATATTAATGTTGCTGCAATAGTTGTAGGTCTATTCATTCTTCTGACAGTGAATATCTGGGTTATTTTCATTTTTGCTGTTACAAAAAATGCTGCTGTGAGTATTGTGTGTACATGTCTCCTGTGTGGAATTGCTGGCTGTGAAACTGCTGTATGGTGGAGTATACCCACATCCAACTTCACTAAATAATCTCAGATTGTATTCCTAACAGGTTATACCATTTTATGGCACCGACACCAGTGGTCAATAAGACTCCACATTTTCATCAACACTTATTTTTGAGATTTCTTAATTCTTTCTAATTTAGAGGGTATAATGTATATCTTGATGTAGTCATAATTTGCATTTCCCTGATCCCTAATGTACCTGGGCATTTTTTCCTGAATTTATTCACCAAAAATGTTTCTTCTTCTGTCACTTGCCTAGTCACATCTTTTGCCCATTTTTCTATTGGGTTGTTTATCTTATCTTTATCAATGGGTAGAAGCTCTTTATATATTGTTAATAGTAATTCTTTGTGTTGTAGTAGTAATTTTCTCCCAATATGTGGCTTCTGATTTCACTTCCTTTGTGAACAGCTATGTGTCAGAATTCTTGTAAGTGTAATGTAAGCAGAAATCTACTTTCACTGAAAAACTTTTTGTGAAAGCTTTTACTTTCCTGACCAAAGGAAAAAACTGGCTACCTTTCCTTTCTACCTTCCTTGAACATGAGCATAATATTTAGAGCTACAACAGCCATCTTGTAATCATAAGGGAAAGGACAAGAAGTCACTGGTCTTTATAATGTTGAGCTACTAAAACAGCTCAGCAACTGGCTACCTTCACATTTCTTCATATGTGAGAAAGAAAAAAAAATTGCGTAAGCCTCAAATATTCACAACTGATAGAAGGTTCAAGAGTATTTTTTATTCCTATTACTGAGAAATCACAGTCATATTATTATAAGAAAATCTTTTACTTGAGCTAACTTAGATGAATTTCTGGTCCTGGAAACCACAAAGACCTGAATAAAACAATTTGGGTAGATAAAAAAAGGGTGCTGAGGGAGAACAGACTTTGAAGATTGACAAATGGCTTGAGCATAGTGGCAAAACAAATGACATGCTCTGAAGTCTTTGAGTAGGAAAAGCTATGAAACAAGAAACTCATATTGAGGATTAGTAGATTAAGGTTCTAAAAGGTAGGTTTGTAGCTAAAAAGTATGTCTAGAGGCCAAAAAAGAAAAGAAAAGAAAAAGGCTGAAGACAGCCATTTAAAACAAGTACTATATAATCTAGTAGTGAGGGGAAGTCATAATCTCTCCAATGGGCTCTAAACTAAAGATAAGTAAACCTTAATTTGAAACCAGATTATTTGGGTTCAAGTCCTTTTCTATGTGTATTTCCATTCTGTTATCTTTTATCTTCCTAAAATCTTATTTATGACTTCCAGCCCTTTTTCACTTTTGGTTCAGGGTATTAAAAGCAAAGTCTTCCATTAATATTTAACCCAATCTACAAATGTGACTACATTGCAAGAATTAGTGAAAAACCATAAAAAGAAAATAAGTATCTGTGATCAGAGTTGGGCCTCATCGATGGGCAACTCAACTCCACCAAGATATTGTTCTTACACCAAGACATTTCATCAGTGTCAACCTTGGAGGGCTTGTGTTTTATGTTGTTGTTTCTTAGGAATACAATACTTTCTTAATAGGATCATTGTGATGATTAAATACAAAAGTGTAGGTGCAATTGCGTAGCAAGTGTCTGATCTACCACAAAACAGATTTTTAAAGATTTCTGTGAATTCACATCTGCTTCCCTACTGCCCACTCAATCCAATACCTACCATGCTTCCCTAATATACCAAAGCAGTGGGGCTGCTCTAGTGTGACTTGTTCTTAGTAAACCCGCACCAGGCCCTGGTGATCACCACTTCCTTTCTGTACGATGCTCACAAATTATTTATTTGACAATCTCTTAAAAATAAGTATCACCAAAGATACAGAAGTTAATTACCTATAAAAAATCTGTAGTCTTAAAAACATCATGTACATTTTCCTATAAAAAAAATTGGATAAGATTGCTATCCAGTTATAGGTCTTTAATTGGAATTAAACTTCTCCATCTGTTTTGAAATCACAATAAAATTTGCTCTTTTCTCATCTTCTGATTTTTTTTTGTTGTTCACAACCCCCATTTCATACTCTTCTCACATTATACTTGTCCCTCTCCTAAACCTCATCCCTATATTGATATGACCGGTGAACTGATCTCCTTAAGCAAAAGGTCTAGTTAGCCCCCATTTCCCTCTCCAGACAAAATTTGAAAATATAATTACTTTCTTCAAAGTGACTTCTACACATTAGGACTTCAGTACAACACAGTAAATAACCTGGGTTCAGGAATCAGACTCATTGAGTACCCTTAAGCAAATTCCTTAAAACTTTCTGTGCACCAGTTTTCTTATTTGTAAGATGAGAATGATAATAGTATCTACCACATAGGTTTGTTGTGAGGGTTAAAGGAGATGATATGTCTAGAACACTTACACAGGGCCAAGGCACATGGTAGGTGCTCAATAAATGTTGGACATCATTATTTGAAGATTCCTGTCACTTTCTTATCAAAACCAGTTTGATGGTATGTCCTATTAACCTTGGCCTAAGCATAGTGGTCAGGGCCTTCCAAACCCTTTGCAACTTTATGTGAGGTTCTGTGTTTATGCATTTTGCTGTGAAATGATCTATAGATTGCTCCTCCCAGATTCTCAGAGCGAGTCTCTGACACTGTATTGAACTCTACAATCCTGCTGCTCAAATAGTGCCCTCCAGGGGCAATATCTGCATCAGCTGAGGCTTCTCAGGAAGGCTGACTCAGACTCCACGCCAGATTGATTCTATAATAAATCTGCATTGCAACAAGATCCGAAGTGATTCCTGTCACATGAATGTTTGAGAAGCACTGCTCCAGAAATTTCCCAAGTTTCCCTGTTAATGAGAATCACCTGGTTTGTTTATTAAATATGCAGATTATCTGGTGTCTTTCTTGGAAATTCTGAGTCATTAAATCTGGTCAATTTTTAAAATTCCTCTGGGTTATTCTTATTTGGGGAGGAAACACTGCTCTCAAAGATGAAGCTATCAGCCAGTCAAGTGAAGACTTTGTCAGGTAATCTGTAGCTGAATGAGCTTTTCTGCAGCAGCCTCTTCCTCCTGTGCATGCAGGAGAGAGAGTAGCTGGTACTTAAATTGCTTCAAATCCTAGATGCTTTCCAGTTACTAGTCACATGTATCCTTGTGATAAAGCACTTTGTTTTCTCTAGCAAGTTTGAGTCTGTATACCTAGCTATGAAAAATGACTAACACAATGTGACTAATTACCTTAGTATTTTTAAAAGTGCAATATTTGATACATACAAAAGACACGTGTAATGTATAAATTGTAAAGCTTAACAAAATAAACACCTGAGGATTCACTACACAGCATAAGAGCTAAAACTTACTTCTGATGTTGTTGAAGTTACTTGTGTGTCCCTTCCCAATTCCATACCTGCAGACTGCTCCATTTTTCACCTCAACTAATCCAGAGGTTACTACATTCCAAATTTTGTCTTTATCATGGCCCTTAAAATAATATTACGGCTTTACCACATATTTGTCCCTAGTCAACATTTTACATGCTTTGAGCTTTATAAAAACAATATCATACCATGTACAGTAATAAGTATTTGCTTTTTTACTCACCGTTGTTTCTAATCTTACTCATGTTGTTTCCTATTGCTACCAGTCATTTCCACTGATGGATACATTTCTGTTTGTGTGAATATACCACTCCTTATTTATCTGTTCACCTATCGAAACACATCTGAGTGGCTTCCTCTGTACTTTTAAAATGCATACGAAAACAGTACCTATGAACAGTGTTGTATATGTTTCCAGGTGCCCTTAAGTGGGGTATGTAGAGTACTTAATAGGAGCGGAATTGCTAGGGTATTGTGGTAGGCTCCCAATGGCCCCGAAAAGTATGTCCAGATCCTAATCCCCTAAACATGCAACTGTTACCTTATATGGAAAAAGTCTTTGCATATGCAATTAAATGAAGGATTTTCAGATGGAGAAATTATCCTGGATTATCCAAGTGAGCCCGAAATGCAATCGCAAGTGTCCTTATATGTAGGAGACAGAAGGAATTTGGCTCCAGACAGAAGAAAAGAAGGCATTATGCCCTGCCAACACCTTCATTTCAGTCCAGTGAAACTGATTTTGTAATTCTGTTAGAGAATAAATCTCTGCTGTTTTAAGCCATCAAGTTGCAGTGATTTGCTGCAGCAGCCATAGGAAGCTAATACATACTGTTATATGTTTAATTTTCAAACTAGGCTCAAACTATTTTCAATCAAAATTGCCGAGTATCCAGAAACAATGACATCTCGATATTGAGTATCAAATACTACCTCTAGCAGTGGTTCCAGAATTTCTATCTGGGAGATTTAGGAAACTTATCTTGACGCTGTGTTTACATAACATTTAAAAAGCGATTGGTAAAATAAACCATCAAAGGACCTTATCCGAAAATGTGAGTGAAAAAAAAATGAGTCGCCATTGATTGGCACACTCTCAAGTCATTACTTTGCAGGCTTGCTAATAACAACCAACTTCTCTACTTATTAATAGTTATATTATTCTCTTGCTGTTGGGGAACCTTGGAGAGTTCATTTTGTTGGCTTCAAGTCACAGAGGTAGAACCAGTTCTCAATGCATGATCAAGGTTTTAGGATCATTGGCATGCCATGTATTTATGGCACTTGAATAATTTCCTTATATATAAACCAATTTTATTGTTATATCAAGAGCAGGTTTGTGTACAAGCATTGTCCTGGCCTCTGCACCTTGCTGAAACAGCATGAACTTCTGTTCATGACGTAGCCTCCAAGAACAGTGAACAGGTTGAACTGCAGATAAGCCCGCTGTGCCCTTTCCTTCTTACATAACTTTGATTCAGTACAGTTTATAACTCTCAGTCTCGCCAAACCTCCAACATTCTAAGATCATTGTTGCTGCTGCTGATAGTGGTAGCCCATAAGGAACGCATGCATGCAATTACAAAAAGATTTGCTTTTCCAACTATCAGGCTAAGAAAGGTATGTTACTTTTTTATTGCTGCTATAACAAATTAGTACAAACAGTGACTTATAACAACACAACTTTATTATTATATAGTTGTGTGGGTCAAAAGTCCGACCTTTGTCTCACTGGGCTGAAACCAAGGTGTCGCCAGGGTTGTACTCCTTTCCAGAGAATCAGGGGAAAATCTCTTTCTTTGCCTTCTTCAGCTTCTAAAGGCTACCCACATCCTTTGCTTCATGACCTCCCTCTTTCATTTTCAAAGCCAGTCATTTTGCAATTCTGACCATTCTTCCACAGTCATGTCTCCCTCCGATCACATCTGAAAGAAGCTCTCCAATTTTAATTAAGGACAGATATGATTTTGGGTTGGGCTCATCCACATGCCCAGGACAATCTCCCCTTCTTAGGTTCATAATTTAATCACATATGCAAAGTCCCTTTTGCCATTTAAAGTAACATCCATAGGTTCTAGTAAGTAAGATGTGGGTATCTTTGGTTGGGGGGCCTTATTCTGCCTATAACAGAAGATTTGTTTAAAGAGGGAAATATAAGACAAATGCTATGCTTAGGCTATAGACATATAAGCCATATAAGCAAACTGTTGTTTACAGGGCCCATTGGAGCATTTCATTCCATTTAAAACATTTTATTGCAGAATACTGTACATGCATAAACCACCTGTGGGTGGTTTAAATTTTTATAAATTAACACACCATTGTAACCTGTACCCAAATAAAGATACAGAATATTGACAGCACTACAGAAATCCCCCCTCTATCCTCTTCTTGTCATCACCCATAGCAAGAATAATTGATGTGCTAATTTCTGGTGTCATAAATTAATTTTGCATGCATTTCAACTTAATATCAATGGAATTATATAGCATATACTCTCAATATCAATGGACAATCTTATTATCAATGGGATTGTATAATATGTATTTCTTTCATGCAACATTATGTTTTATAAGACACATTTATTTGTTGCATGTAGTTATAAATTATTCATTTTTATTGCTGCAAGTTTTTCATTTTATGAATATGCCAGTAATTTTATTTTCTGTTGTTATAGGCACTTGGATAGTTTCCAAGTCTGGGGCTATTATGACTTGTGCTGCTATAAATATGTTGTCCATGTCTTTTGGTGAACATGTGAGCACATTTCTATTGGGGTACACCAGGAAATGGGGTTGATGGGTCATAAGGTAATGTGTTCAGCTTTAGTGAATATTGCCAAACAGTTTTCCAAAATGTTGTTATCATTCCAGCAATGTATGAGAATTCCAGTTATTCCACATCTTCATCAATACTTTTTATTATGGCCCATCTTTTTCTTTATAGACATTTTGGTGGATATGCAGCAGTGTTTCATTATAGTTCTGATTTGTATTTCCCTAATGACTAATGAAGTTGAAAATCTTTTAATATATTTATTACGTACTTTCGTATCCTCATTTTTGTAGTGTCTATTCAAATCTTTTGCACATTTTTCTATTTGTTTTTTTTGTCATTTTCTTATAGATTTTTAGGAGGTCTTAGTATATTCTAGAAACAATCTCTTTGTTGGGTATATCAGTTGGTTGTCTTTTGATGAGCAGAAGTTCTTAATTTTAATCTAATACGAACCAATTTTTCAATTTTCCCCATTGAGGTTAATATTTCTCCTGTCTTTTCTGAAAATAGCCTTGTCTTATATTTTAATTTAAACTTTGTTTTCTTTTTCAATTAAAAAAAGGATGAATTATCATTTTAGAAATAAATGTATGGGCAATAAAAAAAAAAAAACAGGAAAAGAATCAACTATAATTCAATACCCCAAAGATAGCATTTTGTAAAACTTTCTGTTTTTGACTTAAAAAATTCAATGTTCTAGATATTGAGTGAGACTAAGTACATGGAAATTTTGACTTCATGGAATTTTAATAAGTAAAAATATTAAATGTACCAATCTATGTTGAAAAATTAACCCAGTTATCACAATACATTTTGCTTTCTCTCAGGTCTTATTTGTTCTGCCAATAATACTAGACTTTCACTTTTCTAGGAATGTTAACACTTTACTACAAAAGTGTTGGAAATTTAATGGAACAAGAATCTGCTGTTGCTTATCTCATTCACAAATATTTTTTGTAAAAGTAAGATACTAACTAATGTTCATTGCCAGGTAGATAAAAATAAGTTCTTAGTTTATGGGCCTGGGTTTTGGCTTTAAAATAAACCAAACAAACTCCGACTTAATTCCTAGAAGATATTATTTAGTTAAAAAAAGAATTCTGGATATTTACAAATAAAAATAAATAGCTTTAGAAAAAATAACCTTTCATTTCCTTTCATGCTGGAAATATTCATTGGATAAGGTGAAAAGAATCATTCAAATTATTTTTCCTAAATGTGATCAGATAGTTTCCCTTGCAAATTATGCACATCCAATCAATAAATATTCATTAAGCAGCTAGTATGTGCTAGACATTCCAGTGGTATGGCTTCCAAAACATGTTGTCCTCTTGTGACCTTTTCTGAAAACGGCAACCTGTGGGAAGGCACCAGGCTGCATTACACTTTTGGGGCATCCTGCGGCATACACTCCAGGCCCCACCACATGACTCTGTCCTCCCTGCCTTAGGTGACTACCTGCCCTAGGACTTAGGCAGATCCACCTGCCTCTGGAATAACTGGAGGCCTGGTTCTAAACTCTACCCTGTGGCTGGGGCCCTGTTTCAGCCAGGATCTAACAAGAAAAGCACTGCTATGCTTGAGAATGTTTAAATTAGAATTTATTGAAGGGAATTGGTTATACCATCGATGGAGCAGCTGAGAAGCCAATAGGGCATTTAAAGAAAGCATCCCAGATAAGAGCATCAGTAGGAAGGCACTTCCACTTCCAGGCTGGAGGGACAGAGGGAGATGATATGATTAGAGGCCAAGGGCTGTACTCAGCTAGTGGAAGCAAGAACCACAGTCAGCCTGTCTGATAAAAGCCAGAACTATGAAGACACAAATGCAGCCAAAGAAGGGAGCTAAGACAGAGAAGAGGGAGAAGTGTCTTGGCTTTTCACATCTGCCCTCCAATTTTACCTAGTACCTCTCATTGGCAGATCCCAGCCAGAAGTCAGTATATAGAAGCATAGTTATCTTTAAAACTATAATTGATCCTTTATTGCTATTTGTGAATTGTTTATAGAAATCATGCCAATTTATAGTACCTTATAATGTAATACTATACATACGATGTATAATGTAAAATTAATAAAATTTCAGCATAGAAAAAAGGCTGGAAGAAAACACACAAACATGATTACAATAATTGTTTCCAGTTGATGGAAGCATGAAAGATTTTTAAGAATTATCTGTGCTCTAAAACATTTTATTCCATGTGTATATGTTGTACTTTTGTAATTTAAAAAAAGGAAGAAGGAGAAGATAAGAAATCAGGTAATACAGAGTTGTTAGGAATTAGGTCATTGAAAACACTGAAACATCTAGCTTCAATTTACTCTCTATAGTTACTGGCATTTTCAGAATTCCAAAACTGCAATTAGGTGGATCAGGCTTTTTAAGAAGGCCAAATTATGGGGGCTGGGGAAGCATCAGGGATAGGTATATAAATAGCTTTTGCTGGGGCTTTCCACCTATGTGCTCTTACCACTTTATTAATCACACAAACTCTGGACTTTGGAGTCCCTCACAGCAGGGGACACTTGCTCCTGGAGCACAACTTCTTCTTTTGTTTGTAGGGAGGCCTCAATGCATGCAACTCCAAGCTATTCAATTTTAAACAAACAGTGGCTTTGGCAAGTTTCTAAGCATTTGAGTCTTGAGGTTAATATGTCCTTTAACCCAATGATGTCAGCTTATTTCTCAGAAGAGCTCCCAGTTGAGTTTTTCTCAGAAATATTGACTATCTGAGTCAAGGATATAGACACCAGCTCCTCACCTCAGGGATTTCTTTCCTGGTAAATTCTCTTGTGGGCAGATTTTAATATGCCAATAAAACTTCTGCAGTGGACATCAGATGCCCTAGAATTTAAATTCCATAGATCACAATACATAAATTGTACCACCCATGGGAGACCCTTACCAGGACTCTTGTTCACCCAGGAGATATAGCCCTTGTTAATTTTCTACCTTTCTAACAAAGGAGGGGTGGTAGGACAGGGATCAATAAATGGCAGCCAGACAGAAATTTAAAAGTCACCAACCAAGACCATATCAGGTGGGATTTACCACAAAACCAGAAAGACAATCCGATTTATGGCATTTGAGTCACCAAATAGCAGTATCATTTTGCAAGGAGCTTGCTAATGGAAACCATTTATCATCAAGTTGCTTCACTTCTTTGCTGTTGTGTTTTTAATTGGCATGTCCTAAGGTTTTGTGGCATGAGTTACAGACTACATAAATAAAGTCTTTTCATGACAGAAAACTTTTCAAACGCCAAAGTTAGGAAAGGAAAAAGTTGATTCAAATGCCACAGAGACAAAAATGTGTTTTTCTGGGACAAAGGGAAATGAATGATTTAAATTTGTGGCAAATTTTAGTGCCATTTGCTCACACACAAATAATCTTTTTTAAAAATTATATTCAGCATTTAGGTACAAGCACATTATGTACCCAGGAAACTCAAATGATGATTATCATTATTAATACCCTTGTTTTCCTTGCTTGCTCTTTGCCAAATAAAACAAGGAATTAAGTACAAGCTGCTGCAGGAAACCAGCCAGAAGCATGAGGATCTCAGATAGAAAATGCTCACTCAGCTTTTCCGTTTCCTACGCGGAGGGTTTCTTCACTTGCTAGTACGGCCCCCTGGAGGTTACGGCGATGTAACTGACTACTATCTCGTTTCCTGGGGTAAAAGAATTCCTACATTTCTCTGAATGCGATGGAAACAGAGACAAGCACTCCTAAGAAGGTGGTTACCTGCTCAGCAGCAAAAAAATAAAATAAAATAAAATAAAGATCCTGAGGGATGCTACTATCTCAAGTGTCTGTGTATTCTTTCTGGAAATGCAGCCTCCATCTGGGGTCAGGTGTGGTTTTGTGTTGTTTTCTCTGGCGGGTTTGCACAGAGCTCTCCTATCTTTGTAGACAGTTCTCAGTCAGTTCTGAGACAGGAGACAAGAGCAAGGCTACTTTAGTCCCAGAGGTATGCAGTTTTCAGCTAAAGTGGCCAAAGGAATGTCCCAACCAATGCTTTTCTACCAATGAGGCAAGCTAAGGGATTCTTTCTACTTTTTGGAACTTCACTGAGCTGTGGAAGGAAGAAATGAGTATGGTTTCCTTTTTTTCTTCTTCTTTTTTTTTTAAAAGCTGAAACAGGAGCAGGATTGTAGCTGTCACTAGCTGACTAAATATTTTTTTTATAGCACCAAAGCCTTTAAAATCCTTGAAACATTGGGTGAGAACTAATGTTTATGTTGGGACCTTTACATTAGTTGAGGGGAGTATGTGTGTAAGTTACATGTGCACAGTGCCAGCCTCTGCCCCGAGACTCCACATCTGTGGAGCGTGGGGGTAGTGAACTATTCCATCCATGCATGGTCTGGAATAACTTAAGACTGAAAAGAAATGGACTTGAGCACAACAGTCTGAAAATGAACAATTCAGAATGAGGTTTGCAGCAAACCCAAGAATGCCCTTGACATTCAAACCACGCAGCCTAGCCTCCCTGAGTACCAGACATGTAATTCTACTCTCTACCCTGCCTCTTGAAGTTCTGTGCGGTGTCAGAATTCAGCCTGTAGGCCTCAAAACCCTGTGAGGATTCTTTTTCTTGGAGATAAGCTTAAGACCCCCCTCACAGAGGGTTGATTTCAATCCTCTCCCTTAACAAAGGACACCAAATTTAAAATATGTAGAAAAAAGGAGACAGTGTGGTTTTAAGAATTCATTTTAGTCAGATTTATACCACAGTGACTTAGCATTTATCTAGTAATTGATTCCCAGGTCAAAATATATGTACTTTGAAATAAATTTATGGATCAGTTCACTAGAATGTTCGCCAGCTATTCTTCTGCATTTGTAAAATAATTGGCTTTTAATTGGGTTCTTTCGACCAGTTTACATGTGAGTTGACCCCTAGGGAATCAGAGTGGACTATAAAGGTCGTTACCATGACTTAGACAAATGATAAAAGGGTTGATCAGGAGGGTCATCTTTCATGTGGGAATATGGTTAGCTTTTGTCAAAGTATAATTTTTGGAAAGTGAAAAACATAGCCCTTAATATAAATATTTAAGTCAAGTGGGGAATGGATAAACTGTGATATATCCATACAGCGAGTATTATTTAGCAACAAAGAGACATGACACAAAAAGACATAGAGGAACCTTAAATGCATATTACCAAGTGAAAGAAGCCAGACTGAAAAGGTCCTTCCCTAGAGAGTTATATAATATGTAGTTTATCTGTTAGGCAGTGCCAGTATGACACTGAAAGGATAGACATACAGTCATCCTTTTGCCTTATTTCTAAGTTTTGAATATTTTTTCCTTAATATTATAACAGGTCCTGTGTGCTAGAGTAAACAATTTTGCCATGCTTTTGGTTACTCTTGCAAATAAATGTCCAAATTATGAGCTAGCTACTTGTATTAGTCAAGGTCCAATCAGGAGTCAGAAACAATACCAATTATTTTAACAAAAAGAATTTAATGTAAGGGATTGTTTACCAAGTGCTGGAGAATAGAAAGATGAAAAGAGAACATTAAGATATTACAGAAGTAGTAACATCAGGAAGTGATTATTTTCACCCTTAGGAGACTGGATTATTAGAACTTAGAAACTTGGGAGTGGTGCCTGAAGATCTAAGATTCTGTTTTCCTGATGCCTCAGGAACTCAGAGGCTGCAACCTAGATCTCTGAGGAGGCAGTGTGTGGCTTTATGGTATGGCATCACTGAAGGAGTGCAACGAGGCTGGTTCTGGGAATGTGGACAACTTGCAAACTGAAATCAACTGCTATTACTAGAAGGAACTGCCAATGCTAGGGTGAAAATCTGTTTCCAGGGTGACACTGATAGGAACAGGAAACAAATGAGAAGAAGCAAGGTAACTTGTTCCCCTAGCACCTCTTATTGATAGAACCTATTGAGGAGCAAGCTGGCAAAGGAGAATGGTGGTTTGTATTACAAAGCAGTGAACAGAAGGGCATTTGAGGCTGAGACAATAGCTTACCAACCAGCACACTGCTCTAACTGGAACACCTGTAATTAATACGTTTGCTATTGTGGAACAGCATGGGCTTTGGGGTCAGACAGACCTGGTTTTGAATCTTAGTTCAGTTGTTTACTAGTAGGTTACTGTAGGCAAGTAATGTATTATACTTCATTTCACTAAGGCTCAGTATACTCAAATTAAAACAGTAGCAAGAATACCCATCTCATACGGCTTCTGTGAGCATTAAATAGAACATGTATATAAATTACCTAGTGTGGTGGCAGAACCAGGATTAATCCCTAGGCAGTGGGACTTCAGAGCTACTCTTAATCATTCTATATACTGGCTTTTCAATCTATACAGAGAACTAATTGATAAGTCAAAGAAATATACAGTTTGGGGGTGAGAAGGGAAGTATGTGGTTACAAAAACGCAACATAAGGAATACTTGTGGGGATGAAACTGTCTGTATCTTGACTCTGTGGTGGATATACAAAAATACATAGATGATAACATTGCTTAAATAACCATAGGCATGCCCACAAGTATAAGTACAACTGGAGAAATATGAATAAGATTACTGGATTGTTATCAATGTCAATATCCTGGTTGTGATATACTTTTAGAATGTGATACCACTGTGGGAAACTGGGCAAGTTTACAAGGAATCTCACTATATTATTTCTTACAACTGCAAAGGGATCTACCATTATCTCAATTAAAATTTCAATTAAAAATAATAATACTATTGTCATCGATCCTGAGACTACCTTCTATGATACCTTTGCATTATCTGCAAGACGAGAAAAATATCAACTGAGGCATATATTCATTTTAAACCATGAATAGTTTGAGGTTTAGATGTGTATAGTTTGACTCTATAAAACTTAATAAATTGAACATTTTGAAAGATTTGGGACAATATCCCAAAACATAAATGCAAAGGTTGAAGCAACACAAATTATTTAGTCTGGGCCGATGTTACCCCATTACTGATAGTGAAACATAACTGACATGTCAGTTACCAAAAAAGTTCTTTTTGGCCCAAATCATCCAGAGATTTTACTTAAATTCTTCCCTTCAGCTTGGGTTTGGACACAGCCATAAACTAAGCTTTAGTCATCATTTTGAATGTCACAATAAAGTAACATTTCAAAGAACTCAGCTATTTCCATACGTAAGAAAGCTTTAAAATGTCAAAAAGGGCTTGCCAAACAGCTGAAGTAACAGATGAAACCTAGCTGGTTTCCTACAGCGCTTTATCTTCTCTTTCTGTGGGCTTGTTCTTATGCGAGTTGTGGAGCATTTATTTGGTTTTGGGTATATTCCTGCTGCGTGACTGGTTGAAATAATCAGTTGTTCTGAATCAGTTGCCTATTCTGTAAGGCTTTCCTGTGATTGAAAACAAATCTGAGCTAACTTCTTTGCCTATATCAGACTTTCTGGCTCAAGATGTGATTGAGAAGAGTAATAAAAACACAGGGCAGGATTTTACAGCCAAACAAAAACAGAATTTTCCTGAAGACTAATTACTCATCTCTGTTGCGTCAGATGCTAATGCTGCACCTGTCTTTTCTTTGGGAAACATCTCTCCCACCACTAAAATTGGCAGAAGCCAGATGAGGGAAAGGAATGGAGATAAGCCCTTCTCTTGATGACTACAAAATAGTCCCATCTTATTTCACAGTAATCTGCAAATTTTATGATAAATCATGCTATATATTACCACATAGTTCTACTGTAAAGATACAGTCAATTGTTCAGATAAAAAGCGGCTATTACCAAGGAAGGAAAACAAACTCATTTATTGGGTTTGTTGAATTAGCAACTTGTTTTGAACGCTAAACAATGGCATACTATTATTGTGCTCTGAACTGAGTGGGTGTTCCATAAATGCTTTATTGTCTGTGATAAGAAGTGAGAAGAAAAATATCCACGTGTAGAACTATCCCAGCTGGAATTTGACGAAGACATGTGGCTTAAACAAAACTCAACCTTCTTTAAAAATGTATTTCTATTGTTGCTTTCCTTTAATTAAAAATCTTCTGTCTGTACAGCAATCTAGGAATTATATCTCAAAATTTCCCCCGTTACCTTACAATTGTGGCATAAAGTCAAACCACCAAAAAAGACAATGGAGTGAATTGATGAACAGAGGAGGAAATTGCATGGGTGTCTGGACTTCTTCCTCTCAGGCTCCCATGAGCTTCACTGAGAAGAGGCTGCCAATGGAGTACAAAGGTCTGCCCTTTGCTGCAAATAACTGTGCTATTCTGAGGGCATTGAGGACTCTATAAGGCAATGAAGCCAGTGCATTTGTAAGCTGAACTCAGTTCTAAAGAATTTCAGATTCCAGTAAGGAAGTTTCTAGAGGATTGTGCTAAATCATGATGGAATCAGAATGAGATTAATGCCTTTATAAAGCCATATGTGCTGGGTGGGAATGGACAGAAAGCGAGAATTCACCATGCCACTCTTTCGGAGTCTGAACTCCACTGTTAGTTTGGCCCTAATCCAAGCATAAAAGAAAATTCTCTACTCCTAGTAAACCGTTACCAATGGTAGTTGTTAGGATGGGTAGAAAGGAGGCAGAAACTTGTGCATGCCCACCACTCCTGGAAAACCAAGTATAATATAAGCTCAGCAGTTGTCTTTATAGTCAAAAGACAAAATATTAACTAATAATCAGAAAATTAAGGCAAAATTATCTCAAATTAATTTTTCTCCTAACACTGTGATCATGGTATTCTGAACCATGTCAGGGTATTAAGTGAGTGGGAACAATTGTTGTGGTTTATCTAGTCGGCATATTCCCTCATGTCTCTGTTTTTGCTAATGATGCCATCATTTACCAATCATCTAGCCTTGAAACCTCAAAATCTCACCTTAAACTCTTCCTCCCCTTGCCATATGTCATAAACCAACACAGTCAATCTACTACGTTGTTCTCATAGCGCCTCTTGTATCTGTGTCTATTCATGTTCAATACCACCACTATTCTCTCACACCTAAATATGGACTTGGCCTTTTATCGTTCTGGTCACTCCTCTCTGAAAATTCATCTTCCTAATAGCATTTCATGTTACTCCTTTGCTCAAAAGATTTCAATGGCAAATGCCTCTGGACTATTAAGTAAAGGCCTCAATTCAACTTAGCAACCACTGGCTATAAAAATCTGACCTGGAGTTGCACTTCCTATCTTATCTCCCTGCAGGAGTGTACATTCCTCCCAAATGAGTCTATTCACTGTCCTTAAAACAGTCGACTCATTCCTATTACCTTTGCCTTCCAAGGCTATGGGCCCTGCCTTCACTGCCCTCCCTCTCTGGCCAGTGTTGAGTCATGCACCCTGGAGCTCTTAGTTAACTTCTCACGTGGATAGTAACTCTTACTGTCCCAGCTAACTGTCATACTCAGTACTGGGCTGGTTCTGCAACCTGCGTTCTTGTTTGTGAAGAGTTTCTATATTAGATTTATGGCTTTGGGTTTGGTTTTGTTTTTTACGCTTCATTATTTGACCCTGTGGCAGAAAATTATGGATTCCAGGCTGTAGTCAGTTATTGATCTTCATCCACTGATCTATACCTTCTGGGACCTGATGGGTTCTATATGATAATTGACATCTATCTATAAATGATCCAATTTGATTTTAGGTGAAAAATAGCAAAATGTGGAGTATTATCGCTGAAAGGCATTTAAGAGGATGTTTTGCACTTTGCTATTCAAAGTGAGGTCCACAGAGCAGTGGCATTATTTCACTTGGGAGCTTGTTAGAAATGTAAAATCTTGGACACTATCCTGACCTATTGATTAGAATTTGCACAGTAAAGTTTGACCAGCATGAAGAATCCCTACCCTGAGATCCAGAATGATTACCGGTAAGGTGAAAAGAAAAGAGAAGTGGGAGTTCCCTGATGGTGTAGTGGCTTAAGGCTTCGGCATTGGCGCTGGCAGCGCTGCGGCCTGGGTTCGATTCCCAGTCAGGAAGCTACCCACATACCAAAAAGCAAAAAAAAAAAAAAAAAAAGAAAGAAAAGAGAAGAGATGATTACTTAGAAGTTATTCTGAAATAGGAACCAGAAATTGTGTGTATCATGTCATTTACCAATTGTGACCCTGGAAAATTCACTTAACCCTCCTGGGCCTCACTTTCTGATCTTTCAAATGAGAATACTCTCTCTATTGTTTCATGGAGTAGTTAGGAGGTTTGGAAAAAAAATATGCAAGTGATTTAAAACTCATGTAAGTTTGTGCATATTTTAAAATCTTGTTTTTAAATCACTTTTCTGAGGATTACACAACTGGTTTGTGGCAGAGCAGGCACCACAACCCAGCTCTCCTGACTTCTAGTCCAGTCCACAAGGAGTGAGGCTCTCATCACGACAGGTCCCAGAAGGCCCTTGGCACTGCAAAGAACAGCTGGAACAATCTTAGCAGAAAGGAATTTAAGTGTATTAATATCGCATGACCCAGTAGTTTCTGTACTAGGAATCTAGCTTAAGGAAATAACTGAAATGCAGATGAGGAATTTTAAGTAATTATGTTTTACTGCAGTTTTACTTATAATAAAAAAACAACAAAACAACTGCAAACAACCTAAGTGTCCAACAACAGGGATTGGTTGAATAGATTGTAAGTACACTATATGGCTATTAAAATGTTTGTCTAAAAAGAGTTTTTAAGGATATGAGATGTTTGACATACTATTAAGCCAAAAAAAGAGGTAGACCATAAATTATATAAGTATGATCTCAACTATGTTTTAAAAAATGTGGGGAAAAGGTTACAAGTTTGAAACCTAGGAAAATATTAACTGTGTTTGTCCTTGGGCAGCAGCAATTTTTTGTCGTATCCTTCATTTTTTTAGCATGATACAAATGTTGATTAGTGTACATAGAAAGCCTCAAATGGATTAAGAAAAGTGATGGTTTCTCTAACCATTGTGCAACAGAAGTGAAATGGTGTTTGTTGGTTAGTAGCTGAGCTACTTTTAAAATAACTTGTTCTCTCTTTCTCCCTCTCTCTCCCTCTCTCTCTCTCTCTCTCTCTCTCTCTCTCATTTTTGAATAGAGGATATGTGCACATGGTAAAGTAATTTTTTTTTTTTAGTTCCATCAGTACAGTATAGTTGGGTGCACAATATATTAATAGTAAATTTTCTTCCTACCCCATCCTGCAGGGCAATTTCTCTTCCTAGATGCAACCATGTTATCAGTTTCTTTTGCTTCCTTCCAGAAATAGTGCATGCATTTCTCCTAAAAGGTAGTAAGTATACCATAGGTTGCTCTGCACCTCTGTGTTTTTCATTTTAAACTTCTTCAATAAAAAATTCAAGCCTTGGGAGTTCCCTGATGGTGTAGTGGCTTAAGGCTTCGGCGCTGGCACTGTCAGCGCTGCGGCCTGGGTTCGATTCCCAGTCAGGGAGCTACCCACATACCAAAAAGCAAAAAAAAAAAAAAAATTCAAGCCTTCAGAAAAGTTGTAAGACTAGTAAAATGAACTGTTTTATGCCTTTCACCTACATACATCAGTTAACATTTTGCCACAATTACATTCTCTCTCTTTATGAATGTAATTTTATTAATGTTGTTAGTGTTACTGCTATTATGGCTGAACCACTTCAGCATGAGTTGTAAACACTTTCATCCCTATTTGCTTGTGTGTCTCCTAAAAACAAGGACATTAGGGAGTTCCCTGGTGGTGTAGTGGCTAAGGCTTCGGTGCTGTCAGTGCTGCGGCCTGGGTTCAATTTCCAGTCAGGGAACAACCCACATTAAAAAAAAAAAAGCTCTGAAAACAAGGACATTGTCTCACCTAACCATGACACAATGATCAAATTCAGGAAATTTAACGTTGTTACAATACTACAGCTATCTAATATATCTTTTTTAATTTTATGTTATTTTATTATGTAATACATAATAATACAAATTTTTCCAGTTGTCCCAATACTGTCCTTTGTGGCAATTTCTTTTCTATATACGTTGAAGCATATTTTAAGCATTTTGTAAAGCAGCCTATTTCTTTTTTCACAGTAATATAGCATTCCACTGAATGAATGAGACATAATTTACTTAACCGGTATCCTATTGATGAACTTATAAGTTGTTTTCAGTCTTTGACTAAAACACAAATATGCAATGTGCAAATTTCTTTGTACAACAATACAAAGAGGTATGTATATCTATCTGATAAATTTCTTGAAGTGAAATACTACGTGTCAAAGATTATGTACATTTTACATTTTAATGGGTGCTGGTAAAACGTCACTTTAAAGAGGATGCACAACTTTACACTTCCACCAAAAAGACACGAGATGGCCAATACTTACATTTAACTTATTGCTGCATATCATTTGATCTTTGATAATGCACATGTGAAAGATTTATTATTTTTCTTATTGTGAGGTGGGAAATGTTTCATATATTTAAAATGTAATTGAATTTCCTTTTCTATGAATTGTCCTTTGTTCTGATTTTTGATTCATCCTCAAAATCAAGCATGGTTGGAAGGAGAACTGACTCTGGGTAGTATACACACAGTGCAACACATACATGACGTGTACAGAATTGTACACCTGAAGCCTATATATGTTTATTAACAATGTCATCTCAATACATTTAATTAAAAAATTATTTTTAAAAAATCAAGTGTAGCCCCCAGCCAGGGCTCCCAGGAAGCAATGCTTTTCTAGTATATTATATGGGCAGCCAGTTTTTCTTTTCCAAATAAGTCCCAGGTATATCCACAACTTGAGGCCTTGAATGGTTGGGAATCCTATTGCCCATTCTTAGCAAATGCTTAGCCTATCAACTATTCTTTAATAAGCATTGGTTCCAGGAATATTCTAGGCCTTTTCTCATTGCTTCACTGCTTTACCTATTCACAAGTCCAGATGGTACCGGTGGACCTACAGGGAAGCCATAGATATCATCGAAGACAGATCTAGGTCTATGTTGTCCACGAGGTTAGAGAATACCATCTACGTTCTATTGTTGACCCACTCATATGACATTTGGTGTTCCTCAGATGACAAACTAATCTACTTGATTTTGTTCTCTGCCTCTAAGCCTGTCCCTAACATTTGTAGAAACCAGGGCAAGAATACAAATGAAGGCCCATGTACCTTGCATCTAAACATTCCAAGTTATAAATCAAGCCAGCACACCATAAATAGCATATTTTATCCCCCTACCTTTACAAACATCCCTTCATAATGACCTTTCAAATTTGGCATTATCAGAGCCCCAGAGCTCCACACTGGAATGTGGTGAGGGAAACAGCCCCTGGTTTACTCCTCACTCCCTACTCATCCTTTGAACAACCCAGACCCTATTGCTGAGATTCTTGCACGTACACATGTGGATACTCCCATGTCACCCATACCTCCATAGGTAAGTGTCCTTTGGCCTCCACTTGGCCTTGGAAAGTGCATACTACCAGCTCAGTTGACCCTCTGGAGTTTACACTTGGGGAAAAGATCTCTGTAGGAAGCGGACACAGATAACTGTCCCAGTTCCCAGATACTTGGAGCATGATCTGGAAGTTCATGGATCTTAGCTTCTTGGGTTGCTGGCCCGTGGGGAGGATTGTGGCCAGAGCTGGCCCACAGCTGGGCTTTCTATGGCATACGGCCCAGGAAAGGCCCCTCTTGACCAGGCCTAAGACTATACTGTTTGCCTTCCTGTCCACCTCCTTGGTCATCACACAATGTGTGGCTGAAGAACTCTCTGTGACTTTTCTTTCTGTATTAACATTGAAAATTATTTTACAGTTTGTTGAGTTTTCCTGGTGGCAAGCTTCTACAAGGATTTTGTCATTTTTAGGTTATCCTAGCAAAATATGGAACTACAAAGTAGTCAATGCTTACTTTTATGTACTTGTGTTTCAATAGCACATGTATTCAATATTTGCTGTTGTTCTAAAAACAATATTTATTTTATTTTTCTGATATAAAATTAATATATACTCATTGTAAAAAATCCAGACATTATTTAAAGGTATAAATAAGAATGCAAAAACACAAACAAACAAACAAACACAAGACCCAATAAATCCCCAAACCACTTACAATCTCACTATGTAGAAAGAACCATGCTCGTATTTTGGTATATATCCTTCTAAACTTTTTTTCTGTGGCTACACATGTGCTTTTTTTATACAATAATAAGATTATTGTAGTCATGCAGTATTGGAATATGTTTTTTCGTTTAATAATAGATGACAGATAGCTTTCCAATTCAGTAAGTATAAATATCCATTATCATTTTAAATAGCTATAGAATATTTATGATATTTATTTTTCATTTATTCAATAAATATTCATATATGGACAAGTCACTGAGCTAGATTCTGGAGATGCAATCATAGGTAATTAAGTTTTTACAAAAAAAAAAAAGTTTTTACAAACACAAATTTTCTGTAATTCATTTAATTAATCCCCTACAGTAGCAGTAAAGTTGTTTAATTTTGCTATTATAAAAAGTTATGATGACTACCCCATATAAATTTTCATGCCCTTGTAGAATAAATTCCTAGAAGTGTTAATTTCTTGATCAAAAATAGATATATTTTATTTTATTTTATTTTTTATTTTTATTTTTTTAGAGGATGCAGAAGCTCTTTTATTTTTATTTTTTTAAATTCATTTTTATTGTTAGACTTATTGGGGTGACATCTGTTAGCAAAGAAAAAATAGATATATTTTAAATACTGATACAAATGCTGATTAACTTTCAGAAAAGTTATTCCAACTGACATTCCCATCAACAGCACTTATTGCTCAATACTTCTGCAACATAGTATTATTAATATTTTTAATCTTTGCCAACCTGATTGGCAAAAACTAAAATAAAATAAACATTACCTCTCTCTCTTTCTTGTAAACTGACAACTCATATCTTTTACCTTGGGAAGTTCATCTTTTTCTTAGTGATTTGTAAAAGTAATTGTGTACATTAAGGGAATTGTTATGTATTTTACAAGTATTTCTCAATTTTTTTATTTGTCTTTGGACATAGCTTGCGGTATTTTAAAACCATATTAAAGTTATTTTTTCCCCACTGAGGAATAAATGAAGAACTAAAATGGAGTCACTGTGGTCAAGCTGCTAAATTATTAACTTCAAGTGGGTCAAGGCATAAGGAAAGGATTATTCCTGTTTTAACTAGCCTGGGAATTTAAACTTTTGGATTTTCCAGTCCTGCGTCAATACCTGGATACACATCAGTGTGCTGTGCATTAGTATCTGGACATACATCAATCCTTCAGTTAGCCATCTGAATGACCACTGGACATCTGATGACCTCCTGGACCTATCCAGGGGCTAAGAACACAGAACTGGTTCTTCCCAAGAAGGTATTTTTTAACCATAGACTTCTCAACTTTTTTTTCTCCTTTGGAACACTCTGGGTATTACCTAGTAGTGTTTCTGGTTGGTAAACCCTAAGATCTTTGAAAAAGCTTAGGCATTTTTATTTTTTAGCTGTAGCCACCCAACTCTTTGAGTTCATTCCAGCACCACATGGAACAATTTCTGCGAGAGAATCTTAATTTTTAATAATGATTAATAAGCCTATTGAATTGAAAGGGTTTGGAAAGATCTGGATCCAAGTTTTTGTGTGCAGATACACTATTATGAACTTGCAGATCTCCCGTTGAATTCCTGGCACGGTGAATGGAGGTCTTCAGGAGCATGCAGGAAGAACAGTAGATGACCTGAAATTCTCCTCTTTGGTATGGGGGAAGGGTGGTTTCTGCAGGGTTGAAAATTCAAGCTAAGGGAATTAAAGAAAAGGATTGGAAAAAGAGGTAATAACCAGTTTGGCTAAAAGAGGTCTGGGGAGGAAGATGGGGTAGAGCGAGAGAAAGAGATGTGGTGGCTGTGGTAAAGAGTGGAAATTTGAGGAAAGGGAGGCATAAGATAATTTTTAGGAAGTTCGTCAGTATGATAGTCAGTTCTCACAAAACTGGTGGCAATAAAAACCACATTACTTGTCATATGTTGAAGTTGGACTTGAATATATTTTTGGATATGAAAGTGGGGCATGGAACCCCAAGGAAGGTTCTGGTGAATGCAATGCCAGCCTAAGGCACCTGACTGTGTTTAGGGTTCCCGGTGTAGTCACACTGAGGTTGACTCTCCAACACTCAAAATCCATTGCTAGAAAATTTATCCAAGCCTCTCATGGTAACCATCTCCTTGCCAGAGATATATATGTTCAGGAATTTGTGCCAGCGGGATGCTAGGGAAATCTTCCTGGGGCTTTTACAGAAAAGAATATCACTCCTGCTCAAAGAGGACAGGATAGCATGTCCCAGGTCATGTGGCCTTGAGGGGAACTTGCCCTCAAGAAGCTAAATGGGTGAATAGCAGAGAGAGACACACACACACAGAAAGAAGCTGGGCCCCGAAAGGCATTGTTAAGCCACTGAATGCACCAACCCTGAAGGGCACCCTCCTTCTAGTCTTCCTGTGTGTGAAACAATAACTGCCTTTAATCTGTAAACCTGTGGGAATCAGAATCTGTTACTTGCAGCTGAGAACATTCTGATGCACAGAGTAAAGTTTGAACAAGCTGGCAAAAGTACTGAATTCCTAAATATAATAGTGTGGACACAGCTCAGACCAAATGTTTAGACTGGCATTTTCTTGCAAGCCATTCTGAACCGTTTTCCCAGAATATGCTGTGTCCTCTCCCAACTCAGGGCCCTTGCACATGCTGTTCTGTCTTTCTGGAACACTCCTCCCTCTGCTCGTCATGCTCCTGAGGCTTGCTCAATTTCAGGTCACTGGCAGGAGTCAAGGACTTCAGAAAGATCCCCCCCGGCCCCTCACATCTGAGTGGATGTACCTCTCATTGGCTCCTACAGAGCTGAGTGCTTTCCCCCTTTCCAAGGAGATTGAATGGCCTGATCTCCCCGAGAAGGCCGGGATAAATCTGCGTAGTCACCATTATCTCTGCAGTGCTTGGCATATTGCCACACCACGTACCCAACATTTCCTGCATGAGAGAAAAAAGAGAAGCATTTATTCTTTCTACTTGTGCTTTCTAAAGATTTTGCCTTTTATAAGAAAGCTGCAGTTTGTTGTAAACACCCATCGGTAGAGCAACTATTTAATTTTTTTCTTTAAAAAGCAGGCTTTATGAACAGAAAAAAATATGTTAGGTAAAAACTAAGGAAATCTGAAGAAACACTAGATTTTAGTTAATAAGAAAAAAGCAGGCTCTTTTGTGCTTATTATGTAGTAAAGATCCATTTTTAAAAATTGGCTATAATTTACATAGTATAAAATTCACCCTTTGAAAAGGTATAAATTCAGTGTTTTTTTAGTATTATTCACAAGGTTATGCAACAATTGCCATTATTTAACTCTGGAAGATTTTCATCACCCCCAAAAAGAAACCTTGTGTTCATTAGCAGTCACTCCTCATTCCCTTCTCCTAGTCCCTGGCAATCACTAATCTGTTTTCTGTCTCTATGAATTTGCCCATTCTGGACATTTCATGTATATGAAATCATACACTATGTGATTTTTGGGGGGGGGGGTCTGGCTTCTTTTACTTAGCATAATGTTCTCAAGATTCATCCAAATTCTAGCATGTGTCAGTACTTCATTCCTTTCTATGGCCGAATAATATTCCATTGCATGCATATATCACATTTGGTTTATTCATCAGCTGATGGACATCTGGGTTGTTTCCACTTTGGGGTAACAATTATGAACACTGGTGTACAAGTTAGTTTTTTTGTATTGTGAACATGTTTTCAATTCTTATAGGTATATACCTAAGAGTGGAATTCCAGGTCATACGATCATTCTACTCATACATTTAACTTCTCTGGGGAACTGCCAAACTAATTTCCAAAGTGGCTGTACCATTTTACATTCCCATAGCAATGTATGAGGGTTCCAATTTCTCCATATTCAAGTAAAGATCCATTTCAGTAGATTTATTTTAGGCAAACAGAATGCTGACATGGAGAAATAGGAGTGATACACTTCATACTCATGTGGTTAATGCATATGAATCAAACAATCAGTGATAATCTCACCAATCTGCCATTTGACATCTAAGAGCTCATAAGGACAGCGCAGAAGAAAAGAAAATGACTAACTTAAGAATGAATGATTGATGTAACCAAAGTTATCTATTAAAATAAAAGCATGCATATTGAGTAAAGAGCCTGCAGTAAATTTAAACTTGAAAGTTAATGCAACACTGGCTTTAGCTTAAGACCAAGCCATCCCTGGGTGCAGTTTAGACATGTCTGGGCCTGTTTGCTGGACTTAGCTGCCAGAAACTGATTTTTAAAAGGGATAATGCACTTGAGAGAAAGAGAACTCATTTAAGGAGGACAGACTGAAACTGAAAAGCTTTTTAAGGCTTTTGGTGGGAGGCATAATTCTAAATGCACAAGATTCCCCAAACCCTACTCTTGCCTCCTTGTACCCAGGACTGAGTCCCAGAAGAGAAAGGCTTGTGCATAAAATATGAAAGCATTATTTCTATAGTTTGAATGCTTGTGTGTTCCTAAATTTATATGTTAAAATCCTAATACTCCATGTGATGGTATTAGGACCAGGGGCCTTTGGGAGGGGAGTAGGTCCTAAGAGTCAGAGTCCTCATGAATGGGATTCGTGTGATTATAAAGGAGACCCCGAAGGGTTCCCTATTCCCTTCTGCCCTGTGAGGACATAGTGAGAAGTCAGAAGTCTGCAATGCAGAAGAGAGCCTTCCCCAGAGACTCACAGTGCTGGCACTCTGATCTTGGACTTTAGCCTCCGGAACTGTGGGAAATAAATTTTTGTTGTTTACAAGCCACCCAGTCTATGGAATTTTTTTTTAGCCCAAATGTGCTAAAACAATTATCCTTATTAATAACTCTAAGATGCTAGATAGAAGGTAGATCTGCTTCAATAATCTGCTCATATAGCTACCTTACACAAAAAAGAGAGTCCTTCTCCCATTTTGTCACCAAACTTTATAACCTCCACAATATTCATCTCTATACTGGTACACTAATGGCCCCTGTGTATCAGGGGTGGTGACAGAGACAATGGACCTATAGGGGGTGGTTGACTGAGGACATTGGAGGCAGCCTTGAGATACCTTCACACAGCTGCATAGGTGAAGGCCTGGGAAGCTGATGTTTCTGAGGAGGAACAGGGCAGAAGAAGACAGTGGTGACAGCTCATTGTGGTCCTAAACTCTTGGTGAACCCAGGTAAGATTCTCTCTGAGGACTCCCAGAAGGGACACTGACAGGGACTAGAGGTGAGGAAGCACATGGATCATCACTATTTGTTTATTAGAATTGCATAGCATTCTGGCTGGTGTGGCCTAGGGAAGCACAGCCTGACTTCCAATGAAATAAAATAACAAATAACGAGGCAGCTAAGGAATGAGCCAAACACATTTCAAATGAATGACTAAAAACACATTGTTTTGGGAGGATGATTGGTAGTCCTATAAAATAAAAAATTTTCCACCCCAAGAGTCTTTACTATTGTGATAGCTAATGGAATAAAGTTGTTCAGTGATCTTTCCCACCAGAGGTTGCCATGTTTTTCTCACATTTGGGAACTTTCCATTACTTCAGAGATGAACTTTCCCAAAGTTTTCTATCCCTTATGACGTTTGAGGTCACAGATGAAAATGTAACTAGCAGTCAACAGCAGGAAAAGTTAAGTGGTGATATGGTGTGTAATACTAAAAAAATGAAGCAAGTTCAATTGGATCCAAGATGTTGAGTTAACAGAAAGCCAATGCATTAGCACCTGGGAGACCAGTCACACCCCAGGGTTTTCCCATCATGTGAGGGAGGTGAAAGAAAAAAATCCATGAGCGCTGCCTTTTTCAACCTCATGGAAATGAAACCATATGATTACACCTATATTTTTCTAGAAGGATGAAATACATTAAGTTCAGGGCAATGCTTTTCTTTGAAGATTGCACTAGTTATTGTTAGACTCAGTTTCCATCAAAAGTCATTTTTTTCAGAGTTTTAAGAAAGAAACAACAGATAAAGTTTTTCTTATGTGTTGAAGTGTAGATATAGACTGGGGTCGTGTTGTTTGAGGAGCACCAGAGAAGACATGAACAGAGATGACCCCATATTCCCTCTGTGTATAGGGATGATAGAACAAAAGATGATTTTCAAACCCTGGATTTAGTAGGACACTGACAATACTCTGAAAATATCCTGGGGTGACTGCAGAAGGGCCACATACATCCACAGCCCCCACAGAAAAATTAGATAGGCTGAGTTTTAATCTCTTATCTAAAATTTATATATGGACATAGGGATTTACTGCTCAAAGAAAGGGAAAAGACAGAGAGTGAGGTCATGAGAAAGGGAGAAAGAGCAAGAGAGAAAGAGACTGAGATTGAAAACCACTGGGGTTTGCTTGAATCCACTTCTGCGAATGATATAGCTTCTCGGGAGGAGCCTTCTCCTGGCTGAATCCTGCATGTTAATCACAGTTGCAGCAAACTCAGTTGCTGTTTTTGTAACTCACACCGGGAATTCATCGACTCCTGGCTCCCAGCACATGGTCTTGGCAATGCTCATCATGGCTGCTTTGTTACTGAGGCGCGTGGTGGAGCTGAGCAGAGAGCCCTTAGCTGGATCAACCCCTGGCTGACCTCCCACATTGTACATCTCCACGTACAGGGGAAGAAAACTCAGGACTCTGGAGGGGAGGGGGCTGAACTGCTGGTCCTGTCCAGAATTTGGGAAGCTCTGCTTAGGGTGGCTGAGATGAAAAGAGAGTCAGGAAGGAGAGAAATCAGCAATTTCTTTAAGGGCCAGAAAAGTCATGAAAATGTTGAAAGATGACAAAACCAGAGGGAGCGGAGGTTTGATCATTTTATCACTCAGCTCCCTGACCTTTGGAAACGAAGTGTCACATTATTGAGTCCCAAACCAGCTTTGATAGTTGTTCTATTCTATGGATTGTTTTTTTATTTTTAATCTTTGTATTCAGCCATTTTAAGACTGTAGAGTCTTCTAATGTTTTCCACACATTAAAATGGCCTAAAACCAGGGAAGGAATGGGGACAGCCAGAAAGAATTACAAATAGAGAATAGAACACAGAAAAGACAAGAAAAGGGAAATGGTGACATCTGTGGACTTAATCAGTAACTTAATCTGGCAATTAAAAATTTAACAAGTTTAGAGCAAAGAGAACCCAGTTAGGTCACTGCCTCCTGATGAGCCCAACCCCCACATCGGGCTTTTAGGCTCCTTGGGCATCAGACAGGTCGCTCAGCTCCTGCTGGCTTTAGTCTGCCTGGCCTCTGCAACAACAGCCAAGCACTGGCTCCTTCAGCATTCCCCAGTCCTGAGCTTCTGAAGGCCACACGTGGCATTATTGGGAGTTCTTTGCTTATTAGTGAATCTGCAGTTTGCCTGCTGCCCCCACATCTGGTCTCCAGATGGTGGGGGCTGACCTGAAACTGCCAGGTGTGCACTGAGCTGCAGGTTGCCTGTGTTTGTGGCCAGTTTGCCTGCCTAGTACGCATATTTTGCCTGGTTTCAGCTTTTTCACTGGGACTAGAACCTGGACCAGAGTGCCTGGGGCTGCCAGACCTCCCCTGGCTCCTGTCAGTCTGCTCATGCTCTCTCTTCCTCTTACTATCCATTAACCCACCACTGGACTATGCTAGGGTCCTAAACCTGATATTTTGAAAAAATTCAACCCTACAGCAACACTGAGAAAACAGTACAATGAATAGCTACATATCCTATATCCTTCAAATAGATCCATGACTTAGTAGCATTTTGCCACATTTGTTTTTCTTTCCTTCTTTTTCTACACACACACACACACACACACACACTCATAATTGTCCCAAAAATGTTCCTATAGCTATATTTTTTTCAATTCAGGACTCAAACAAGGATTGTGTATTGCATCTAACTTCCATGTCTCTTTAGTTTTCTTTAATCTACAACAATTCCCTTGCTTTTTAAACAATCTTTCTTGACATAAATTTTTTTAAGAGTCCCGGACAATTGTTCTGTAGAATGTGCACAAGTTGGATGTGTGATTTTCTCCTCATGATTAGATTTAGGGGCAAGCATTTCTGGCAGCAACCCTGTACAGGTTTAAGCTGTGAATGCCCACCAGCCTTCCTCCGCACATCACTACACAGTAACCACCTCCCTGCATCCCTGCCAGGAGACAAAGCAGAAAGGGTGGCCAAGAAGCTTGTTCTACTTAACTCAGTCAGATTCAATTGGTTCAGAAAGGACCAATATTTCCCTTTGACTTCACTTTCTTTTGTTACAGATGAGCTCTCAGATATACTGGGCTCTTAGAACTCTGTCGTCCAGTGGAGGTAAGGCTGACAGTAGACCCAAGAACACACAAATGGGGCAAAGATTCTATAGAAGCAACATCTTAGAGGTTCCATAGGCCTGTAGGCTCTGGTATGCAACCTTCAGTATATGGGCAGCGTTTCCAAACTCAAGTGGAAACTCCAGGCAAAAGGACTGCCATGTGGACTTCAGATAGAGACAGGAAGGACCAGGGGAAGTTAGGACTGGAAGTCTATTTGAAGACAGGAATTTGGCAGACATCCATGCTCAGCGTTAGCAAGGAAGCCAAGTTCCTCCTTGGAAAGGAAGCATGGGTACTATAAATTCAATGAGTCAAAGTTAAGTTCAAAACCCAAATCCAGAGCCCTCATGGGTTGGAAAAGACCTTGAACTAGGAGATCTTCCAGGGCAGGAAGCCTTTCCTATTATTCTGTGTATCCCTAAGCACTGTGCTGGGTGAATGGGAGACACCCATCCTTGATGTTGAATGAATGGATAGAGGAATAAAAACTGGACCTGATTTCCAGAGCAGCAGGATCAAGTTTAGTATCCAAGAGTCCAATTTAATTGGGAGAATCTAAGAGTCAATTTCTGAGGATATAGGAGGGAAAAGATGGCAAAATGGAGCATTTTGAGATGCCTAAGTCAAAGATAACCACCCAGTTGGGAAATGGGGTTGAACCACAGTAAATTGTTGAATGTATTACATAATAGATCCTCAATCCACCTAACTCCAGACTTCTTTTATGATGAGCTCATTGATGTCCTGGTTTTCTGCATGCAGAGACCATTTGTTCAGCCACTGTGTAGCCAGGAGCATGCCTCCCCGATCAGTTGGGAATGGGGCCACAAGAATGATTTTTTCCCCCTCCCCTGCCCTGCTGTATGTGGTAGAAACAAGAACTAAGATGTGGACACACTCATAGGATACTCAGGCTTTTCAAAAGCCATGAAGCAGCAACCAAATCTCACTCTCTAATGTCGTAAAAAGCTGGGAAGAAAGTCCAGAAGTAGGAATGGAGAAATGCCATGGAAAAAAGCCCAGGGAGCTCCTCATAAAACATAGCTTAAACATAAAGGTTTGGCACTTTATTAAGACAAAAAGGAGAGTGAGGGGTCAGTGGCTGTGTGCAGCATCTGCAATGCTGGACGCTTCCAGCAAGACTTGCTAGACTGATAAAATGACTCTGGATGATCTCTTAGTGGATCTAAGCACTGTGCAAAGGAAAAAAACACACTTGTCAGGTGATTCAGAAGAAAAGTATTTTTAAGTTGAGAAGAGTGCAATTGTATTACCATCCCCTCATTTAGAGATGAATAAAAAAGGCACAAAGAAAGGAAGTGGGCTGTTCCATAACTACAGTCCAGCTTGGCTTCCTTATATAGGTTTCTTTTTGCACACATGCTCTTAGCTTAGGTTTCTAAAACCAATGGTTTTTATTTATAGATTAAGCAAATCCTAATTTTTTCTAAATACTCACCAAAGGCAATGCTGGCCAGACCCTACTTTGTGTTATCACCGTGCCTAACGCCCTCTCCTTCCTACCTTCCTATCTGAGTCTCTTGAAGAAGCTGGGTGACCTCTTTATTTCTGTAAACTTTCCCAATTCTCATTCTCTCCCTCCCTTCCTCCTTCCCTCCCTTCGCCCCTCTCCCTCCATGCCTTCTTTTTCTTTGTCGATGTGTCAGTGCAGCTGAGCACTCTTGATCCCCGTTGGCCTCTCAGACCCAGTTCCAGTTCTGTTCTTTTACTGGGGAACTGATGTCAGCCCTGCTGGAGCCCAGCCCGGCAACCGTTCTGTTCCTAATGAATTGGCAGGGAGAACAAAATGCTGCAGCTCTCCTGGAATTATTTTGTCATCTATCATTGGAACACATAAAACCTCAGGATTTGGAAAAGAACAAATGCCATTGAGCTTGCTTATTTGCCTTAGGATGTCAGGACCCCCAGCTCACCACACCCTGAATGTTTGTCTGATTATAGAACTCATGCAAATGACCAAAGGTTAAAGGAAAACTCCACCCTGCAGCATTTCCCCACTCATTTCCCGCCCTCCAGGACTAGCTGGCAAGCCTGGGTCAGGAAAATTCTTATATTTATAGTCCTGTGAATAAGGGAGCCAGGCTTGGCAGCTTCAGAAGGGCTGAGCAAATCTTGGAGAGCTGGGATTGAAATAACCCTTAAGGAGCATGAAGGCCAACATTCTCCTCTACAGACAAGAAACTGAAGTCAGAGAAGTTGCGGGTGTTATGAGTTGAATTGTGTCTCTCCAAAATTTATTTATTGATGTCCTAATAACACCCAGGACCTCTAGCTCCTTATTTGGAGCTAGAATCTTTACAGAAGTATAAATTTAAGTGAGGTCATTGAGCTGGGTACTAATCCAGTATGACTAATGTCCTTATAAGAAGCAATTTGAACACAGAGGCATGTATGAAGGCTGTCCAGAAAGTATCCAGCTATGTAATATGAAAAATGGAGGCATTTATGGCTGGATTTTTTTTCCAGACAGCCCTCGTGTACAGCAATACTGCTTTGTGAACAGCATTCTCTCTACCTATAAACCAAGGAAAGAGGACCGAGAATAGGTCCTTCTTATAACCCTCAGAAGGAAACAAACCTGTGGATCCAGAACTGTGAGACAATACATTTTTGTTGTTTATGCTCAGTTTGTGTTACTTGGTTACAGCAGCCTCTGCAAACTATTACACTGGAATCTTAGTTCTAGTATAGTCAAGTCAGTTGGGTCTCCTGACTCCTCTGCCTGATGGTCCCCTGGTGACATTGTCCCTTAGACTAAAGCTATACTATGACATTACTTAGGGAAAATGAGTATTTCAAGAAAGACAATTTGTATAAGAATTTGAAGAGCAGTGTCTCTGATTTTCCACGCTGAAATCTGTGTATGTAAATAGAGGCAGACAGATGCTCCTCACCTCCCCCCCATCTTACTCAGTCTTAAAAGCTGGCCCACCCCACCCACCACATTTATTTTCTCAGAGCCCAGGAACTCGGTGTTCTCATTTTATATGATTGACCTCTTTTTTAGTGCTTACCTGGCCTTTTTTTTTTTTTTTTTTTTGTGAGAACATTCTCAGCTTGGCCACTATCATCAAAGTTACGTCCTCATTTGTTATTAAAGGAATCTTTGGTTTCTATCAATTTAAAATTATGAACGGGCTTGAATTTTATTTTTATGCAGATAAACCATGGCACTTTATAATTGGAGAAACATATTTGAGGGATGGAGTGATAGGGATATTTTGCAGTAACTTTTCACAATAGAGTGGAACTCTGACCTCAAAGGAGTTAAATCAACAACAACAAAAACAGTCTTTACTATTAAGGCAGGTTCTCTTCCAAAGTGAGGCCCTTAAAGGGCACCAGGGATTGACAGGAGTAGGCTCTAATCTCCCTCACACCTAGATGCTGAGGAAGGGGCCGGTATTGTAAAGCATTTGGGCTAACTCGGGAAAGCTTAGGAAGATCCTCCCAAATCCTGGTGAATAGGAGAAACCCTGAAGATTAGTTGGGGGGCCTCAGAACTGGATTCTGTGAGAAATCCGTGCCTCTGCCTGCTAGGGCTCCAAATGGCAGTCAGGCCGGCCTGTGCCGCCAGGGACCCACCACTACCCCTGCTTTCCAACATGGCTAGTTTGTAGAAACCACTGCTTCACAGAAAGGGAGTACCCATGCGGGTTTGTGATCAGTGGCTCCCAGAGTTTAGGGTTTCATGACTCTCTTTCCACCATAAAAGAGGGGCACAGACCAAGGGTTAGCAACTTTTAATTCTGCCAATAAAAATCCTATTTAAAAAATACTATCTTCTATCAACATCATTTCATAAAAAATATGAATATTTTAACCATTTCTTAAATTAAAAAGGCAAAACCTGAGAATAACAGTTTTTCCATCAAATGACATTTGGCAATCCTGAAGTGACATTATTTTCTGAAAATAATATTTATAATTTTTTGTCAAATGGAAAAAAATCACAATGTAATGTTAATATTTTATTCATTACTCCTGCCTCTGGTTCCTGGTGCTTGAGCCTGAACCCTGTCCCTGGGGTCCTCGGCTCTTATAGTGAGTTCTCTTAGTAGCTCCTATTCCTTGTCTGCTTCGACTGGATAGTGTCAGGTGTGACAGGGGTTCCTTGCCCTGAGAGTCACTCACTTCCTTTTGTAGCTCCTTTGTTTCTACAAAAAACAGATGCCCCTCCCAGAAGATCTTTGCATCTCTTTAAGGAGTAAAGAATAAAATTTATTATTGTTAAGTCATATTAGTTCTTTATATATTTTAGATATTGGACCCTTATCTGATGTGTTGTTTGCAAATATTTCCTCCCATTCAGTTGATTATTACTTACAGGTAGCTTGTTAAAATGCTTTGTTAGCCAGTATGCATCCTCAAAAGAATGTGTCACCCTCCCACTACAAGGTAATGTCTCCTCCTATCTTAATTTGGATGTTCCCAGAAGCACATTCTGAGACAAGTATTGAAGTGCAAGTAGGTTATTTGCAAAGGGATCTCGGTAGCAGTAGCGGTAGTGGTTGGGGACAAGGGACAGGGAAGTAAAAGGCAGCCCATAAAGAGGAAGCATTAATGAGCCTGTTACCTGTGGGGCAGCTGAAAAAAACCCTGGGAAACTGTAAAGAGCACCCTTTGGAGTGTTGTACCATAATTCCCATCTATTACTGATTGAGTTCTGCCCCTGAGGGCATGGATTGCCCAGAACGTGTCACTTGCCCTGTGCACAAGCCACGCGAGCTCCTGCAGCCAGATAAGTCTTCAGGCAGTCTCAGAAGCTACCTAATTTTATAACAGGGTGTGCTAGAGGATGTCTGTGGGGCATCAAAGGCATCCTCTGTACACCCTTCTGCAACCTCTGAACTCTTGATATGAAATCACATCACAGATTTTGCCCTTTGATACAGAAAGTAGGAGGGCCTATGACTCATCTCAACCCTTAAAGGAAAAGGGAAGAACTTTCTTCTCCAAAAAACCACATCCTACTTTCCATGGGTGGCCAGACCACCTTTAATAAAGCTTGTCTTATGCCCGTGGACAAGACCACTGATATACATCATGGTAAAAACATGCATATACTCAAGACAAAAATCTCCCATCACTACCCAGAATATTTACTAATAATACCCTAAACCAGAGGTGGCAAACTGACCCCACCTGTGCACCAGCTTGGATCAATGGTAGTGCACTGTGCCCAGAGCACTGTGTTGAGAAGAATTCTGAAGCTTGAGGAGAAAGAGTGGGTTAATGGTGGATTAGGGCAGCTAGGTACCAATCCATGAGGGGTACAAAAAAACAATCACTGGAAAAATTTAAAACTAAAGACATAGTAAGGTGGAGAAAACAGTAGTTTCAAGATCCCTTCAGGAACGTACTGTATATACATTATTGGAAGGAATATTTTTAAAAGATCCCTAGAGGTTGTGGGTAAGGGACACAATGAAACCTTCAAAAGGCAGCATGCTCTATCACATCTTAGGTACGTTTGTTGTGAGTGGGTAGCGGTGGTGGAATAGTCTAGGTTTTATTGTCAACATGGACAGTAAAAAAATCACTGTAGGCAAAATTTGTAAGTCTCTTAAAATATCCTAAAGTCACTAGTATTTGGCCACTCAGAAGCTAAAAGCCTTTGTTGTTAAATGTCTGATGCAACTCTACTGTAACAATACATGGTCCCTGCTAGCCTTCTAAGGTGGCCGCAGGGGGCAGGTGTGGTGGGCTTTAGGGCTTTTATTACATTTTGCTGAGTGGATTGTGTAACCTGCCGGTTGCCTTTAGCTGGGTTCCCATGCCCAATGCACTGCTCCTCTTTTCATATTAAACTTTGACAAAATATAATGGTAGGCCCCTACTTCATGTAATACATAAAAGCAAATTTCAGATAGATTAATGAGATAAATGTAAAAGACCAAAATTATTATTATTATTATTATTATTTTTTGCTTTTTGGTATGTGGGTATCTCCCTGACTGGGAATCGAACCCAGGCCGCAGCTCTGACAGCACCAGTGCCAAAGCCTTAAGCCGCTACACCATCAGGGAACTCCCCAAAATTATTTTAAAAACTTAAATGAAAAGTTTGATAATATCCAGTGTTGGCAAGGGTGTGCATTCACGGGTACAATAGCATAGGAGGACTACTTTTACTAAAATTTTTACTTCATTTCTGGTTATCTATCCTATAAAAAATATGAGTATACCCTGAACTAAGCTACTTATACCAAGTTATTCTTTGCAGCGTTGTTTGTAATAATGAAAAATTAGAAATAACCAAAGTATTAATCAAAGAAAAATGACTAAATTAAGGTTTATTCTTATAGAATGTTATACAGCTTTCAAAAAGCACAAGGTTAATTTATACATATTGACACAAAAATAGCTCTAAGACATGCCACAACTTATTTGAATTCAATTTCTTCATCTGTAAGATGGGAAGTTTGGACTAAAAAAAAAAAAAATCTCTAAGATTCCTTTTAACTTCATTCTATGAAAAGGGAAGTATATCAATATAGCTCAAGATTTTTGTACTCTTAAAAATAGAATTGTTCCTTTTCCATCTTTTTCCTTGGGAAAAAGTAAGATTCATAAAACTAGTAATTCTCTCTCCACTTTTTCTCCTTTTTCAAGGTTAAATCTACTTCCTCAATTCAGATGATGAAAATATCTTGGAAACTAAAAATAAATAAGAAAACTTTGAAGGTAAATACGTTCAAACTACTTTTCTAAAAAAAAAACAACAAACTGAATTCATGGATTTCAAAGACAATACACTCCAGATCTGGCAATTAAACAAATATTCTCTAAAGTCTCTTGACATATTTATTGGTGAAATCTCTCAATAAGAACCTGTACAGTTAGAAAAGGGCTGCGTTTGTATCGAGAGGAAAGGCTCCTCATAATCCATGACTGGGGTGTCCTAGAGAAAATCGGTGCCAATTAGAGGGGATTTTAAATATACGAATACATGTGCCAAGAAACAGTCTCCTAGGAACTGATGAAATGGAAAGAGTTTCATTTTAAACAAACAGGAAAGATCACCTAAGGAAGCAGAAGTTTCATTTCCACGTTGAATAGATTTCCATAACCACTTGAGAACCCAGAGTTTCTTTGTTGCATGAATAGGAAATTTGCTTAACCTTTCCAGGCCCCCAGCTTCCCCATATGGAAAGCAGGTATGGAAATTTTGACTCATTTTTCAGGGTCACTTTTGAAAACTAGGTGAATATTAGAAAGGCCTTCTGAAAACAGAAGGGAACACATCAATCATTGAGGGAAAACCAGGACATAGAACATAATGAAAAATTATCCACTGCCTGAGAAATCCTGGATCCAATATAGACAATCATTTTGGTTCTTACAGCCAAAGAGGTCTCCAAAAACTCTTTTAGCGTCTGGAATTACTTCATACACTGGGCAGGAAATTTCAAAGGAAAATTTCAAGAAATTTTAAAGGAAATTTCCAGATCCACTAGCTGGTTTGTTCTTCACAGAATGTTAACTGGACCATGTACATTTTAAAATCAGGCTGAATTCTGCACCAACTGAGCCAAATTTCACCTCTGTCTCTGAGCAACTGTTGCTGTCGTCCATGTAGCTTTGTGTGTGGACAGGAGAAGAGACTATGGTCCATTGTCTTACCAGATGCAAATTATGGTCCCGATTCAACAAAAAAACATCTGTCCTCCATGCAGGGAAAATAAGAAGACGCTGAAGCCAGAGCGATCTTATGTGACATGGTATTCTGCTCTGCAGAAATTCACGTTGTGGTTTGTGATTAGCAAGCAAAAACAAGACAAGGCAAACAAAACCAAACCAAAAGATCCTGAAACTGATATGATTTGTAATTTTTCTGTTTCCAAGCCTGTGCTAGTGATAAAATCTTTATTAAAATTTACTCAGAGAGAATAAACTAATAGTGTTTTAAAAGAGAGAAAAGATTTTGAAAAGAAATTTTTATGCATGTTACATACATGACCAAGTTGCTGCTTCATTCCATCATTCTCTCTGGATGTTTGGGTAAACAGTACCCAATAAAAGGTAGAACCAGTGATACTAATTGACTAATTTCATAATTATCTGTAGTCATTGATGATTCTTTCATTGACGGTATGAATGACTTAGATAAAAATGTTGGTGGACTGCATGTAGATCACACTCTTGAACTTAATAAAATATATTTGATTGTTACCCATTTGTGATAGAATAATACTGTAATATTTATCTACTATGACTTTGACTTCTTTGTACTCCCACCCCTCTCCCATCATTTTAGTGGCAATGAGGGCTTTTGTTAAATATGATTCCAAAGGTAGGTTCAAACAGCTAAAAGGCAGAAAAAGAAACTGATTTAATAACTAATTTGGAGTTCTAAAAACCTGGCTTTGAAGTTCAAGAGCCAATTATGAAGGAATGTGCCCAGGTCGTTGCACCCTGGTCAGCAGTGAGTATTATAATGGATTTGCTCTCTCTTTTTGTTAATGTTAGTTGTTAGAAAATGGTTTTTCTTTGTTATTTTATGACTATTTGCATTTCCTCTTTTATGACTTGTCTGTTTTTATGTTCTTTTCTCATTTTTGAAGTGGAATCTTAGATTTGTTCCTTCCTATTTACTTCCATATTGCTATGCCATATATGTAACCACCATTTTCCCAGTTTGGTGTTTCTCTTTTAATTTAGTTCATGATTCTTTCGATCTATAGAGTTTAACAGTTTTACATAATCAAGTCAACAGCTTTTTCCCTAATGATTTCCTCTATGGTTCTTAAACTTAAAGATAGCTTTGACTCACACCGAGTTGAGAGACATATTGACCGAATTTCTTCTATTTTTGTTTGTAGTTCGGTTTGTTGTAACAAATTCTTTATCTTTTATCCTATTTTACTCATTCTATCAACAAGTATTTTTTGAATGCCCATCTGTGTCTACAAGATGTTAAAAATAAAATAGTACCCCAGACACTTAGTGTAGGAGAGATGAGTGAGTAACAACAGGTAATTTTCATACAGTGGAGGGCTGGGCAAGGCTGCAGGATCGAGCCCAGCGAAGTGGGTCAGGGTTGAGAACTCCTGGAACCTCTCTGAATTTTAACTTTTTCTTTTTTTCTCAGAGGATTTCCATGAGTTAACTTGGTAAACTAAAACAATTTCTGCAATGGGCTAAATCTGATTAACTAGGATGAATCTGATTCTCCAGCTATTGGGCATAAAAGTCATTAGATAAAAAGGAACCAAGAGAACTAACTATTTTTAAAGGACTGAGAAAAATAACAAAATATATCTTCATCAAGATTTAAAATTAGGATTCAGACAGAGTAGTAGGGCTGTCTGACATGATTTGGACTTGGCCTCTGCATAATAAACAATTAAAGGAAATCTCAAAATAACCGGTAAATGTGATAAAAAGAGAACAATTTCATTTGTAATCAAAGAGTGGTTCTGAGCATTCCATGAGAGAGTTGTCACCTAAATTTGACCTGATGCTACTGTTTGAAGTCAGTCTGAGGTCTGGGAGGTGCTGGGCCCAATGGACAGGGATTAAACTTGCCTTGTGAGGGCACCATTTGCTCCGTGCCTTGAGCAATGGCCTGACCACAGGATCCATTCACAAACTTCATTCCAGATGCCAGAGTTGGCTGGTCCTTCTGAGCTGTTCCAGGTGAGCTCTCAGTGCTTCAGAGATGCTCTCTGCTGGACTTGCCATCACATGACATGTTATTTCCCTACCATGGCACAGCCAGCATCTATCCCTCCCCTTGGACATTCATAGCTTTAGGAATTTCTCGGAAAAAGACAAGAAAAGGAGAGGAAATTGTTTCCAACTTGTGGTTTGTAAATTGGTGAGTGTGTTGGTCCCCTTCGTGTTAACTTGGCTAGCCCATGGTATCAGATACTTGGTTAAACATGTCTGGATGTTGCTGTGAAAATATTTTTTCAGATGAGATTAACACTGAAATCAATAGAGTAAAGTAGATCACTCTCCAGAATGTGGGTGGGCCTCCTCCAATCACTTGAAGGCCTTAGAAAAAGACTGACTTCCCCCAAGGAAGGGGGCGTTCTGCCAGCTCAATGCCTTCAGACTCAAGCTGCAGCATCAACTCTGTCCTGGGCTTCCAGCCTGCCCGCCTGCCCTACAGAGTTTAGATTTGCCAATCTCTACAAATCACAAGTCAGTTGCTTAAAATCTCTCTCTCTCTCTCATATTGGTTCTGTTTCTCTGGAGAATGCTGACTACTATAGCCAGTAAAGAGCTCACATAACCTTACTTTGGGCTTAAACTGAGGCAATAACTGGCGAGTAGGGTATCTTCATTACTTCTTATTTGCACGTAATACAATCACAGCATTACCAATAAAATTAGGACTAAATAGTCTTAATATGTGACATAATTAAATATACCAATATTTTGCTTCTATGATTTCCAGATATGTTACTACCCACACTTGAAAATCACTGATCTGATCGTACAAGGGAGACAAAATTTCTTTTCCCAGCCCAATGCCATGCTTCTCCTTGTAAGCTGTAAAACCTCTTCATAGAAGGGGTCTGGCCAATTTCATGAAGTGTTTTCAGGAATGCAATGATATAATCCTAAAACTAAGCATTTGTACAGTGTACACAGTTTAATAAAGTGCTTTTACATACAATGTTCTCAATTCTATGAGTTAAGTGACAGAAGTATTATTATAACCACCCATATTTTGCAAAAGGAGAGACTGAGAATCAGTGAGTATGTGTCACACAGCTAGTTTATTCAGTGAGTCTATTTCAAAGCCAGAATTAGAAACCAGTTCTTCTGTGCCTCACCTGGCACTTTTTCTTACCACCCAAACATATATCTGGCCAGGTGAGCAAACTCTTTGCTAGATTAGAGTGTCAACTCAGCATCCCAACAAGGAATTTTTTTTTTTTTTTTTTTGCTTTTTTTTTGGTATGTGGGTAGCTCCCTGACTGGGAATCGAACCCAGGCCGCAGCGCCGACAGCACCAGCGCCGAAGCCTTAAGCCGCTACACCATCAGGGAACTCCCCCAACAAGGAAATTTATTGTCAGTGAATTTTGACAATGAGATGAGAGGAGAGGGAAGTTGGGGCAGTGGGACCAGGGCCAGTTAGCGCTGAGGATGGCCAGAGAGTTGGAGGTTCAAGGAGGAACTGGTGAGTCATCCCCACTTTTCTGTGGAATGAGTTTCTGAAGTCTAGCAAGGGACTCAGGTTTTTATTCTTCTTTCTCAGTGTGTCAAAATAAGTCTCATTCGAATGGAGCCTACTCTGAGAAGCGATCTCTAATCACCCAGTCAAAATGAATCCTATCTCCTCTGTGTGCTTATTGCCATTTTTTATTATAGGACTATTGGTATATTAGACATTACCTGTCTCCCTAAGCGGACTATGAGCATGTTAAGGGCAAGGACTGTGTCTTTTGCTGTGCACTCACCCACTGAGATTCATTGCAAGCACCTCTTCTGTTGCAGTGTATTAAATGAACCCAGTGAATACTAAGATGCAGTTCCTTATCTTGCTGGGGAAATGTGTGCAAGCCAGTAATTACAATATAATGTGATAAATGCTACAATAAAAGCATGTATATGTGCTAGAGAGCATAGAAAAGGGAGCACCCAAATTATCTCAAAGGCAGTTAAGATGGGTGATTTTCAAGCAATGTCCTGAAAGACAAAAGCTTGTCAAATGTACAAAGGCAAAAGGACATTCCAGGCCCAGAGCATAGGATGTACAAAAGCAGATGGAATAAAATTGTATGGACAGTCAGAGAACAACAAGTATAACAGTTTTGTGTGAACCCGTGTGAGGTGAAGTTGGAAGGTGTGAAGGTTGTAAAAGGGCCTTGGATATCAAGCTAAAGTGGTATTTCAACTTTATTCTCTCGGTTGGTCCCTCCCAACCTACAGACTAGAATTGTTTCAATGAGCTTTGTAATGTAGACTGAATAACTAAGCATGAAACGTGTGTATGTGTGTGTGAGTGTGTGTGTGTGTGTGTGTGTGTGTGTGTGTGTGTGTACTTGTTTAATGTTAGCAGATACTGTTAAAATACATGCAAAGCTATATGTAGGTGACATAGAAGTTACATTAGCTTTTTGTCATTATTTTTATCAATCAGTAAACAATAAAATTACTATTGTGTGGGAGTCCACAGGATTTTTATTAATATCAAGAGGGAATCTTATAGTTAGTTTTATTTATTTATTTATTTATTTATTTATTTATTTATTTTTTGCTTTTTGGTATGTGGGTAGCTCCTTGACTGGGAATCGAACCCAGGCCGCAGCGCTGACAGCGCCAACGCTGAAGCCTTAAGCCACTACACCATCAGGGAACTCCCTATAGTTAGTTTTAAGTGATGAGAAGTCAGTGAAAGATATTTTCTTTTTTAAGAAAAACTTTTTATTGTTTTTTCTCATAAAACATGATACATTTTTACTTTAAAACTTTAGAATATACAGATAAACCAAAATACAATAAAAAAGAAACACCCAATAGTCCTAGTATGCAGAAATACCTAATGTTAACATTTGGTATATGAACTTCCAGCCTTTTATATATATATATATACATATATATATACAGTCATGCATCATGTAATGACGGTCAATGGCAGGTCATATATAAAATGGCGATCCCTTAAGATTATAACGGAGCTGAAAAATTCCTATTGCCTAGTGACATTGTAGCCCTCAAAGCTCATAGTGCAATGTTTTCTCATGCCCACAGATACCGGCCCTGCCCTTAGCAGGGTTCTTTACTTTGCAAGAAGTGACCATGCCTTGCAAAGTAAAATCATAGCAGTGCTCAAATTTAGAGCCTTGTTTTTGCTGGATTTCTCTTTTGTACTGTGAAAACATTTCAATCTACAATGGAACTGGAGGATGTGAAATGGAGACTTTCACACATGCACCTTCAGAGGAAAGGAACTTCAGAACTGAGACTGATTCCTGTAAATGCCTGGTTTACAGAAGACTGAGACTTACCTCCTGACCAATGAAAATCAGCCAAAATCTACCCCCCATTTCCCCATCCCCACAAGCTAAGGAACTTACTATTGGCCTCTGGCTGGCCTTCCCCGTCTTTGCACTCCTTGCCCATAAATGCAGACCACTCCAATCCCTCAACGGACTTGCCTGTAGCTTGCTACAACATGCGTTTCTTGAAATGCAGTTCCTCCCTGAATAAATTCAATTTCTGATACGTTTTAGTCAATGAGGGACTGCATATACAATAGTGGTCTCATGAGATTATAATGGAGCTGAAAATTTCCTATTGATAAAATTTCCAAGAGAGCTGTCATGGCGTCCTTGGGCAATGCATTACTCTCATGTTTGTGATGATGCCAGTGTACACAAACCTATTGCACTGCCAGTGGTGTAAAAGTATAGCACATACAACTGTGTGCAGTATATAATACTTGATAATAAATTACCGTTACTGGTTTACGTAGTTACTATACTACATTTTTTATTGTTATTTTAGACTGAACTCTACTTATATAAAAAATGTTTGCTCTGAAATAGTACGTTGTGTTATACCAGCAGCAGCCTCATACATCTTGTGTTTATAGTCTCGATTGCATTATTTTCTCTTGTGCTTGATTTACTCTCTTTGTGTGTGTGCGTGTGCGTGCGGTAACATATTGTACAGGCTTGTAGCCTAGGAGCAGTAGGCTGTACCATCTAGGTTTGTGTAAGGGCACTCTACAGTGTTCACACAGCGACAAAATCATCTAATGACGCATTTCTCAGAACATACCTCAATTGTTAAGCGGCGCATGACTGTATAAACAAATGTTTTAAGTTTCAACATATTTCATTACAATCTTTGTTCACTTATGTTTATACCCATCTTTGTGACATTACATATATACATCTGCATCATCATTTTAAATAGCTATACAGTACTCCATAGGTGGATAGTCCATAGTCCATAATACATCTACTGCTGGACATTTATTTCTAATTTTTCCATTATAAATAATAAAGAGATGAACATGTGTGTGTGTATGTCCACACTTGTCCAATTATTTAATTAGAATACACTTATGGAAGTGAATCAAAGGCTCGCCTTGAGGTGTTGATGCATATTGTCAAATAATTTGCCCAAAGTCTGCATCCACTTTTACACCTACCATTTGTGTGAGTGTCCATTTTCCACACCTCTGTCAGGGTATTATTATTATTGTTTTAGTACTTAACAAGTAGAAAGCATTTTAAATTATGTTTCTTTTTCTGTTAGTGAGGGTGAATTTTTAAAAATAGTTTTGAGGGATTATTAACATACCTTAAAATTCAACCAGTATTAAGTGTGCAACTCAATGATTTTAGTAATTGCATGGTTGTGTAATCATTATCACAGTCCACTTTTAGACCATTTATATTACCCTAGAAATTTCCCTCATCCTCATCTACGGTTATTCCCTGCTTCTACTTTCAGTCTTAGGCAACCACTGTTTTTGCTTTCTGTTCCTATAAATTTGCCCACTCTAGACAGTTCATGTAAACGGAACCATACAATATGTAGTCTTTTTTGTCTGGCTTTAACTTATGTAATGTTTTTTAGGTTATCCATTAGCATGGATCAGTAGTTCAACATTGAATTTTGTTTCCTCTTCATGTTTATCTGCAGTTTTTTCTCTGAGAGCTGTCGGTTGCAAAGGACCTTGTTCATTTTTCTGTTGGGGCACTGAAGGATTTTACAGGGGATTAATTTTATATTAATCAGTGTCGTATTAAATAAAGAGAATTCTGACAGCATTAGGAGAAATAATTCTATATTTGCATTTCCAAATCTAGGACAATCAATAAAAGTTAACTGCACTGGACTAGGCTTTATCTACATATAATAAAGGACTTTAATATGGCACCAAGGGGTAATTATTTGAATGTTTTTAGTTTCTTTCCTTAAGTGTCATGAATTTCTAATTCATTCTCTGAAAAAATATTAAGTTAATCCTTTAAAGTTGATTTTACTTCAGTGTGGAAACCGATCTTTTCTGGAACAAGAAAAACTATAAATAAATAAACATTGTCTTAAGCGTTACTCTTGGTAGCTTGTTTTCTGCTAGAGCCCTAACAAATTCCTCATTCCTAAGGTTCATCAAAAAGCTATTGGCAGTTAAACAGAATTCCTTTAACTCTTCATTATCTTTGTAAAGATGAAAACAAACAAAAAAACGACGACGACCCTGGAGGACCTCCCCTCCAAGTAAAAACTCCAATCTGAAAAAGAAAAATTTCCTATTTTGATCCCAAATTAACCATTACTGTACTCCCTGTTATTTTGCTAAATCCAATTTGACTCTTACAGAAATAAAAGCTCAGATTTGGTAAAAGTTGTAGTTCTTAAAGGCAGCAAAGAAACTCAAAGCTTGATACCTCAGAGTGCTCCAAATTTTTCTTCATTATTGTCCTTCAGCTTTCTAAAGTCCTTGCCCCTCGAGCAGTCTGCATGATTTAGCTCAAAGCTAAAGAAGTTAAAGTCAGGGCTCCTCACTTGTATGGGTTCCTTTCTAATTTTGTGTTTTCCTTTAAGAGGGAACACCAAATTATATGAACTTCAGGCCCCATGAAACCTGGATCTGCCCCTGTAATCAATGATCTCTCTCTCCCATCCCAAAACATCTTTAATAGGTTGCTCTTTACTTCATGGGTTGAGTGTAGATTTATTTCTGCAAGCCTTCTTTTCCATGATTTTAGAAAATTTGTCATGCAAATAATAAAGTAACAACATAAATGATTCATCTAAAATCTGGTGAACTCAACAGGTCACCTATGTTCATTTTTTTGAGGCCCCTTCCAGTTTTTGTCCACATGTCTATTCATTTTATATAGATATAAATATCCTATGATTTAAAAGATGTTTTAGCTTGATAAATGCGGCTCACTTTACAAAGTTGCATTTGTTTCACCACTATCCTATAGGCATCTCTTCAAAATGTATATGATGTGGCATTATCACAGCATTCAATAGGGATAGGGCAGTAGGAAAAGATCAAAGCCAGGCATTTTGGTGGCACTTCATGAAAATGACCAGCTGCCAGCGCTCAGGAGCATGGGCAAACGGTATTAAACTGCCAGAGCCACATCCAATTTGTTCACCACAGTGTGCTCTGTGCTTAGCATGGTGTCTGGGCTCCACCAAGTACTGAAATATTGACTGAGAGACTAATCTTGAACCCAACCAAAACATTTTGTTTTGAGATATGGAACAAAATCTTAGATAACAGCAATTAACATTGTTTTCCATTAAAGTAGAATCTTGCTTTATTAACTAACTAAACAAGTGTATATTAAGTGCCTGCTATGACCAAACATAATTGGATCACTTGGGATTAAGAAAGGACCAAAGAAGGAAAAATTTGGAGAGTGTGTGCTCTTTCCAATCCCTCTTCCAGTCCTGTAGTTCATGGCTGGACATAAGTAGGAGAACGGGCTTTTAAAAGACAGTTTTATTTTATTTTTGCAGAAGAATTGGGAAACATAGAAAAATGACATTGGGGGGAAAAAGGACTCTTGCTTAAGGAAGGCAGAAAATTAGAGCTCTTTATTGCCTTAAATGGCTCTGGAAGATTGTGACACCAAGCTCTGCCAGAAACTGGGCTATACTTATCTGAAGTGTCACTTTCATTCTAAATTGTTCTTAGAGGGAGAGGTCACAACAGTTTCTTGTCCAAAAGGGATGATCATTTTAAGTTTTGATTAACACAGCGCATAACACTCTCCAGAATCCGAACAGTAGGGAGGGTTCCTTATGGCCTGATGTGACATATGCAGGAGTCGCTTGAGTGACCTGATGGGACACATGCAACACCACTTGAAAAGTTTGACCCAGCCCTGGGGTCAATGCTATTCGGCAATAGCATTTCCTGGCAAAATTAAATTAAACAAAATCCCAGAGTTGTTTTTCTTCAAAATAATTTTAATTTCTTCTTTGTATTAAAAAAACAACAAATTACATTTCAGAGAGTAGTACTGTTTAGGTTATGAAGTTCCTGTCAGAGCTGTTTTGCAATATGTGTTTATGTATTCTTAAGTGAAGTCGGCGGGCATTCCACTGTGAATTGGGGCCAGCCAGGCTGCCTTGTGTGGATTTCACTTAGGACTACAAACTGAAGTAACATTGTATTGTTTAGGTGTCAACTAGATCAGGATTTTGTTTTGCACATTTGAACTGAGACACTACCAGATTCTAAAAAGCAATAGGTCAATACTTTATAAAGAAAACATGCAGCATCAATATTTGTCTGCTCTTACCAATGAGTTCAAATATTTGACATTTTGAATACTGACTTGTATTTAAATAAGTCGTTGGAGAGAACATTTTATAGAATGTTTGTACTGCCCAATGTGCTAATTATTTCCCCTACTAATCTATTGTGCTTTGCTGTCCAAGATTCACAGGAGTAATGCAGCGTTAAAAATGCCAAAAGAACAATAAATAGTATACAGAAGCAGTTAAACACTTCTCATAAAACTTATCTGAGAGGAAAGTTGCCAAAATAAAAGCAATTACATTTTATAAGATCCCGTATGATGGCGAGTGTATCAAATATCTAAAATTTTGGACAGTTATTGGAAGCATGAAAATGGTCCTGGCGTCACCACTCCGCTTTGCTTCCTTTACCAGCCCTCCCTGAGGATCCCAACTGGAAGGGATCTGTTTCTCTTTCTCCAAGTCTCTTGTATTATAGTTAACTATGTATTATACATGATTGCTTTACTATATTAAAAGTTCCTTCATGATATGAATGATGTCTGACACATCTTTGCCTCCTCCAAAGCACTGAACATAGTTACCCAATTACTTACGGAAATGAATAAGTCAGAATACAGATAAAAATTCTCCTAATGCACTCCAAGTAGAAACAAAAAACTCTCCTACCTCTACATATAATAGCTGTACTGTGTTTGAAAAATATATTTAATGTGAATAAAATGAGTATCTCCCTTTAATATAGCCCCTTTTTGTAGGTAACTTTTTTCTTCAATACATTTTTGAGAGTGATTTGAGCATGAAATTGACTTTGGATGATCATCCACAGGTGTCAAATGTCAAAGGACATTTCTTTGTCCTTTTTGGCTTCGTATTGGCATACCACATATTCATCCACAGCCTAAGGAAGAATTTTCTAAAAAACCCACTTTTAATTTTATAACATTCTCAGTAGTGTGTTAAATAAACTAAAGAAACTAAAGTTAACCACATCAGAGCAAAAAGTGAAATAGATTTAATTAGAAAATCTAAAGACATGACAGTAGAGAAAGTCTAAAATCGATTATAATAGGATCTGAATGAATTCCTATCTCACACCAATGTGTGAGCCAGGACATGCACACCCACACGAAGACCAAGTTAAATAACAGGCCAGAAGAGTTGGTTTCATGAAAAGAAACTAAAAGAAGGCAAAATCATTCAGCATAAATCTAAAGTAGGATTTTGGAAGTTCCAAATTATCAAGTATTTTAAAGAAAACAAAAAGAAAATAGCCACATTACCTTTTACTTCAGTAAATAATACATTCATTGTCACATTTGCTTTGATCATTAAACGAGCAAAAAAAAAAATCATTTTTCCACATTAAAATATTCAAGTATATTGAAAAGAGGTAATAAAAACTCTGTCTCAAGTTTTTAAAGACAAGAAGGCAACAAGGATAAACAGGAATTATAGAAGATCTCTCAAGGAGCTACCTAACTTTGATTCCTATGTTTCCAACTGAAGAAGACTCTGAAGTCACAAAGATGCAGACTTGCAAGCACAGAGAGACACACTTTCTCCATGCATTATACTCCTGTTTTAAAAGAGATTAACACGAAGATTCATACACCTAAGGCAGAATTCTCTAATGAATCCAACTTCTAGCAACAGTTTCTGCTAATAAACATTTTCAAGACTGTCTCCATCAATAACTGTAATTAAGTTCAAAAGGGTAGTTAGTACATATTAAGGTTTGTAGAGATGAAATGACATGGGATGACATATGAGATTGGCTTTAAATATTTCCGTGGAAAAAAAGAGGAGTAATAGGTAAAGGAAATGCAGCAAATCCTTATAATTACTAAATTCAGGGAATAGGTATATGGCGGGGGGAGGGGGGTTAGCATATTTTCTCTACTTTTGTGTATACTTCAGAACTTTCATTATGAGTCTTTTTAAAAAAGAGCTTTGGGAAATATAGTTCAGCAATATAGGCACGCATCTATGAAGTGGAATGGAAGCTTTGCTGAAAGTAATTATAGCTGGCCTCAAATCTGGGGCTATTTACTAGGTTAAAAAAAGCAATTTCACTCATCTTTCTCAAAGGAAGGAAATAACACAAATCTACACATTATTCTGGGATGTATGTATATTAACATAATATACTTTTTAACATTAGCCTAAAATGAGAGAAATCTAACATTTTTTAGCAGAACACGGAGGCTGTATTACATGGAAGACATGGATTTTGATTCTGGTTTAGCTTTCAGTTTGAATGAGAAAGAGACTGTTAATTTCAAGAATTCAGATTCCCTAATCCTTTTGCCAGATCGAAGGAGCTTTTCTTTTGGGGATTTAACGTCTACTCTGCCAGTCACAGAAGTAAGCAGGAGGGGAGTGATGGGGTGGTTGGGGTGTAGGTCTCCTTCTGGAGGTCATATCTCAGACAGAATTATTCCTACTTTTACTCCTCACTCTTTCTGGCCCCCCTCCACTCCCCTTCTCCTTTGTAGGGTCTCCTGTATCCCTCTCTTCCATGCTGCTTCCATGCTTCCTCATTGGTCCTCTCAGTGCTCAGGGATCCAAAAAGCAAAAGACACTCCCAATCATACTTGTCCCTACACAAAATCTGGCTGGGAAACTAGAATTTCGACCTAAGTCCCTGACACTGGATTACCAAAGCAAACAAACAAACAAACAAAAATCAAAAAATGGTGGAGGGAGAGAGAGAGAGACAAGTCAGACGGCAACAACCTCTTCAAGTTCATTTATTTTGCATACTTTTCCTGACCATGGGGCCTATACTGACTGACAAGGCTCCTTCCTTCCTTCCTTTCTTCCTCCTTCCCTCCCTCCCTAATAAGAGATTGAGAACATAGTTAAAATTTCACTCTATTAACATTGAAGTCATGGAAATCTCTTTCTAAAAATGAGGTATTTAGTTCACTGTCCCAATCAATAGGGGTTTGGGAAAACTGAAAAAATGGTCTAGCAAGTAATAAAATGAAAGTGAATACATTGAAACATAAAACAAAAACAGGATCTGGCAATACACTGCTGTGTGACACCCTGAGGATCTTTATTGTGGCCAAAATAAACCCATCCACCTTATAGCTAATGCCAAAACCCAAAGGCATACATTTCTATTCAGAAAAGACAATGAGACTAAAGAGGTGAGTAAGAAAAAGGTAGAGACAAAGATCACCCTTATTGTCCCTTTTCCCACTCTAATCAAAATGACTCATCAATGGATCACTATTTCCCTTGTTTTCAAATTATTTTAGGAAAACATTTAGAATTACGGCAACAACATCATTTACAGGTGAATTTATGTGGAACTGGTGTCAAAGTTCAAAATCCCATGAAAAATCTTGAGAATACAGTTGAGTATTTCACATAAAAAACTGAACACTCAGATTAGCCACGCCCAAAATGATGATGAAAACATGAAAGATTAATTTGGGCCATGTCAGACGCTCTTCTTGGTGGAGGGAAATCATATAGATGAGGGATGGATATATGAACACAAAGGCCAGGCCACATGCTGCTCCTGAATACCTGCCAAATAAAAGATTTTGGGGTTAATATTCTTCTTGCATTTTGCTTTTTCTGATTTACAATTAAGGTATATACAGTACAATTCAAACTCTCCTCAGTCTGATATAACACAATTATTTTTGATTCATTTGCTCTTGACACAAAGCATTTGAGTTTAAAACATTTTACTTCCTGTGCATCTTTATGGCATCTGCTTGTCACAGAGGTTTTTGTTCATCTCTCAAATCTCCATACTTCCTCTGAGTCTCTGTGATTGTGGCTACTTCCTCAGGAACATCTGGAGATAGGCTTCTACCTTTGATCTTCTGCAAACTAATTATGCATCCTGAGTTTTTAAAGGACTGCTAGCATCTGCTTAAGAATGAGAACAGATGAGGGCCTCCCTGGCATTCAGCGTAATTATCAAAGATAATAACAAAAATACCTAAACAGGAGACTTTAAGAAGAACCTGTACTTCTGCCTCCTTTTCCTTATTCTCTGTTTTCTTATGGAATGCTTTAATAGGAACTTGAAAGTCCATTATTTTCAATGAGCATCCACCTAATAATCTCCCCTTTTGTTTCTTGCTACTTTGTTACGTAAGGTTTTTTTTT